>OY744517.1:198131585-198201585 GCA_963556195.1 Sepiola atlantica
CTTCTTTGTCTATTAGCCAGGCGCTGAGGTACTAACGCAGGGACACCTCATAGATACCCAGTGCTGTGTCTGGTTTCCTGGCTAGGACAATGAACGTCGTCCCTTTTTCTCTTTATCTGGGCAACTTGGAGAAAGATTTTTGTCACTAAGTCTCACATGACTAGTTCGAGTTGCTCTTCCTCCGACAGCTTGTCTGGCTGCTGTTTCCGGCCAACGGTACAAGAGCCCAAACTCTAAGGTAGAGCTAAGAACGGCTTCTCCATCATCAGTTATATAATATCATGAGTAGATGTACGTGCCATGTCGCGCACGGAAAGGGAGAGCTATCTCCGATGGACGTTCCCGAGGCCACAACCCTATGAATCAAGTCTCGACTAATGGTCTGGCTGTGAGCGCATTGGCACTAAACAAGCACCCACTTTGTCCCCCACTCTATCTTAAAACCAAAATGACAACACAAAGAAAAAGAAACAAACCTAAACCAGACACCAAAAAACATCTTCGCCTCCGCCCTTAAGGCTAGCATCACAAATATCCGGGGGCTTAGAACCGACATCAATGACGTAGAAACCTTTCTCCTAGTTAACTCCCTGGATATCCTAGCACTAAGTGAAACAAACCTACAATCCTCAATCTCCTCACACCATTTTGACGTGAGTGATTACCTCCCACTCTACCGTAAAAACCCTTACAAACATATGCACGGGCTAGGAGTTTATGTTCGGAACACCCTCCCCTTGACTAATGAACATAGGTTCAAATCAGATGACCAAGCTTACATATGCTTTAGATTGACCTTACCTCACAGAGTTTTTATACCGTTCTCCTTCGACCAATGACTGTACCTTGCTTTACTCTGTATCCGAAAGCATATATACAGCACTCTCATTTGACTTGTGGGATTTTAATGCACACCACCGTGACTGGCTTAGATTCTCCAGCTATACTGACACAGCTGGTAACTCTACGTATACTTTTTCATTAGCGCACTTCCGCTCACAGACTGTGATCGTGTAAACAAGCAAGCATCACTTCTCGACATATTATTGACCTCACTGCCCGAGGCTTGTGTGAATAATGGCCATAGCCCGCTCGGGAACGCCGATCACATTGTGGTAATGATAGATATCACCCTGAAAACTCGTCCACAAAACTGAGTCAAAGCAGACATTGAAGCATATATACCTATACAAAAATTCTTCAGCAAACCCCACTCTCCTCAATGGGTCACCTCGGAATGTGCAGCTGCTATTGCACAGAGGCAGCAAGCATTCCGACAATTCGGCCACCATAAGTCAATTGCGAATAGACAGAAATTTATAGCGTTAAGAAATAATTGTAAGCCAGTAATAGGTGAAGCAAAAAGAAGGTATACAGAAATAACCAGAAAACGCATTCAGTCACAGAAACTAGGTACTCGCGATATTGGAACGTTTACAATAGTGTGGTGAACAATGGTCAATCAACGATTCCCACGATATCAAACCACAATGATGTCATTTGTACGGCAACTGATAAGGCTGAACTACTTGCCCAACGTTTCGCCTAAAACTCTACTTTGGACTCAGTAAACCAGTACCTCTCTAAATTTCCATTGCGGACCGAAGTCACACTTGATAACGTGGTCATCACCCCCACCTCAGATCAGGGGCTTAATAAAAAAGACCTTTTCACCTCCAAAGCATGTGGGCCTGATCTTATACCAGTAATAGTAATAAAGAAATGCTCTGCTGAACTGGCCCCTGTCCTCTCCAAACTCTACAACAAATGCCTCGCAGAATCATGCTTCCCCGATAGCTGGAAAATTGCCTCTGTGGTACCAGTTTTCTAGAACTCTGGAGATAGAACTGATCCTCAGAATTATCGCCCATCAGTCTACTCGCGAGTAGGCAAACACGATTTACTGGGGATATCCTAACGGCTATCTCTGAATGCATATACCATACACTGGAAAGGGCAGATGAAGCTAGGGCGGTAGCGCTTGATATATCCAAAGCCTTTGACAATGTTTGGCATAAAGGGATTCTCATAAAAGTCCAGTCATATGGTATTACTGGACGAATATTTAATATAATTAGATCCTTCCTAACCAAAAGAAAGATCCAGGTTGTTCTCGATGTCCGTTCATTCAAACAACATTACATCAATGCTGGTGTACCTCAGGAATCGACCCTTGGACCATTATTGTTCCTGATTTTCATAAACGACCTCCCTGATGACATTGTGTCTTAGATGGGTATATTTGCTGACGACACCACGCTCTACTCTCGATCTGTGAGCAAAACAGACGTGCGCATATCCGAGACAATGGTTGAATCTTTAGAAAGTGACCTCCAGTCTGTAGATGAATGGGGTCATAAATAGATGGTAACTTTTAATGCTGCAAAGACAAACTGCATTCCTTCAATAACTACAAGAAACCTCTTCAACCACCGATGCCATGACTAATAACACCCTACCTGAGAGTCCAACGTTCAAACCCCTGGACCTTACATTCGTAGGTAACATAAATTGGACTAAATACATTGAAGACATTGTCAAGGCTGCTGCAAAGATGGTGCGATTCCTTTTACCGTGTAGTAAACTCCTCACACCTGACATTATCGTATATCTCTACAAAGCCAACATCCGCTCATGCATGGAGTATTGTTGCCACATCTGGGCTGGTGTATCATCCAGTAGTCTCTTCCTCTTAGACAAGGTTAAAAAAAGAGTCGCCAACTTAATAGGTCCCTCACTATCCACCATACTCCAGCCCCTGTCCCATCGCCGAAATGTTGCATCCTTGTGCTTGTTTTACAAGTACTTCAATGGATTGTGCTCCGACGAACTTGCTGCTCTAGTGACCCCTCGACATAAATACGCTAGACCAACCCGACAATCAGCTAATTCCCATCCATTCACTGTGTATGCCGAAGAGCCTTCTACTCCAATAGCTTCTTTCCTCATGCTGCCGGCTTCTGGAACTCCCTTCTTGTTCCCTGTTTCCCTAACTCTACCGACATGCAGAAATTCAAAACTAATGTAAACAGACATCTCACTGCACTGCTCCTAACTTAGGATGACCCCCAGGACTTTCACCCTAATTCTCAGTAGCCCTTATGTCTAAAGTGGCGGCCTGCCTTGTTTGGGGTGAACTATGTTAATATATATATATATATATATATATATATATATATATATATATATATATATATATATATATATATATATATGCAAACATTGTTAAAATTAACAGAATTCGTCTATTTAATTATACGATTTTAATTTTGTCAAAAAAAATGAATAAATGTCCCATAGGTATCACGAACATTTTCGATTCTTCATCGAATCATCTTCAGGTATCAAAAGCAAATGAACAAAAGAAGTTGTAGAAAGAAGAGAATTTTTTTAAAAGACAACGGAGACACGCGCTGAGAACGTTTTTGCATTGTTCCATGAAAAGACGTTGGCAATTTAAATTCAGCGACGCCGGAGTGGCATCACAGAATAAAATCGCATAACGTTAAGCATTTTAAAATGCTGCTACTGGTTTCGTACGTGATGTTATTAATTATAGGTCGTTGCGTTTTTATGTACATAGCTTCCAGTATGTTTAATTTTGTTTTAATTGGTTTCAGAATGTATTATTTTAACTACAATTTTTGTAAATGTTTGTAAATTGAGCTAAAGTTTACAAGACGCATGGTGAGGCGGCAGGATAGGGTAGTCGTTGAAAAACCAATGTAGCTATTAACTTTATTATTATTATGGGAGTTACATTCTCTAACAGGGCATTAAAACTAATAAATAACATTGGTTCTTTATAGTGGGTTTGGGGTTGGGAGGAGTTGTTTTTTACTATAAGATTTTTGTTTTTTTAATTTTTTATAGTATATAATGAGTCTTATTTTTTCATTGTTGACAATAATAATAAAATTTAAAAACGTATAATTAAACAGACGAATTCTGTTATTTTTAATAATGTTTGCATAAATGAGAAAATGCTGCCTAAATACACAGCCACACTATATATATATATATATATATATATACACGGATCTAGTTAGTATCCCTATGATTTTAACCGTTTGTAAACTGTATATTAGTGTTATTATAGTACAACTCTCACCAGGAATGCGGAAGAGTGGGTGATAGGCGTAAGCGGTTGTAATGTAGTCTATATATAGTTTCATTTAGTTTTATGCAAAGGGGGTAAAAACAGGGGCGGAAATCCTGCGTGAACATGCAGATACCGCCAATTTTTGTGAAATCTTAACAATGGATATTAGACATCAATTAATAAATATTCCCTAAATTTCAGTTTCTTTTCAGTATTTTAAAGGGTTTTTAGGGGGCCTAATATAGGCGGTTGAAAGGTTAAATATTGCAGTTTTGCATTACATTTGATCCATAATCATTGGACATTAATTAAGCAAGATTTTCTGAATTTCAATTTCTTCTTAAGACCCCCTTAAGCTTAAGCCTTAAATTTGATACATTTTCTATAAATTGGAATAAGGATTCTAGACAGAAGGTTTAGTATCTTGATTTTTAATCTTCGTCAGGGGACATAAAAGTGGTGCAAAACTATTCTGTTCGGTGAATTTATTTTACCCGTCCTGGGACGGGTATTCTTCTAGTATACTTATAAAATAATTAATGTAAAAAGTGTTCTCTCCTATTGAATCTGTAAACAAAGTGTCAACATTGGTATCATCTCCAGGACCACAAGATATAACAGAGACAAACTTCAACATCATTTTTCAAACAGTCGATTTAGGGTGTGTGGGGGGGGGTGTATGTGTGATATCATTTTAATCTACAATTGTCCATGTTTTACTCATAAAACCAGCACTGGATCTTCCAACAAGATTTCGCTCCTGCTCACAGAGCTAAGTGAACTCAAGAATAGTGCGGCGTCAATTTTCATGACTTCATAACCAGTTAAGAATGGCCTGCGTACTCAACTGACCTTAACCCTATGGATTATTCCGTTTGGTCGATCTTGGAGGCAAAATTATCACGAAAATTTGGACTCTCTCAAAAAATCCTTGTTATGGGAATTGTGCAAAATAGGCGAGGAAATGCTGCGGCCCACAGCTAAAAACTTTTATAAACGCGTAAAGCTCTGTGTCTAAGCTAAAGCTGTCATTTTGAAAACTAAAGTTACTAAGTAGTTCATTACCTTCATATTAAGACCATGTTTGCTACTTTAGTTTCATTGTTTATTGAAATGAACGTTAAAACAGTCGTCTCCTTTATTTCTTGTCATCCTGCATTTTTTTTAGTTTGTTTTTATTTCTTACATTGCACAATTACTTCCCTTGCAAACATGGCTTCATGGCGTATTATTTTAATTGGTATGAAATATATTTTCATTTTGTAGAATGAAAATCAAATAATCCTGACCAAAACTAGTTTCGAAGATTCTCCCGAATTATCCGAACAATCACTGAAATGACGAGGTCTTAACTATCCGGACAAACGGTCGGGTGGATGATAAATCCTGGTTAAAGACTGTGTGAAACTTTCCTAGAGGTGCCTTAGCGTTTACAGAAAATATACTTGAAATCTGCCCTGAAATGGCGTAGCCTTAACTGCACGGATTGACAAACAAACAAATAGATTTCATTTGATTAATTATTTATAGGACATGGAAGATTCTTTTTTTCAAGAACTTCCCATCTGTTACCATATGGCTACCTTGTCTGCTACAACATGGTCGTCTTCATATCCAATGTTAACAAATACTCGTAACCCGTATCTTCGAGTGGTAAAAAAGCAGAATTTCATGAAAGACTGGGTTTCTTTTAATTATTAATTGATTGAAAAATGTATTCATTTTAGCTTCTCGTGGTTCTGTGTGTGGTGATGGTAGGAAGAGTTGGTGAGAGTAATTAATGACTTTGCATTCTTTAGAAAAATGGGCAGTCGTGTTGTGGTAAGTTATGTCAAATCTTGACTCATCATTTTCTGCTGATAGTTGTAGACACGTATTGGGTCAAACTCCTTTACTAATTAGAATACGGAACAGAAACGATATTTCTAAGAAATAAATTTGAGAGAATCCGTATTTGGGCACGAAAGGAAAATGTTCCCCAACCTCGACAATATCATGTCAGCTCTTACGGGTTTTTTTTTAGATACAACAGACGTTTAAAATTTACATCTTTTTCGAGTGAAACAAAAATGATTTCCTGCAAACAGACATTGCAAAATACATTGTTCAAGATTTGCAATTGAAAACATTGTTTTCTAATAAATTTACCAATGTTAAATTTACCAATGTTAAATTTACCAATGTTAAATTTCTGCATGGCATCTGTTGCATCTTTCCAAAAGATGAGCACATCTGTTAATAAATGTGATCATCATATAAGCAGACATTTATGTATATGGCGATTCGAGTCTATAAAATAGTAAATATTTAAAACAAAAACGTTATATTCGAAATAATCCAGAAACTGGTACTGAAGACGTTTCTACAAAACCAGTGCCAAACTTTTGACGTTACTCGCCCCCCCCCCCTTAATACTAAAAATATGAAAGATCTGAATCATAAACTTACCGTTTGATTGAATGTAATGCATCAACTCGGTCATAAACAATAAAAGTCCTTAAGATACGACGAGCTTGTTGGCAGGTCATGGGAGTTAATCTCTGTAAAAAGAAGAACGAACATTCTGAATATGCGTCTATTAATTCTGTGCAAAAAAAATTAAGCGTGACAGACCAACGAAAACGTTATTTCAAACTTAAGCGTAACATACCAACGAAAATGATATTTCAAACTTAAGCGTGACATACCAACGAATATGATATTTCAAACTTAAGCGTGACAGACCAACGAAAATGATATTTCAAACTTAAGCATAACAAACCAACTAAAACGCTATTTTAAACTTAAACGTGACTGACTAACGAAAATGCAATTCTAAACTTAAGCGTAACAGACCAACGAAAATGATATTTCAAACTTAAGCATAACAGACCAACGAAAACGTTATTTCAAACTTAAGCATAACAGACCAACGAAAACGTTATTTCAAACTTAAGCATAACAGACCAACGAATATTATATTTCAAACTTAAGCATAAGAGACCAACGAATATTATATTTCAAACTTAAGCATAAGAGACCAACGAATATGATATTTCAAACTTAAGCATAACAGACCAACGAATATGATATTTCAAACTTAAGCATAACAGACCAACGAAAATTATATTTCAAACTTAAGCGTGACAGACCGACGAAAATGTAAAAAAAAATAATATTATAAATGTTACATATTAATTGCTTTTTTACTTTAAAAGTCATGGGAAAGAAAAGCTCAGAAATAACAAAAGTCCGTCAAATGATACAATTACTCCATTTTCGCAAGTAAAAATAATAAAATGAAGGCCAATGCTTTTGTAAAAATAATTGAATGAAGGCCAATGCTTTTGTAAAAATAATTGAATGAAGGCCAATGCTTTTGTAAAAATAATTGAATGAAGGCCAATGCTTTTGTAAAAATAATTGGATGACGGCCAATGCTTTTGCAAAAATAATTGAATGAATGCCAATGCTTTTATAAAAATAATTGAATGAAGGCCAATGCTTTTGTAAAAATAATTGAATGAAGGGCAATCCTTTTATAAAAATAATTGAATGAAGGCCAATGCTTTTGTAAAAATAATTGAACGAAGGCCAATGCTTTTGTAAAAATAATTGAATGAAGGCCAATGCTTTTATAAAAATAATTGAATGAAGGCCAATGCTTTTGTAAAAATAATTGAATGAAGGCCAATCCTTTTGCAAAAATAATTGAATGAAGGCCAATGCTTTTGTAAAAATAATTGAATGAAGACCAATGCAAACAGAAGTTTAGACTGCCACCGGAGTAATAATATATCTATTTGTAAGAGTTCGGCTTCATATTTGTTTTAAAAACCACTTTCTGTACTTTATATTTCGAATTTTTGAGATAATCATGGTTTAGATTGCAATAAGAACGAGTTTTTTCTTAAGATAGCATGTCCATTAAACTTTCATGTTCGGCGATAAAAATGTTATTTTGAACTTAATCCTGACAGACTGGCGAACCGACTGTTTTCATAACAGCTGAGGTTCGTCTTAGCATAATTCTGAAAACCTAGGGACTAACTTGAATCATCAAACCGTTATTTACCGGAATAAGATCCGGCTGGTCCTCGGAGGTTCACTTTCCCAGGCATGACCTCCTCCTTCGAGAGGTGGGGTTATTGCCGATCGCATAAGGCACTCCCTACTGGAGAATGTTTATGCGTCTGTTTTTGGCTATTTTTGTACCCGACCAGAGTGCCCCATTGGGTGGGGAGCTGTTCTTTTTGCGCCTTCTGGCCTTGTGCCACACCTTGCTGCAGTGGGGAGCAAGTCAATCCCGACCATTGGTGGATAACCCCTTTTATAATAATACATAAGTGCATCTAAAATGCTATTTCAAGGGTGACAGACAGACGGACTGACAGACAGACGGACTGGCAGACCAACGGAAAATACCTCTCATTTAAACGTGTGGATCATTTTCTTTAATTAAAACGAAATATGAATGAGAAATTCTTACCGGTTCCATTATTCTTAGAGCTTCCAACTTGGCAGAATGTGAAGGAATCATAAAAAGGATCTTTTCAGCCTGTATAAAAACAATAAAATAAATACATATTTAACTAAACAAATTTTTTTTTATAAAATAAATTTATTTTTTAATTAATCGAAAAATAAAGCTTTATAGGACATTTCTTTTAATGAAAAATATCCGTCGATTTTGATCGAATCACACGTATATTTTGTGTATGAAAATGATTACAATTAAAACTGAAAAAATATATTTAAAATATCTTTAAAATTACTTTATCGATGGTAATATATCTTTAAAGACAATCACAAACACATAAATTTAGTAGAAATAAGTTACATATTACATTCCCATAAAAAGAATTTGCGTCATTTCGCACCGATGTACCGATTGGCCTTTCTAGCGTGTGTTTCCTAGTCAGTAAAGTTCAAACTGATACTGGTAATAGTACTAAAGTAATAAGGGTCCTCGTGTCAATAAACAAGATATCTCACACCTTGTTACTGCCATTTTACAACGTCTCGAGCGTTGTACTCTGCAGTATTTTTCAGATGAAGTTTGTCGTAGTTGATGACCTTCTGGGAATTACGAACTTAACTTTTTAGTTGATCCATTTTTCTCCCGTTACTTTTTTTGTTGGCTATACTAGACATGCACACACACACAGATGAACCTAGAAAACGGAGTTGTTACACCTGACATAGTGATATGGGACAAAAGGAAGAAAGTAGCAAGCCTAGTTGAAGTCAGTGTCCCTAATGATGCTGGCTTAAACAGAGCTGAGAATGAGAAGATAACGAAAAACCAAGGGCTTATGTACGACATGAAAAGAAACTGGAATCTCAGGAATATATCCATCATTCCAGTAATTATAGGAGCAACCGGTTTTTTTTTAAACTACTTGGTGAATATATCGGGTGGACCAAGTGCAAGAGATATACAAACAGTTTCATTTAAAAGTGCAGTTAGAATCTTAAAAAGATCTCTCAGTTGGAGTCTCTGAAACAGAGGGTGAATATCTGGCATCCGGTAAAGATAATAAAATTGGAAAAAAAAGTATATATAAGTTATAGTTCCTGTCTGTACGTTTGTTTGTTTATTCACGAACTCCTTTGTTTTTAGACCCCCATAACTATATATATTCTGAAATTACATTATACAGAGTACTTGAATACGCATATTTCATTTTCGTTTACAATGGTACAATAATATCCTGGAGTCATCGTTCGCGCCAGACATACGACTTTTACTGTATTTGATTTTGTTCATAATTTGAAAATAATAAAAATTAAACAAAATAAGAATAGAAATGCAAATATGTAGTTTATGGCAGGAGTACACAGGTGTCACCAGCCATTCCCGGGAAACGCCGGGTGTGGCTCGAAGGGGTTAAAAACTATAAGTCTACTGAAATCCATTTCAATTAATGTCAATGTACTCACACCTCTTCACGCATAATCCATTTTGACGACATCCTTTGACCCCACTCCAAAATTTAATAGTATTAAATATAAAAATTAAGAATTAAAAAAATAGTATGTTGTTTTAGGCGGACGACAGGAAGATATAGAGTTCCTTATTCAATCCCGGATAACGCGGAGTTTAACTATAATGTTTTACATCGGTTAGGTATTCACTTTTGACATATTGTTTATATTTCCAAGGAATTTTCCCTCGTCTGCTTTATAACAATAAAGATGTTTCGCGAATAAAAATGTTTCACGAATGAATTGGGTAAAACAATTTCAGTTGTTAATTGAGCAAATCCATTAGGACAAAAACTTTGTGAGAAAAAAATGCCTAGTGTTCGCAAACAAAATGTGCTTTCACTTAAAAAAGAGGGAAAAGTTAAACGCCAAAAAAAAAACATGGGGAAAAAAATAAAAAAATAAGATGGTTTTAACCATTAATTTACGAATGTTATTTTTTTTTTAACTTTATAAAACTAAAGAAAAAAATTGTTAGATTTTAGATTCTATTAATAGGGCTATAATGAACATTAAAAAAAGCAAATTGATTATCGTGAAGTGATGTTTTTAATTGTTTTTATCTTGAAAAGTGGCTGTACGGAGATGTCAAAAAATGAATCGTTTGTAAAATGTTAAAAAAATACATACGTGTGTGTGGGGGGGGTGCGTGTGCGTGCGTGTGTGCGTGTGTGTGTGTGGGGGGGGCGCATTATGAGAAATTAACTTGTACTTCTACACAATTTGAACCAAACTAAACCGACTCTTACCGAAGCAGAGAGTTCCGGAACTTTCTGGAAACAAACGAAACGTTTTTCGAATAGGGAGTCACGTAAAAAATATTCTGGCAGACGACGTAAAATGATCAAACCTAAAATGAATTTAAGCTCTTTAGTGCAGGCATCCCAGTCTCCCGAAAGAGCAATTGAATTTTGTCAAGTAAAAACGTTTCTATTAGGGGTGGGACGTAATGGATGAAAATTTCAGATTCATGCGAGTAGTATTTTTTGTGTTCATTTATACATAAATAACACTAAACAATCAAACATTTTGAAAATTTTGCAAAATTCAGAAGGTGCAGGCCAAAAATAGCTGTTAGGGCTCCACGGGACTCAAAATCCATCATTGTTCGGTGAAAAAGTGGTTTCATGCGACATTGCAGGTCCTAAAATATCCTCAAAAGCTATGAATGGATATAGATGGTTAAATCTGATATAGTACTTTAATTTAGG
The DNA here is from genome assembly GCA_963556195.1 of Sepiola atlantica. Lineage (NCBI taxonomy): Eukaryota > Metazoa > Mollusca > Cephalopoda > Sepiida > Sepiolidae > Sepiola > Sepiola atlantica. The sequence goes on from OY744517.1 coordinate 198,142,866, forward strand.
ACCATTTTCAGGCTGTGAAAGGGTTTTCATGAATGCAAGATTCATTTTTTTTTTACTTTAATCTTATTAATTTCGGAATAAAATTCCATCATCAGAGTTGACCAGTATTGTGTCATTTTTTTTTCATCAAAAAACACAAAAACAAAAATAAACAAACTTTTTTTCTTTTGTTTTTCTGATGAAATATCCTTGTTATGATGTATCCACGCCGATGTCGTTGGCGGTTATGAATTCAAATTCTGGTTGTCGAACGAAGAAAGCATTCGCGTGCTCGTAGGTTAATAAATGGGTCGTTCAGTTTTAACGCATTGCTGGGTCAGTATTATAAATTGAAAATATAAGCCATTATCAATGCAAGAATTTCAATTCATAACTGCCAACGACATCGGCGTGGATACATCATAACAAGGATATTTCATCAAAAAAACTGCGCCGTCTTGCGTCTATACTCAATTAACGGAGGGAGGGAAGCAATTCAATAGATTAACCCTGGCTGTTTAATCAGTTATGTCATAGTTATATTAATAACGTAACGCATTTCATGTATGTATATATAAGTAATAAAAGAAATAACTATAATTTATAAGTAAGATTATTAGCGAGCAAAATAGCGTAAATACATGTGGAAATCTGAATAAAACAATCATGAGTGTATATTTGCGAATACTAATTTATTAGAAGTTCAAAAGCAATTGATTACGTAAATTGAAAAACGTGCATAGTGTTTACGGCGGTTTTTTCATAGTATATAATGAAGCTAGCGGACTTATTAAATAGTCACACTACTCTGATGGAGTTTCGGCTTCAGCCAGACAGATACATAAACTCCATGATTAATATATATATATATATATATATATATATATATATATATATATATATATAATATATATATTACATATATATATATATTATATATATAATATCTATATTATATATACTAGCAAATATATGCTCCCTCCGGTCGCATATTTTTGCTAAGCTGCCGCGTCAGAAATTAACACTGACGTGTAAACTGATGTAGCCTCAGTCATATTTCTTGGGTGGTTAGACGTTGATATTCTTTACTTATGATCAAGTATATTTGTAGATGTAAGTAAAGAAAAAAGAAATTTCGACCACACACCGATTTTTGTGTTACCCTTCTCCATAAGTAGAAATATTTTTAATAATTTTTAAATAAATATTTATTTTAATTAAAGAATTTGATTCAGTAAAATTGTTTAAATCAACAATTTAAAAAACTGAATACAGCAAACAGTATTTTTTAATTGGAAGAAAGGTGTACATAGAATAAAACAATAAAAAAAATCTGTATTTTTTTACTGTAGGATCTGTACTGAATTTGACGATGACCCAAACACTAACCTTAACACCCACTTTGACTCTGACCCTAACACTAACGATGGAGTCAACGTTAGCGCGGGTCCTAAAGTGAAAAAGCACCAAAAAATCAAATATAGTGAACATGGTTACTTATGTAAATGGTCTCGGAAAGAAAGTTTATCTAATTAAATTTGTTAGAATGTGTGTGTGTTTGTGTGTGTGTTTGGTTTTTTTAGTAGTAGTAATTTTTAAATCGATTTTTATTTAGATTAAACAATTTGATTCAATGAAATTGTTAAAATCAACAATTAAAAAAAAAACTAAATACAGCGAACAGTATTTTTCGAATCGGAAGAAAAGTGTTTATAAAATGAAACAATGTAAAAATCCGTACTCTTTTATGTGTGTGTGTGTGTGTGTGTGTGTGTGTGTGCGCGTGTGTTTTTTAATGACCTTTTTTAATTAAACAATATGTTTCTAAAATCAGTTATATTATTTTTGTTGTTGACAGAAAAGAAAAAAATCACATCTTTTATTTTAATAAATAAAACATGGAATAATTGTGAATTAAAGCTTAACAGCGTTAGTTGAAGTAACACGGTAATATCAGCGTTTGTTTACAAATTACGCACTTGTATTGCGGCGCGGGTCCTGTATAATGTGTGTGTGTGTGTGTGTGTGTTTTAATAGTAATTTTTAATCAATTATTATTTTAATTAAACAATTTGATTCAGTGAATTTGTGTTTTAAAACATAATGGTTTATAACATTAAGAAAATAAACTAACTTATAACGGTTTTTAAAAGAAAAAGCACGATGGCTGTTTATTCAGTTGCACCATATTTAATTACCGGAGGGAGGACACCACTGATTAAACAGCCAATGACTTTGCAATTTTAACAGTACTGGCCGTTGAAATGGTTTAGAAAACAAGCCGGTTATGATGAAAATGGCTTTAATTAATTGAATGAATAATGTTTATTAATATAACCTTATCGGAAAATATTGTAAATACATATGTAAATTTGATAATAGCAGTTATAAGTGTATATTTGTAAATATGAATTTAATTGAAGGTTTAAAGGAATGACTTATGTTAATGAAAAACCCATCTGGTGTCTGAACGACTTTTCAAAAGGATTAGTTTCAGTAAAATAGTCATACTGGAGTTTCGGCTTCAGACAGATACATAAACTCCATTATTAATAGATATATTATATATAAATATATTATATATATCCTCGTTTATATATATATATATATATATATATATATATATATATATATATATATATATATATATGTGTGTGTGTGTGTGTGTGTGTGTGTGTGTGTGTGTGTGTAAATATGAAGGTGATAATTCCGAGGCAGGAGCAATGCAATATTGAGAACGGGAAGATGGAATAAGAATGAACAAAAATAAATAACAAGAGACGGTAAATCTCAGATCAATTCATTTATATTTCAAAAATTCAAATATAAAAACAGTAAATTGTAAAATTGGTGGGCTTACTGTTCAATATCTAAAAGTAATTAACCATTCTGGGCATTTAAATATTAAACAGTAAGCCCACCAATTTTACAATTTCCTGTCTTTATATTTGAACTGTTGAGATATAAATGAATTGATCTGAGATTTACCATCTCTTGTCATTTATTTTTGTTCATTCTTATTCCACCTTCCGGTTCTCAACATCGCATTGCTCCTGTCTTGGAATTCTCACCTTCATATTTACTTGTTTACTAGCAATGCTTCAAGGAAACTACCATTTCCTTTTATTTATATATATATATATATATATATATATATATATATATATATATATATATATATATATAGGTGTTTATATCTACAGACGATGTCGTTTCGGGTGTTCTACCCTCATCAGTGCAAGAGTGGCGGTTATATATATATATATATATATATATATATATATATATATATATATATATATATATATATATATATATATATATATATATAGTGATTAGTTATTACCAAAATTTAATCGTTAATCATAGTATTTATTTGGCAGTAACATAATTGTGTCGTTGTTTCATTCCCACAGGAAATCATCAGGTTAGGTGCATGTAGCCTGACGATTTCCTGCGCGAGAAGGAAACATGAACGTGTTTGTATAATTTTGGTTATTCTGACTACATTTCTCATCTTGACTGTTATCATCATAACCTTTTACCCGCTGTAACCTCCGACCTTCTTCAGGTGTATCTCTTCGAACTCGGGAAGGCCGGAGGTTACAGCGGCCGAAACGTTGTGATGATAACACTCAAGATGAGAAATGTCGTCCGAATAACAGAAATTATACAAATTATCAACATTCAGTAGAACGAGACTCTCTCTCTCTCTCTCTCTCTCTCTCTCTCTCCTTCTCCCTCTCTCTCTCTCTCTCTCTCTCTCTCTCTATTACAATGTGAAGTAAGCGACAGACATTTTTCTCCCTTTACCTCTCTTTCGGGTGTAAATATCCATTCGTACTTATTGCATTGTTTCTGTTTCTGGTGGCAATTTATGTCCTTAGTAATATTATAGCAATAATATATATATATATATATATATATATATATATATATATATATATATATATATATATATATATATATATATATATATATTACAAATTATAAAGCAGATAACATTTATGTTTCTACTTCTTCAGCGATATCATCACACACATAATGGAGGTGAATTAAAAATGTCTTCCAAATGTGGTAATCGACAAGAACAAAATAACTGGTAAACAAATCGTGTTTTTATTGAAAAAATATCAAGTTTATATTTGATATAAAATATACGAGAAATCATCAATATTTCCCGACAGTCTCAGGTTATATAAATACAATGCCAAACAGAAAGATCTATGTTCGATTCTGGTGTCGTAGCGGTGTCGTCGTCGTCTACATGTCCTGTGTCCAATCTCAATCATCGTATCAAAAACAAATTGATAACCGTTCTGCAATTAATCTGGGGAGTTGTCCTATGTGTGTTCGAACGTTTCAAATATTCGAAAATGACAGAAGTTGCCACCAGAAACAAAGCAATTCGTACAAATGAATATTTACATCCGGAAGAGAGGGAAAGAGAGAAAGATGGCTGTCGTTTACTTCACATTGTAATGAAGAGAGAGAGAGAAAGAGAGAGAGAGAGAGAGAGAGAGAGAGAGAGTCCCGCTACTTGATTAGGTCAGCCATATTTATTAATAACAAAAGACACAAGAAATTCCGACGTAAAATGAAAAATAGCAATTTCCAGCGACACCGCTTCCAAGAAAATGTAGAAAAGTGATATTCAAAAATAGTTTCTGTTTTTACATATAAATGTATTTGCTCATAGGAACTCGGTGTGATGTTTTTTTTTTCAAATTCACCATTTGAAGAGTAGATTTACTTTGAGATGAAATAAAGAAAAAAAAAAAAACGAACTAATAACTCATGAATGAATTGCTTTCTTTTTGTCAATAATTTTCATTTCATTTATTTTGTTTCTAATCTTTTGTTGGTCCCCCGATTTATAAAATCGGGGGACTTATGTTTTGAGGCATGTCCGTCCGTCCGTCCGTCCGGATTTTTCTCCGCAACCATCCATTGAATTTCTCTGAGATTTTGCATGAAGTTGTAACTTTGGTCAGGTTAGAAAGTGACATTCTCCGATTTTTTTAAAACAATCTGGCTAGCCCCCAGGGGGTCAAAAGGCCCCGAAATGGCAAAAATGACATTTTCTGCCCCATAATTTTTCATCCATTCATTCAATTTATCTCAAACTTGGCCAAAATGTGGAGGCAATTGTTCCTAATAGAAAATAAGTATCGCTGACCTTGGAAAAAAATCTGGTTCGCGCCCCCAGGGAGTCAAAAGCCCTCAAAATTGCAAAAAAAATGACCCTTTTTTCCCCATAACGTTTGATCCATCCATTCAATTTTTCTGAAACTTGGCCAAAATGTAGAGGCAACTGTTCTGGATATAAAATGAGCATCCTTGACCTCAGAAAAATTCTGGTTCGCGCCCCCAGTGGGTTAAATGGGGGTAAAAAATGCCCCAAATTGCCCAAATGTATTGCATTTTACACTCGCCACATCGAGTCACATATAGAGGGGGACCACGCACGCGCGGCTTGTTTCTATTCATTTGCTTATTCTTACCCTTACATTTTGAAGTAAAAAAAAAACTATACGCAATAAATAAACTAATATGGTTCAATTGTAGCATAGTAACGGTTAGAATATCTTACCTATTTCGCTTAGTTAATTGTTGGATTTAATTTGTATTTTAGAGCCTGAAATAAAATTCTAATTTACTTTTTAAAGTCTTAAATATTTAATTCAATAATTTAAGTGGTGTCCTAATGCACGTTCCCTCCTATGTCTTTCCATCTTCTCTTACTCTCTGTGGCCACTTTCCGTAGTACCAACTGATATTGGTGGCACTATATTATTTACTTTCAAGAAGTTATCTTATTATCCTTTTATTAACTCTTTCATATCTGCTTGTTTGATTGTGTCTGCTTCCGAGATTCCCATGTATTTGTAGTTAACTCAGGGCTTTTATTACTTCTCGGTTAGGTAGTTCTATACATGTATACTTTGAGTTATTCTTTCTTCATTGCAAGTAGTGTACATATTTATATCCTTAATTTCATTCCGTTATCCTGACTAAAGATTCTAATTGTGTTTGTTAGTGTTTATAACTCCGTTTTGCTAGTAATTTCATGTTATTCATATATATAAAGTTGTTAAATTTTTTTCCTTTTTTCTGTAAATCTGTACCCCGCATTACATCTCTTAAGTATGTTGGTTAGTGACATCATCGCTATGACGAACAGGAATATTGAGTTTCCCTGAAAAACTCATCACTTCCAGGTGTTGTTCTCCAATTGTCAGTTCCAGTCTCCATTTTTTCATTGCTTTCTCCATTAAGTTGGCAACTTTTTTGGTATTATAAACAATATAAGAAAACACCTCTAGACAAGATCTCGACAGCCTACGTCATGGAAATCAGCATAGAAAAGACCAAAGTGATGACCACCAACACCATACCAATGACATCAGCAAGAACATCTAGATCAGAGGCGAGAAACTGGAAGCGGTCAAAATCTTTCAGTACGTTGGGGCAGTTATGACAGATGCCGGGTCAAAGGCTGTCCTTGCAAGAATTGCGCAGAAAAAACACTGAGCAAACTAAGGCCCATATGGAATGACTGAAACATCAGATTCAGCTCAAAAACTAAGTTGATGGGCTCCCAGGTCATCTCCATACTTCTGTACGCGTGTGTGTCCTTGACCCTAATTGCGGACATAGAAAGAAGGGTACAGGCTACAGAGATTAAATGCTTCCGGAAGATCCTCAACATCTCATACAAATACCATATTACAAATGAGGACGTGAATACCAGATTCAGATAAGCAGTAGGGTCATGTGACGATCTACTGACCACTGTGAATAAGATGAAAATGAAGTGGTGCAGTCGGTCATGTCACATGATCACCAGGTCTCGCAAATACAATCCAGCAAAGAACTGGTCAGGGAGAAATGAGGGTCAGACAAAGAAAGACGTGGGAGGACAACATCCGAGATTGGACAGGACTGGAGAAAACTAGTTGTCGGGTCATTTTTGGCACACCAACGGTCATCCAGACCAAAGGACAGATGCAATGAGATATTATAAACATCATTAAACATTCAATTATCCATTGTATCATATGCTTTCTTATAGTCTTGTAGTCGAGTTACACCATGTTAATGTTCTTTCTTCTTATTTTTACTCCCTTCGGTATTTTCTGGTCAATATATGAGCTCATTAGCCCATCTTGTTACTTCTCGGCATACTTCTTCTTTCTCAGAAGGAGTTCACAGTTATTAAAAGAGTAGTCAAATTCTTCGCTAAGTTGTGCAGTAAACATCTTCCACGTGGTTATTAGGCAAGTTATTGGTCTATAGTTGCTTGTGGGTCGTTTATTTCTCGCTTTCTCTTTGAATTATCGTGGGTCTCGTTTTGTTCATGAAATATGGTATGTCTGCATATATGTTTGCGCTAATCTTTCTTGTGGAGTCGAACGTTTCTTGTACTAAAATTCACATAAGCCTTTCTGGTCAGATGAATTCTAGTTTGCTAATCGCTTAGCGTCAGGCGGAACTTCTACAAATGGAGCTTCTTCGCGGGGGCTTCCCGTTTGTGGAACACCTTATCACATTACTGCTTCCCTGCACATTACACCACGTCTTCAAATCCAATGTCAACAAATTCCTGTTATGAACCGATCCCACAAGTATTCGAGCTTGTTCCATCCCATCAATCTTTTCCAGTTCTTCTTCTCTCAACTGACAATCATTCCATTATTCCATCCCATTAACATTTATTTTCGATTGGATTTTGCACTTGATAAATCAGTAAAAAAAATTATAATTTTAAGGGTCTCTATGTGAATTTTACTTTCTATCCCTTCTTAAATTTTCTTAAGTTCAGCTTGTCAGCTTATTTTGTGTCTCTGTTGTGTTCTTGTCATTTCTCCCATATGTGGCTCCAGAAGTATGTAGATTATGTCAGGTCCTGTCGCTTTGTGTTTGTCCTCCCTCTTTTTACATTTTGATAAAATTGGCTTTCATTATATTTGCCTCTTCTTACTCTTGTTTCCTTTGATGGTCTCTTTCTAAGTCTCCATGTTTCTTAGACAATTGCGTTTTGCTTATATTGTTTCTATCATAGTTTTCCTCTTCTATTGTTACCTAGTTTTCTTTTTTTCTTTTTCATGGCTTTAGCTTCTCTTTTGTAGTTTTTAGATTTGAGATTCCAGGCTAATCACCCATCCGGGCTTTGCTGATTCATTCTTCCTTTCTGGGGTATATTTAGTTTTGTCATCACAGATTTACCCCAGCATAGATTAAGTTGTTCAAATCTGTAATATTATTCGTTGGGGTGTGAGTGAGGAGTCTGTTTTTTTTTACTAGAGGTTCTTACACGAGTCGTTACCAGTGATCACTCACTGAAAAAAAACAGATGGTATTCTCTTGGTTCTGTGTGACAACAAGTCTCCCCAGATTTCCAATTCTCTCCGCTTCTTCCGATCACCGTTAAAAATCACTTTGCGTTCTCACAACATTCTCCATTCGTTTCTAACTGATAATAGCCGTTGGGTTTCTCCGGAATTTAAAGTGCAATAAGCTTCCTTCGGATTCCAGTACTTGCTGTGTCCTTTGCGTGAAGGTGTGGATGGTGCTCTCCCCCTTTGTTCTTTCCATGCTCCCAGATCCTTCACAATTTTCTGTGGCACTATCCGATACTGGTGACATTGCGCTTTTTTTGGGTGGGGGTGGGGGTAGAGGAGTGTCAGATTATGAGAATTTCCTTACATATCTACCCTGGCAGGTTCAGTTTCTATGGTTTCGTGTTATGTTCTTTCCATATTTCTAGTTGTGTTTACGCAACGTTATTTTATTTAAATTTACTCGTGTTTCGTCGGTGCCACCTGGTTATATCGGTTGGTTTACGCACTCGAGGATTTTTTCTAAATATTTCACCTTTTTTCATCAGTGCAGTGCTTTTTATTGTGTCAATCCTCCCTTTGATTCCAATTTCTTCTATTTTTTCAGTTTCTTCAGAACTATGTTTAGTGCTCCTGTTATTACCTTCAGCTCCATATATTTGCTTTGTTTTCTGTCTCCTTGATCTTTACTCTATCACTGCTGGAAAGGGTTGTTTTGTTTTTTTTACATCACATCCAGTCTTGTTGCCTGGATAAGTTTGTCGCCCTGTATTTCCACGCCTAAGTAGAGTTTATGCTTTTTATTTTCCAATACTGTGTCCGGTTATTATTGTACCATTGTTTTAGTACAGTCGTTTGCTCAGTTTCTAGTGGACTACTTTTCCGACCCAGTCGCCTGTTTTTTATATTCATTTATTGCTAGTTTGCTGCATTCACTTATGATGTTGTTTACCATTTCGTCTCGTTGTTCACAATTACTGTTTTCCTGAGTTTCTGTCTCCTATGGCTTCTATGTAGTTTGTTTTGATCGCGTTGTTTTATGCGGTTGTCATTTGCAATTCTGTTTCTTTTTTTATGAAAGTCACACCAGACAAGGCATGAAGCCTTTTGGTGTAAAGAGCTAAAAAGAAAGAGATTATTAACGCAAAGACAGTAGATGTCTATTGACCATAGTCTTGAAAAGACCAAGACTATAGGTAGACGGAAAACAGTCAGCAGGAAGAGAGTTTCTACAAGCCTTCAATCCTTGGAAAGAAGATACTGAAATAAGAAGATTATTATAACGAAGTATCTGAACAGCGAATTGACAGAGACCACTAGACCAATGAGTTAAACGAGCTGGAACAATGGAAGCAGGGAATAAATCAAACAATTCTGAAGAACACATGACATAATAGTAAACTTATAGAAGAGACTGGGACTAGTAACATCACGTCTGTGAGGGAGAGGATACATACAAGAAGAAAGGGTGGGGGGTCAATAAAATTGTATATACGCTTCTGCACCTTATCAAGCACCCTCAAATGAGACAGAGATTCCCCAGCTCAAATATGGCAACAGTACTCGTTGCCGCTTTGGCTTGTTATCGACGTATCATGAATCTACTTTGGTATGATATCTACATTTTGTGATATGATCTACACGTCATATTGCAATTCACATGGTACACGAGAAAGGGAAATACTTCTCCTAATTGGTTTCGAAAGAATGTGTGATTACCGAGCCTGAATCCCTAACCTTAACGTTCAAAGAAGAGACCGTGTGACACTTCAGCCAATTATTCAACGAAAAGTCGCGGTAGGCTCAATAATCTATTCGATGTTCGTCATTTTTTCGTAAATTATCAGCAAGATTTCGTCGATCCCAACACTAGAGCACATACACAATCGATTGAAAGATCATGGCTTGACGCAAAGATTTGTATATTGAAAAAATGAGAAGCGTACGGTGTATATATTTTTCCTTGTGGATATCAAGTCAAAGCGGCACCCAGTACTCCATAAAATGACTGATAGTAGATTTGTAGAAATATAGAATAGCCTCAGGTTTGAAAAAGTATTTGAAGCGATAGAGAAAACTGGCTTTACGATGAGCAGAGATGGCGATTGGTCTAATGTACGAACCCCAAGAAAGGTTTGATGAGAAAGAAAGACGAAGAAGTTTCAGAGTCCATTTCTCCTCAAAAGCAGAACAATCCATGAGAATTTCAGGAAGAAAACTGCCACGTCTATGATAGCTCTGTTCAAGTATGTTTACCATAGCCATGTCTATGAGTTTGGCCAGTATTATAAATCGTCTATATAGCTGCTTACATTCCCATTTTGCTTTGCTTTCCATTTCGCTGCTCGCCGTATTGTTCAACATGGCGGTGCTTTCGGCGGCGGTAATCAGCCTCTCTTTATTTTGTGTTATGCATTTTCTAATCCTTTAACCGCTCCATCTACGTATGTGGCAATACCATGGCTTTGCCGGGACGTAGTGTTACAACATGTGCACGTATGTGCAATGTCTCATCTTGTCATGGCCAGTGAGCAATCATCGTCTGACGATAGTCACTGTCGTCTGCTTCTGTGACTGGCTAGCCGGCTGTTTGGTCGGGACCATCGTGCTGCAAACCAAACATTATGTAATAATGGAACAAACCATTTTACTTTTTATATAAAAATATGGTTTATTATATTTTGAAAAGAAATATCTCAGAACGCGCGACAAACGCGTCTTCCTCGTTCGGATTTCAAACCAGTCTCTGTTTGTTCAATCTTTTTACCAGAGAGAGAGAGAGAGAGAGAGAGAGAGAGAGAGATGGTGAAGTGAGAGAAAGAAGAAGAGAGAGACAGAGGAAGAGAGAAAGAGGGAATACAGACGTAATCAGTGTACGCCTCGTCAAATGTTTATTTTTGAGTTTCATAACTGATTTTCTCGAACGACGACTGGTCTGATCTCTTATCCCATCACATGCACCTGTCATTGAATTGGTTTGACACCGACCTTCAGTCCTCCAAATATGACTGATGCACAGGTGCACTCAGTGATCTCAAAACGCAGAGAAGTACTGTTTTTGAAATAAGTCTGGCATAATGATTACGAATATAACGGGGAGCACTTAGCTCCCCAAAAGCTCACGCATTGTGTCACATGTAGCCTTCAATACTTTCCAGTCTTATTCCCCTTTTTTTCTTTTACATAGAGTAGATCAGTATCATCCTCCTGTTGCAGTGCGTTGTGCATATCCATCAGTTTCTCTGTTATTTGATCTTGATACCGGAGTTCTTCTTTTGTTTAGTTTATGAAGGCTCCAAAATATGTTACTCGAAATACTCACCAAGTATTTATTTTTTATTATGTTTCTACGATATAATTTAGTTTTAATGAGATATTTTGTTCTTTACGGGTATTCTCCTTTAATCATCTCTTTCATCTCTGTTTTGATGGGGTCTGTTTTCAGAATGCCCAGATATTTATAGGTATCGCCTTCACCAAGTGCTCTTTAGTCATTATCAGTGGTCGCTGATTGGCAATAACAAGTGATGTTCTCTGGAGTCTTAGTGATTGCAAGTCTTCTTAGATTTCAAGCTTTCTCCGCCTCTTTCGATAACCGTTGCAAATCATTTTGCATTATCGCATCAGCCGTTTACCATTGATTTCTCGCTGATAACAATCGTTGGCTTTCTCTGGAATTTGAGTGGCAATAAGACTCCCTCAGGGTTACAACACTCTCCTCCTCATTTTTTCAGTGGCGTCTAGATGGTTCTCCCTCTTCTTGGTCTTTCCATCCTCCTTGACCTTCACGACCATTTTACGTGGTAGTAACCGAAGCCAGTGCAACATTTTTTCTTGAGGAGGGGGAGGGAAATGTCAGTTTATAGAATTTTTGGCAGTTTCGTTTCCTTTGGACTCGTGATTTGTTCTTTCTATATTTTGTGTTTTATTTCAATTTCAATGTACATGTACTTATTTGGTGTTCACTGGTAATGTATGTTGGTTTCCGCACTCGAGGATCTCCCTTTATATTTCGGCTATTTTCATCATTGCTGTGCGTAGTATGGTGTCAATCCTCCCTTTTGATTCCAATTTTTCCTACTTTTTTCTAGTTTTTTCCAAACTGTTCCTAGTGCTTCTACAATTATTGGTATTACAGTAATTTCTTCATTCCCGTATTCCCTTCTGCTCTCTGGCCAGTGTCATCTATTTGCTTAGTTTTTCTGGTTCCTTGATCTTCACTCTGTAAACTGCTGGGACGATGAAATCAACAATTTGGCAGGCTTCTTATTATTTCTTTTCACACAAGTCATTATCAGTGATTGTTAACTGACTGCCAATAATCATTGGTCTTTCCTGAAGTCTGAGTGACAACAAATCTCTCCTAATTTCCAGCACTTCCCGCCTCTTTTGATAACCGTTGCAGATTATTTTGCGTCATAATTATTATTAAAAATAATATTAATGCATTGAGCACTACTGAAATAAACATGAGAAAATCCAAATATATATATATATATATATATATATATATATATATATATATATATATATATATATATATATATATATATATATATATATATAGTAAGTCATGGAAATATATTTATGGCAATTAAGCTACACAGTGGCTCCCACGTTTCATCTCCGGGGCTAATCTTCAGGCTAAAATGCATGGAGTTAGTTTTGCCGAGTGTTTTTTTTATATACACGGCTAGCTAGTTAACTAATCAGATTATTTGTTGTTCTCTTAGCCAGTCGTTGGTCCTCTCACAAACAAAGGTCCGGTTAGTTTTACTTCTTATTTCCTATTCTATTTTTCTGTTTTCTATAGAGTGGCCTATATCCTGTTTCTTTGTTGTGTCAATATAATGGGTGCCCCTATTTTAATACGTAGTTTCTTGTATTTCTATTTAAGTTTTCGAGTTTTTAAGTTTTAAGGTTTTAGTTTAGTTTTTTTTTTTACTTATTTGTTTGTTGATTTATTTATTTATTTATGTAGTGTTAGCCTAAGGTAAATTTTATTCTGTGCGGGCAGCTGTTTGCTATCTCACTTCTACAGTTTTAATAGATGTTAGGGGTCTTTAAAGTTTTGGATTTAAATTTCTCATTCAGACATAATCTACACGGGTCATATAAATTTCTACATGTACTGACCTGTCGTATCATTTTCCATTCAATTATTGGTGAGCGTCCATTTTCTTTGATCTCTTAATAGTGGTTTGCTAGTGCTGGTTAATACTTTGTTATTGTGTGCCTTAATTATCATTTCTAAGTTTTCGCAGCAACTGCGAAAACCTAGAAATTTTAAAAACGGAGAACGTCGAATTAAAACAGCACTAGCAAACGATTATTATGGCTCAAAGAAAATGGACGCTCACCAATAATTGAATGGAAAATAATACGACAGGCTAGTGCATGTAGAAATTTATATGACCCGTGTAGATTATGTCTGAATGAGAAATGTGAAATCCTAAACTTTAAAGGCCTCCAAAATCTATTAAACTGTAGAAGTGAGATAACAAACAGCTGCCTGCACAGAATAAAATTTACCTTAGGTTAACATTACATAAATAAATAAATTAATTAATTAAAAAAAACTAAACTAAGCATTTTAAAACGCGTCAAACAAGCGTAGTACATCGACCGGACTTTATTTCAATTTGCGCTGTTGTCTTTAACTACTTGATGTATTTTCTGACACTACGGTAGATTCGCTCCCTCCCCTGGGGGTTAATACCAACAAAATGAAGAAGAAGAAGAAGAAGAAGAAGAAGAAGAAGAAGAAGAAGAAGAAGAAGAAGAAGAAGTCTCGTTCTGAAGATATGTATTCATCGAAAGTGTTAGCCTAAAAAAAAATTTTATTAATGCAATATATATATATATATATATATATATATATATATATATATATATATATATATATATATAATTTAAATTCCCGAAACAGTTTTTCATGGTAAATAACTGATGATCCCTTAAATCATATTAGAAGCAAACTAATATAATAACTGAAAAAGTTAAATTGACTTACATGAGTGATTTTCCACTGAACGACTTAGGACTTAAGGTTTTTGGGGTTTTTTTTTAATATAGTTTTAATGGTTGAGAAACTTCCAAGACTATATATATATATATATATATATATATATAATGTGTGTGTTTCTCGTTCAAGTTTAAAGTATTGCATGGAAAGTTAATAAAATTGAAATAAAAGCCAAATTAGCAATACAAGATTAATTTTTTTTTTCTTACATTAATCCTATCGATTACGGAATAAAATTCCTTCTTCAGGGGTGACCAGTATTGAGTCATTTTTTTTTTTCATCAAAAAACAAGAATAAAGAAACTTATTTCTTTGTTAATTTGATAAACTACTTTGATGGTACGACGTCCTCGCCTAGCTGTTATGAAATGGCGGGTAGGATTCAAAAACCGGTGTCGAACGATGGATGCGTTGGCACGCTGTTGAGTAATGTGTGTGTTTCTCGTTCAAGTTTAAAGTATTGCATGGAAAGTTAATAAAATTGAAATAAAAGCCAAATTAGCAATACAAGATTAATTTTTTTTTTCTTATATTAATCCTATCGATTACGGAATAAAATTCCTTCTTCAGGGGTGACCAGTATTGAGTCATTTTTTTTTTCATCAAAAAACAAGAATAAAGAAACTTATTTCTTTGTTAATTTGATAAACGTCTTTGATGGTACGACGTCCTCGCCTAGCTGTTATGAAATGGCGGGTATATATATATATATATATATATATATATATATATATATATATATATATATATATATATATATATATATATATATATATATATATATATATATATATCAGGGCCGGCGGGACGGTTATAAAAGTGGGGGGGCTCTCCTAAAACGTGGGGGGCGGTTAAACACATGCATATATAACTTCATTATTGATGACCGTAAAGTGGGGGGGGGGCTTGAGCCCCCCTTCCCCCCCCCGTGCCGCCGTACATGTATATATATATATATATATATATATATATATATATATATATATATATATATATATATATATATATATATATGGATAGGTCACCTTTCGAGATTTACAGAAAACAGGTGGGCATATAGAGCGACAGACTCAATGGAAAGGACATAGAGAAAGGCCATAAACCCGGTGGAGCGACGACATCGATAGTCAACTAGGTCCTACTTGGCCACGCCTAGCCGGGAATAAAACAAGGTGGAAAGAAACCAGGGAGAGGTTCCTCCACCAGGAGTGGAAAAAAAAGACCCTGATGATGATGATGATATGTGTTTCGTCTTTTCATCTTAACAAAGTGTGGCTAAATATAATGTCGCACTGAAGTCACCTTTGACTTCTATCCAACGTCTTTACCCACACGGCCACTGAGACAGATATACGATAACGAAAGGAAAATATTCCTATTATTTATTAAACGAACACAGTCAGCTTCCGTAGAGTGTTCGACTAACCAAGCGTGGGAACCTTGCAATATTGCTTTAGTTAAAACCTCTTCCTTGAAAGGAACTTTAAAATAATTATTTATAATAAATATTTTTCGATATCCACATAGATATCTGTTTTATATTTCTGTTTATAAATATACACCTGCTCTCTCTCTCAATTTTTTTTTTATTCCACACTATTCTCCATTTTTTTAATAGTTTTCCTCCCAATCTCCTTATTTTTATTCCTTTATTTTATCAAAGGCAATTGTCTTTCACGCCGCCCGGCAGGCTTAATAACAAATTCGACGGAGGTGCCGCTTGATCTGAGTCGAGGCGACAACGATGAAAGAAAAAGTGGGAAAAAAATAAAGGGGCAAAAATGAAGCCGTTATGTTTGGAAAAGGGGATACATTTTACAACATAGACATGATTGGATAGTTATAACTACTGAAGAAAGGAACAAAGTGAAAAATGTGTTTGCATAAATATCCCTAAACTGAATTGAACGTTTATGAAAGAAAAAAAACGGTTTCGAATATTTTAGATGATACATTTCGAAAACAAACATAACTATGGGGAATTAATATTACGCACTTAATCTTTTCGTGTGCCGATTCATATTCAAGTGTTTATTTGTGTTGATACTTATACAGTATAAAATCGCCGAAAAATACCGAGTTTCAACGCCTGATAATTACTTCTTCGTAAGTTCCTTGAAATCACCAAGCAGACGATAAACTAAAACACTTATTTTTACAGTTTTAAAATACTAAGTTTCTATGTTTTATTAAATGAGCAAGTTTAGAGGTCTATGAAAAATAGGCCAGATCTGTTCTTGACAAAGGAATAAAAGAAAAAGTATACTATCAGGTGTATTTTTTCGACTCCTATTGGACTGCTTGTATGTTTTTATCATGTTTGCACCACTGACAAAAAAAAACGATAATAAATATGTTAAATTGTCACGCTTAAATTTGAAATAACATTTTCGTTCGTCTGTCACGTTTTAATTTGAAATAACATTTTCGTTACTCTGTCACGCTTAAGTTTGAAATAGTATTTTTGTTAGTCCGCCACGTTTTAATTTGAAATAACATTTTCGTTACTCTGTCACGCTAAACTTTGAAATAGCATTTTTGTTAGTCCGCCACGTTTTCATTTAAAATAACATTTTCGTTACTCTGTCACGCTAAACTTTGAAATAGCATTTTTGTTAGTCCGTCACGTTTTAATTTGAAACAGCATTTTCATCGATGAATGCGCAGACTGAATGTACACATTTAAATAATGGATCCGTTCATAGTTCACATTTACTATTTTCATTTAGGATATAACTTTCGGATATAATTGAAATTATCCAACAGTTATAAAAGTTATAAAAGTGGGGAGGGGGGCTCTCCTAAAAAGTGTGGGGGGGGGCGGTTAAACACATGCATATATAACTTCATTATTGATAACCGTAAAGTGGGGGGGGGGCAAGTCAGTTTCAAACAGTATTTCGTTATGTGCTTAACCTTTTACCTGGTTCGATTCAATCGCATTTAAGTTAGAAGTTGATATTTTTAGTTTTTTGTCGTCTTTGTCTGCTAGAATAGAAAACCTGAAAAGCCGTGTTTGAGATAAGGTCATAATCCCATATTGAACTGATTCCAAATGAATTTTAAAAGTTTCAAAATAAATGCAATAACTAGTTAGAGCGTGGCATATAAGGTGTCATTAAAAATATGCCCCAATCTGCTCGTGGTCTTTAGATAGTTTGTTCACATAAATATTTTTTTTTTTAGTTTTAAAAATGAATGCTTAGTTGTTCAAATAAAACTATTTTTACAAATTATTAGATGTTATTAAATGAAATATCAGGGCAAAGTAGGAGAATTAAATAATGTTGTATATTCCTTCTCGGTGGTGTGCTTTCGGGGTGAACTGTAGATATGAGTCCAGATATGCAGATGGTTACGCGGTATGACGAGTAGAGTATAGCCGTTGGGTCAGATGAATCTCCAGATGGGAGATAGGTAGTTGGTTGTTTGGCTCGACCATGTGACGTGGAAAAGATTTGAAGTTGAGACAGTTGCTGCCAATATTATAGTGATGGTAGACGTAATGTAAGAGCCTGGTGAATCGTGCGATGGAACTCCTCGGGACCTTTCTGAAGATAGTCCAGAAGAAACCCGGGTGAATGTGTACGAGTATAGTACCGACTGCAAAGCGGATATCACGTGACACCAATCGCACCGCTTCCACATCCCTTACAAAAAAAAAGGATCGGGCAATCAGAGTATTTGTGTTAATAAATGTATTCAATTTTGAAACCCAAAAGGAGAAAAATCACATTTGTTACATTTTTCGTTTCAAAAAACTTTCTGTTCGTTTACAAAAATCTTTCTGTTTATTTTCTATTTTTGCAAATACATTTATTCAATTTTGAAAATCAAGAGGAAAAAGATCACATTTGTTACAGATTTCGCTTTAAAAAAACTTTCTGTTTATTTTCTATTTTTGGAAATACAAAAAAAAAAGATTCTTTTTTTTAACATAGTTCATCTCAAACAAGGCAGGCCGCCACTATAGACGTAAGAGGCTACTGAGAAAAAAAGGGTGAAGGTTTGGGGGGGGGGGGGTCAACTAAAATTAGAAACTGCGCAACGAGATGTCTGTTTGCATTAGTTTTAAAAATCTGCATGTCAGTAACGTCAGGAAAGCAGGGAGCAGGGAGGGAGTTCCAGAGTCCAGCAGCACGAGGAAACAAGCTTTTGGAGTAGAAAGCTATTCGGCATCTGGGGACCTCTACAGGGAATGGATGGGATTTGGCGGATTGTCGTGGGGGTACCAGAGCAGCAAGCTCATCAGAGCACAGTCCATTGAAGTACTTGTAAAACAGGCACAAGGAAGCAACATTGCGGCGATATGACAGGGGCTGGAGCTTGGTGGATAGTGAGGGACCTATCAAGTAGGTGACTCTTTTTTCGACATTGTCTAAGAGAGAGAGAGACTAGTGGATGATGCCCCAGCCCAGATGTGGCAACAATACTCCATGGAGGGGTGGATGGTGGCTTTGTAGAGATATAGGATAATGTCAGGTGTGAAAAGTTTACTGGCACGGTAGATGGAGCCCACCTTCTTTGCAGCAGCCCTGGCAATGTTTTCAATGTATTTATTCCAATTCATGTTATCTGTGAAAGTTAGGCCGAGGAGTTTGAATGATGAAATCTCAGGCAGGGTGCTATTTGCCATGACAATCGGTGGTTGAAGAGGTTTCTTGTAGTTATTGAGGGAAAGTAGCTTTGTCTTTGCGGCATTAAAAGTTACCATCCACTTTTGACCCCATTCCACTACAGTCTGGAGGTCATTTTCTAAGGATTCAACCATTGCCTCAGATATGTGCGTGTCAGTTTTGCCCACATGACGAGAGTAGAATGTAGGGTTAGGGTTAGGGTTAGTTTTGGCCACATGACGAGAGTAGAGCGTGTTGTCGTCAGCAAATATTTCTATCTCAGTCTCAATGGCATCAGGGAGGTCATTTATGAAAATCAGGAACAGTAGAGGTTCAAGGATGGATCCCTGGGGTACACCAGAATTTATGTCATGTTGCTTAGAATAACGGCCATCGAGGACAACCTGGATCTTTCCTTTTGTTAGGGAGGATTTAATTATATTAAATATTTGTCCAGTAATACCATATGAGTACAATTTTAGGAGAAGCACTTTTCATGCCATGCCTTGTCAAAGGCCTTGGACATATCGAGCGCTACCGCCCTAGCTTCACCTGTCTTGTCCAGTGTATGGTATATGTGTTCAGAGATGACCGTTAGGATATCTGCAGTAGATCGTGCTTGTCTGAATCCGTATTGATGATCAGAAAGAAGTTTAGCATTAACTAGGTGCCGGACTATGGATAGATTGATTAATGATTCAAAGATTTTAGCAAAGATCGGGAGTAGACTGATTGGGCGGTAGTTTAGAGGATCAGTTCTATCTCCAGAATTCTTGAAGACTGGTACCATAGAGGGAATTTTCTAGCTATCAGGGAAACAAGATTCAGCAAGGCATTTATTGTATAGTTTGGAGAGGACAGGGGCCAGCTCAGCATAGCATTTCTTTATTACTATTACTGGTATAAGATCAGGTCCACAGGCTTTGGGGGTTTCAAGGATTTTATGATGTCTCTGACCTGAGATGGGGTGATGACCAGGTTCTCAAGTGTGGCTTCGGTCCACAATGGGAATTTAGGGAGGGAGTGGTTTGCTGAGTCCAGAGTGGAGTTTAAGGCGAAACGCTGGGCAAGTAGTTCAGCCTTACCTGTTGCCGTGCAAACAACATCGTTGTGATTTGATAGCGGGGGAATTGTCGAGTGTCCATTGTTCATCACACTATTGTAGATTTTCCAGAAATCACGAGTACCTAGTTTCTGTGACTGAATGCGTTTTTTTGGTTATCTCCGTATACATTCTCTTTGCTTCATCTATCACTACTTTGCAATCATGTCTTGCCTCTACAAATTTTTGTCTGTTCGCAGTTGACTTATGGCGGCCGAATTTTCGGAATGCCTTCTACCTCTCAGCAATAGCAGCTGCACATTCTGAGGTGAACCATTGAGGAGAGTGGGGTTTGCTGAAGAATATTCGCGTGCGGACATAAGCATCAATGCCTGCTTTGACCCATTCAGTTAGCTCATTTGCATACTGATCAGCAGAGAGTAAGAAGGTTACACCCCATTGGGCGTCGCTGATGTGATCCCTGAGGAATTCAAAATCAGCCTGCTCATAGTTTCTCGTCGTTTTAAGCAACGACTCTTCAGCTTTTGGACGACTTTTTAAGGTGATAAGTATCATTACCACAACGTGATCAGAGTTTCCGAGCGGCCTATGGCCATTCGCCACACACGCCTCAGGTAGTGAGGTAAAGAACAGGTTAAGAAGTGAGGCTTGCTGGTCCGCGCGATCAGGAAGGCGGATCGGAAAAGTGACAGACTGTGAGAGGTCGTGAGCTATTTTTGTAAATATATTTATTCAATTTTGACACTCAAAATGCGAAACATCACATTTTTACATTTTTCGTTTCAAAAAACTTTGTTTATTTTCTTTAATAAATTAATTGTTTGTTTTTTGTTTTTGTTTTTTTTTTACAATAACTTGTCTGTTTGTATTTCAACGATTTCAATTTTTAAAAAAGAACCGTCCGGTATGTTTTTGGACGGGACGCCAAAACGGTGCGCCCAACATCACGTGATCTCCGCTCCGCAGCAGACGCATATCTGTACCATACTCGTACACATTCACCGAAACCCGTAATTAATAAATGATGAAGATGAATAAAATATAGTTTAACATAAAAACGCAATCTATTTCTTCGTGCATATACCAGTCTCCCGAGAAAATAATAAAGAGAATATATTTACCACCCCACAAAATACGGGAAATACAACATATAGAGATATGCACCATCCTCATTAAGTATATGCATGAATAATATCGATAATAGATCAAACAAAATAAAGTATAAGAAGTAATCCTTGAAATGTTGAATTCAAAAAAGTTAATGATCCACTCAAAAAACATGTCAACCGTGTGTGGTCACCTGCGATGATTATGGCTTGAATCATGTAAACAACCATTAATCACACCTTTTGTTGGATTTGTAGAAACACTAATAAACATAAGTTTCATATTTGCGAAAAGGTGGTGAACCTTTTGACAAGGAGGGGGAGGAGGCATTTTACAGCTTTCCTGTGATCAATAAATAGTTGTTTATGGTCCATTGATCCTAACGTTTGGTGGATGTTTTAACAAAATATAATAAAAAATCTTTAGATATTTTGAAAAGAAAAATTGCAAATTTGGGCCATTTGGGGGGGGGGAGGAATATTTTAGCCCTATGGGAGACAAACCAATGTTTCTCCACCCCAAAAAAGAGCGAGTCAGATTTCTGCGTCAATGGTTATTTAACTTCGTTCAAAATTTCTCGTAAAACCAATAAATTAAATCTGCAAAAATGAGAAGAGTACCGGACTAAGAGTAAGTCCTTTCTGATTTACATCGCTGACCAACAATACTTACTGTGACATTCATATGCAAATCAGTTCCACTTATAAATATGCAAATCGGGTCCACCTATAAATAGTGGTTGATACGAACTTAAGACAAAGCCTATTTGAAAATAGAAGTGAATACTTCTGAGATACAACACTTCTATTCACTCCTATCTGGGGTTCGCATAGAACGGAATGGACATGGTAAAATGTTTGATCCAGATAGTAAGACCCCCCCCTTCCCGGATTTAATATGGAATCATCGAGAGAGTGTCATAAATTCAAGCGACAAGCGTCAGCAATAAACGTCTATGGTCTGTAATTTACAATTGAGATTGGTAAAATTTTATTCGATACTTTTAATAATAAATAAATAAAACTGTTTCCTGTTTCAGCTGAAGAAAAATAGAAAATGTATTCAACAATGACAAATAATAGTTAATAAATAAAATGTCCTTTTTCAAAACCAGTATGTTAATGTAGTTTTTTTGGTTCAAGAGAGATATGTCGCTGACAACTTTAGAATCTGACAGATTAAAAATTAAGACTTATAAATAATATAATTATTCAGCATAATTAACTTGATATACTGCTCAATTTGAAATGTTGGCGATTGTCAAAAATAGTTGACAGAAAAAAAAGAATGAAAAAAGAATAAATAGTCAACAAATAACGGTTACCAAACGCAATAAAAGTTACTTTTTACCTAACTTCCTAATTTTTTGTATTTTAAAGTGTTTGTTAGCTTCTTTTTTTAATTTTTAATTAAAAAGTTCAGTAAAATATATTACTTTAGACTCAACATCAAAGATGGCGGATAGACGCTTGGCCGAAAATATCCGAAGTCTGATAACTTTTTCCTTTTCGTCATTGTCTTCTTTCAATTAGGTAGGAAAGTAACTTTTATTGCGTTTTGAACAGTTAGCTGTTGTATATTTTTTGTTTGGGTTTTTTTTTCATCCAAAAAGGCGAAACTGCCATCAAACAAACTTCGGGGATGTCCGCTATGTAGCCCGTTCGGTCATATTGAAAATGTAGCTTAAAACTATCGTATATTTAATGAAATATTAAAATGCAATAAAAAACACTTTAAAACATTAAAAAAAAAACTGATCCAGGTAGGTAGAAAAGTAACTTTTATTGTCTTTGGTAACAGTTATTTGCTGACTATTTGTTATTGTTTCTTTTTTTCACCCTTTTTTTCTGTCAACTATCTTTGACAATCGCCGAAATATTTGCCCTTTAAATTCCTGCTCAACGAGGATGTTCAGGCACTGTTCTTCGAAAAATGTTCAACTCAATTAATTTCATCTGTTTCTTTCTGATATTTTGAAGGGCATATTAAATTGTTTGCTTCCCTTGTGAGATTATATTTCTATAAAGCTGTCAGTGTCTGCTCGGCACAGATCACAAAACGGCGCAGGACTGTCTTATGTTCGTTGTATTTACAGAGTGGTACCGATCCTCGACTTCCAATGCAACTAGGACCTAGTTTTAAATACAGCACCAGGCATTCCCAAATGGTCACCACATGGTAACAACATAGAAAAAGTTTAGAAGGAGTCGCTAAAAAGCCGCTGATAGTATATTTTCTTCCATTCTCCAATCGAAATCATATCCGATCTACTTTTACATAGACCTCTACACATGTGTGTACAGTTTTGCGATATGTTCATGAACTTTAAGATCATCCGATAAATGGATTCCTAAATCTCTTAGATTATGTTTTCTTCAATTGAGTTTCCTTCTTGGGGGAAAAATATTCGTTAAAACGTAAATTCTTATGAATCGGCACTGTACGATTTTTTGGCCGGCCCTTTCTAGAATCGGGTACTTACGGGAAGGTTGCCAACATCTATAGTGAAAGAGGTGTTATTGAACCAACAGGATACAAATTCGGTGCGCTCAGGTTGTCAATCCACATCGGTTTCCATGTAACCACAACCACCTCCCAATAAGTTATTAATATGTCAGTATATGGTGAAGGTAGTTAATTCCCACATCAGTCTTTGATTTTAAGTTATTTTCATTGCACCATTCATATATTCTTCGTAGACATGACACCAATTCCTCCTCCTGATTGTGTTCATTACTTGTCTTTTTCATTATTCGAGTATCTTCAGTAGACAGACTCATATTTTATTCTTTTACACCGTTATCAATATCGGATACCATCAGAAACAAAAGAAAACTCGCAGTAAATACAATTTAAAAGAAGAAGACTTACTTGCTCCGCATTAAATTTCCCATGGCTGAAGAACAAAATGTCCAGCTTTTTTTGAATGGCATCCGTCTCCTACGCGAAAAAAAACAACAGAAAATATAGAAGACATACGAGTTTGGAGAGAGTAGATATAGAGACAGATATGTCGCTACAATAAAATTATGTTTTTTATTTTTTTGTTTTTGTTATTTTTTGTTGCTGTTTTTTTTCTTCAGATTTTGATATATTTTGGTATTATTGTTATAATGTTATATTTCGCCATGTCGACCTGGCGAAATAATTGAAGTGGTTTCCCCGAAGTCTGGCGAGAGAGAGAGAGAGAGAGAGAGAGAGAGAGAGAGAGAGAGATTGTTTAGTATAGCCAGATAGTCTCAACCTACCTACCTACCTACCTACCTACCTACCTACCTTCCTTGCTTCCCTCTCTCTCTCTCTCTCTCTCTCTCTCTCTCACACACTCTCTCTCACACACACACTCTCTGTCTGTCTGTCTGTCTGTCTGTCTGTCTGTCTGTCTGTCTGTCTGTCTCTCTCTCTCTCTCTCTCTCTCTCTCTCTGTCTATATATATATATATATATATATATATATATATATATATATATATATATATATATAAAGTTGATCCCTGTTCGGGGAAGTTAAAAATAGACTGACACGTAGCTATAATGCATATTCCGACAACGTTCGTAGAATCTCATGTCAGTCTTTCTTGATATGCCGCCCTTCGCATAAATAGAACTTAAATTCCCTTTTTGAATGTGGTAATGTCCCGTGGCCTAATAGTTACAGCACTTGCATACGGAGTCTAGGTTGACTTTGTGTCAGGGGTTCGAATCGAGTGGTCGTCCGAGATTACCTAGCGTAGGTAAAAATCATTTCATATTATTTATTTAAATTAATATATACATATATATATTCTCATTTATGCGAACATTGTTAAAAATAACAGAATTCGTTTGTTTAAGTATACCTTTTTTTTATTTTTTCAATTTTTCTGATGCTCTTTTTTCTATTAAAATCAAGAAAATTAATAAATGTTCCATGGGTTTCACGAACGTTTTCGATTTTTCGTCGAATCATCCTCAGGTGTCAAAAGCAAATGAACAAAAAAGCTGGAGAAAGAAGAGAATTTTTTAGAAGCTCTCTACATAAAAACACAACAACCTAAAATTAACAATATCACATATGAAACCAGTGGAAACATTTTAAAATGCTTTACGTAATGCGATTTTGTTCTGTGATGCTATCTAGCGTTGCTGAAATTAAATCGTCAACGACTTCCTGGGAAAATGCGAAAAACGTTCTCTGCACGTTTCTCCCCTGTCTTTTTAATAAAATTCTCTTCTTTCTCCAGCCTTTTTGTTCATTTGCTTTTGACACCTGAGGATGATTCGAAGTTATGTCATTTGCTCTCCTAGACATGCCTAGCGATAGATCTGAGGTCAATAGCAGAGGTAATATTTTTGTTGGAAAAAAAATCAGAATATGTGATAATCCAGACCATGTTTTTCTATGTTCGAAAGGGTGTTCTGTAGTTATGCAGTAGTGGCAGTATAACGCTATTTAACGTAAAGTAAAGATGCCAATTACACTAAGACTAGCCAACAAAATGCAATAAAATCCAAATGCGGAATATTTGGCTTTTTTGGTAGGAGGAACTTCAAACGTATGCATATATATTTGCCGTCCCATTTATCTCGGACTTTGTGAGAGGTTGAGCGAAAATAACAGGAGCAGGGAGCAATCGCTCGCATGAAAAGCGGGGCTGGTTGCGAAATTAAAGGGCCACGTCGTCTTGGTTTTAAAATTCATGGACCTGTGACACAAAAAGGTATTCTGGTGACGGAAATATATTCTAGTTGCAATGGAGTTCCATTATGATGAACGTCGACATTCACCTGGTAAAAAAGTAAGACGCTGTACGCCACCCAGAACTTCCCTAAGACATGTAGTTACGAGGTTTTTTTATAAGTATCGACAGAGCTTTCGTTCCTGCTATTTAGATCCTTATTGGTGCGACATGTAGTATAGATAGCAATGGCTACTTTCTAAACAAATCCGGGTAATTCTTTCTCAAATATTTTCCTGCGACATTGCGTGCCTTTTGAATCAACGAAAATGTGAGCTGAAATTATTTTGCACAATTATTATTACATTTAATACAAAAATCCTCTTGGCGACCTTCAATAATGGTGCTTCTGGCAGCTCGCGGATCTTTAAAGCTATAAATATCATTAAAACCGGAATACATTTGTTTTCCTTTACTATAACGGATATTTCTTGACTGTGTGTGTTTAATTACATAAACTATACATAAATATAAGGACCGTTGTTATTTGACACCATGTTGCTTTTAAATAACATTCATAGTTTTGGTTATAAACAGGCAGACACAAAATCTCCATTATAATAAGTATATAAACATTGCCGTTTAGAGGGAAAACACGAACTTGTTTTTGGAGTTGAAGCAGACATTATGTTCGCTTCTACGTTAATAATTTTAACCCTGATATTAACAAGAAAACGTCGAAAAAAGTTGAAAAAATAAATAGAAGGATGAATAGGCGAATGTTGTCTAATCAAACTTTCTTGAATGAGCAGGAAAATAGAAAAGTTTTTACAGAAGATTTTGATAACTCTAGTGACCTGCAACAATTTTGTGCAGAACGATTATGTAGAAGTAAATAAAGCGTGATACCCTAAAGCGTGTATTAGAGTCATCTGATGCAACGCTCATAGCGTGAGAGCTGTGGTCATGACTGATTAAAAAATGTATATTTATTTCAATTATTATTTTAGTAACAATAAAATTTCTGTCATAATGTATTTATTTACTCCTCTCAAGGAGTTAGGCACAAGGCCAGTTTTATCTTACTCCCACAAGTAAGATGTGACCCACGGTCGGGTCGGGAAAGTGGGGTTTGAAAAGCCAGCGCCCGAGAGGTGAGCACTCTGGCCATTAAAATTTGCCTGGGCAGCCCCATCGGCATTCCCCGGTAGGGGCGCCTCAGGCAGTAAGCAATAAACTTACTCCTCCCCAAAGAGGGGAGGCGACGCCTGGGAGGGTGGACCTCCTAGAACTGCACAGGACAACCCCATAGACAGGCGTAAATCCAGCCCCGAAGGCCAAGACAATACCAGTCTATGGGGTGCAGTATCCATCGGAACAGATACTACACTTTGATCTTAGCCAAAAGGCCAAATTTTCATATTAAATTGTTCCGGTAAGTGAACCGACGTACATAAGTATTTTCTATAGGTTTTGCTTATTTGCATAACAGTCCTCAAATGTAATTTAGGATTAACTATGTAACCAGCAGGATATTTGGGTACAAGAACTGATTTTTCAGGTCTTGTCGTGTATGCGTATCGGTCTGCAACTAAAGTTGGCAGGGAAATAGTAGATGCCAGCAACACTAAGATTAAGCATTAAAACTGAGAAAATTCATTATTTAGAAATTATAGAGTTAGGGCTTTTGTTTAAAAAAAAACAATTTCATTTTAAGAAATAATGAAGCACGACTGTAAACGATTCATTGTGTACAGTTCATTGAATACAAGCTGTTATTTTACTTATAAGTGGGAGGAAGTGGGGTTAATGTCTTTATTAAGGTTATTGGTGTGAAAGTGAACACGGGCATTTATTAATGAAAATCAGACTTTTATAGTTTCGAATGGCTCGAATAACAATAATGTTCTCCATCTCTCCTGAAGACTAAGACAGTCTAATAAAACTAAACCAACCGTGAAAATGTAGATATATACGTAGAATATGCGTCAGTAAATGAGTTAGATAGATAAACAGAAAGAAACAGCGAGAAGAATAAAAAAAAAGAAGGAACGAAGATAAAAACAGTGTGAAAAGTGAAGAATGAAATAAAAACTACAGTAAGATATTGAGTGTATGCATATATTATACCATTGTCAGTGCGGGTTTCATATTGATAAACTGGGCTAGTGTCGAAAAGCGGTGGAAAACCGTCCAATACTATGAGTCAATAGACGTACCCGTAACTTGTTGGGTCATAACCACTACCATTATTTATTCTACTTTGATTTCATTCGAAAATTCATGAACTGTGACGTCATATCTGTTAAGACAATCTTCTTACATGACTAAAATAATAAGTCTCTTTACGTCTATATTATCATTATTGTCAACTCACTAGATGTTCTCACACAGGTCATCATCAGTGATTGCTTACTACCAATAACCGGTGATGTTTCTTGGAGTCTAAGTGACAAGAAGTCTCCCAGATTATTATTATTATTATTATTATTATTATTATTATTATTATTATTATTATTATTATTATTATTATTATTTACCTTTATATAGAAATAAAAGAGACTTTATATTTTTTTTTATCTAATTTACATCGGTGTTTGTGGTGTGTACATACACACACATGGAAATTAGATGGCAACGATTAAAAAAGAGTCACCCTTTCTCTGAATACACACAGAGACAGTAAGAAATATTACAGAGTGGTTGAATCAATATAGCGTCAAAAGGCGACGAGAGAAATACATAGATAGTTAAGAAAGAGAAATGGTGACTTTTTCAGTTAATTATAAATTACGGCTAATTATAGCAACAAAACAGATTTTTTTCAAACATAACTCTATCCCTGAACTAAGGAATATAATATTACACAAAATGTGAGTTATCAACGTTTATTTCGCTCTGGTTTTCTTCCTATATTATGCAATAGTGTAGCTCCGAGTGCTTACAGACAACGAGGAAGGCAGAGCGAAAATTCGCTGTTATGGAAATCAAAATGCTCCGCTGGATCTCAGAAAATACACTGCCCGACCACATCTGCAATGACGACATTCAAAGAAGAAGACCAATAATGAGATGGGCAAATGCCCTGCACAATGATCTCTGTAAAATCGGCCTTTACCCGAACCAAGTCTGTGATCGTGCCAAGTGAAGACAAAAATCTATTATTGCGGACCCAGCCGTAGCTTTAGATTAACGCAAAAGAAAAAGAAAAAGGGGTTAATCTATTATAAAAAGGGTAGTTGTCTGTGTGTTCGTTCAGCTAAAACTTTTAAAAAAAAAAGAGAACCAACCACAAAGTTGATATTTTCTTAATCGGCATTGCACCGGGTGAATAATATCTAAAATTTAGAAAAGATATCCATTCTTTAGTGCTAAACTGGCGCAGATTTCATCAGGGGATGTCGAGTTTTTCAGCCATTTCATGTACTAAAGGGAAGTAACTCATTTTTTATCGAGACATCTATATAAAAGAAGAATGGTATGTGTGTGTATGTCCAGATAGAGGAATGGGCTGAACGGAGGAGAAAGAGATATGGGAAACGAGGGAAAGGGAAGAGAGAAAAATAGAGAGAGGTAAAGCGATAGAAGTTTTAATAGAAATATGTTACACTTTTGCCCCCGGCAACGCCGGGTAACCTTCCTAGTACTATATAGAAGAAAGCCGTACAGAAATAAACGTTGATAAGCCACATTTAGTATAATAATAGATTAGAACCTACTTTAACTGGAGAAAAACAGTTTGATTTTCAAAAATGAATGTGTGTATGGTTTGATTGACTTTTAACTCGACTTTCCGATTTCATAGTCCGTGTTCGTAGCCTTTACAACACTCGTGCCTCCTCCTGCTCTTAATTTAGTTAGTTTTTGTTCCATTATATTTCTTGCTTTGTGAGACGAAACTCTTCTCGATACATGCTCTACCCTTTTTTTCATTACCACTCAATAAAAATGTCATAAAATTCCTTTTTTCAAAAAATCCATTTCCCTTTACTTCAAATTGCTTCCGGCGTCCCTCGAGTCACTCTCCCTAACCTACAAGTAATTAATATATAATTGAAAATATATTGAAATACCATGTAAGATTTTGATAAATACATAGGAAAGCGGGTTTTTTAATTGGTGCTTTTTGATATTGCGATATTAAATCGGCAATCTAACATTTAATGGCGACATTGAAATACATGTCATAGCATCATTTTCGTTTTCCTCCTCAACCGTCTCCGCATTGCGCCAAACACGTTCCGCCTTTTGCATAAACACAGAAACGCAGACGAGTATTTCAAAATGGCATGTTATTTTACTGAATGCAATTTAGAACTACAAAGATATGTCACGTAAAATGTAAGATCAGAGTTTTTTTCTGTTTTGCTGTTCATATCGTCGTCGGTAGCATAAAACTACCGTATAATGGCGGACAGGCTTTACGCGCATGCGCGTGCATGCATTTCCGTTTCCTACTTTGCTATATTCCACATATTGTTATTTCGGGCGCGTATTTTACTGCATTTCAAGCAGAAATTCCTTGAAAAAATTAACGAGGCATGTCCAGTCTGAGGAAAAATAGTAAAGTTAAAAAAGCAGTTTGCACACACCAGACTTAAATTCCATCTTTAAGGGATAGAAAAGAAAACGCGGCTCTGTTTTGGAAAATACAACCAAAAATGTTCAGGCGTGACGTACGCGTGACGTAAACGTGACGTAGATACAACGAATGCTACGAAAACAAACGAAAAAATACGAAAGAAGGTACGCCGTTCTGAATGTTACTGAAGGCCTCCCTCTCTCTATGTTAAGACTTATTTCTGAAACTTACTTTTTTTTTAGAACCAGACGACTTTAATGATATAGAAACGGTGACCTTTTTACGCAATTAGAACGAAAGAAAACAACTTTTTGTAACTTTTTTAGAACCAGACGACTTTAATGAAATAAAATTTTAAACTTACTTTTTTTAAGCAGACAACTTAGAACGAAAGAAAGAGCAATTTTTTTTATCTTTTACGAGTTTGTTTGTTTGTTATTTTAATATAAGAAATTTAGTTTTTTTACTGTGTCTGTTTTTCTTTGTCTTTTTTTTAGGGTTGGGAAATTGGGGGGGGGTACAAGTTTTAGAGTATGGGAATTAGGGTTAGGGTTAGGGAATTAGAGTTAAAATG
The DNA here is from genome assembly GCA_963556195.1 of Sepiola atlantica. Classification (NCBI taxonomy): domain Eukaryota; kingdom Metazoa; phylum Mollusca; class Cephalopoda; order Sepiida; family Sepiolidae; genus Sepiola; species Sepiola atlantica. Next base: position 198,173,812 of record OY744517.1, read on the forward strand.
CCTTCAAATATATATGCAACCTTCTACTGATTGTGAAATTTCATGTAACATTGACAGTTTCTCATGAGGATTGATAATTTTTATAATTTTGGTTATTCGGACTACATTTCTTATCTTGAGTGTTATCATCACAACGTTTCGGCCACTGTGAAATATTCCCGAGTTCGAAGAGATACACCTGAAAAAGGCTGGATATTACAGCGGCCGAAACGTCGTGATGAGAAATGTAGTCCGGACAACCAAAATAATACAAATTGCCAGATTCATTTTAGAAGCACGAGAAACGAGAAATAATACAGGCATGAAGTGTAAACGTTTCCAATCTGAGAAACTTCCGGTGCTAACGTCGTATGGTAACTAATTAAACTTGACAACAACAAAAATAAATAAATAAAATTTTGACGGGGGGGGGGGGTCTTCGGTAACATTCGGAACGACATACTTGTTTTCGTCTTTTTCCGTTCGTTTTCGCAGCATTCGTTGTATATACGTCACGCGTACATCACGCCTGTAAATGTTTGGTTGTATTTTCCGAAACTGTACCGAAAATTCCATGAAATAAATTTCCTTTTGCTCCATTTGAAAGAAATGAATATGTAACTTTCTACAAGAATCACTTTAAATCGCCGGAAAATTTAGGACCTTTTATCTTTCATTTTCTATGAGTTTGAACTTTTATCGACGTATTTGTTTGTTAACACATATTCGGTGCTCATCCAGCGTTACACCTAGATGGAATATCGCTGTTAGACAGAAAGTAACAAGAAACCTTCATGATGTACTTACTTGTTAGGGAAAATAAATACCGTTCACCAAAATTAACCAGTAGTTTTGTTTTTATAAAATAAATTCAATTTTTTATTCAATGAAGAGAATTTCTTCTTTTTTGTGCGTTTGACCTAATTTTAAAATCTCTATTTATGAAGAGGTATATTAAGGGGAGTTAAGCAATGACGAAATTGATTCTGATGCCGACAATGGCGGCGATTTTCCGCGTACTACTAAAACTGAATTTATTTTATCAAAACAAAACTACTGGATGAATTTACGTAAATTTTGGTAAACATTTTTTTTATTTTCCCTCACAAGTAAGTACATCATAAAGTTTTTATTGTATTTTCTGTCTAACAGTCATGTTCCATCTAGGTGTAACACTGGATAAGCACCACATATTTTATTGATTTTTATTTTCATTCTAATGTTAGTACTTTGCCGTAACGCTTATGATTTGTGACACCCACATGAGAAATATATGCAACTCGATGTCTCTGCTCTTGGAGATTGTTTTGCCAAATAAAATTATTTCCCATTAATGTCAAACAAGGCGATTCGTGATATTTCTTCCTGATTTGTTTTTGTTTTTATTTTTCCCATTTTCTTATCAGAACGTCAAATTTATTTGAAAAGGAATAAGTTTACGACGTTCGGAATGTATGAAAAAAAAGAAAGAAAGAAAAACATCTACCTAAAATATATTTGGCTAGAATTAATTTGTAGTATCGATTCTGATTTTGCGACTGTTCATTTGGAAGTTTTGGGATACCTTTTCAATAACCTTTACTAAAATTTAATTATTTATGATGAACCTTACATTTTACATGCAACAATGTTTGCCTTCCCTAGAAGGTTGCATAACTTTTTTTGCAAAGAAAAGGGCCTTCTACATCGTTTCCTTCTATTTTGCCCTATAATATTTCGTGAATATCCCTTCTCCCAATTTCATCTTCCCTTTGCAAACTCCCCACTCCCTAAAAAAGGGAATTATTTTTCTGGATGATTTCGCTCTGGCCTTGCCTTTCTCCCATCCAACCATATGGCTATGTCTTTCCTCTGACCCTTGAAGTACTGCCAGAAAGGATGCCCAAATTAACCCTGAACACATCCGTTTTCTCATGAAACAAACTGCGAACAAGCAGAGCTCGTTAACGCCGCCAGCTTAAATGTCTAGTTTCTACCGACCGTGTCTTGCAGTTTTCATACAACCCTCTACACACACACACACACACACACACACAAATCAAATCTCCTTTCATTAATGTAAAAGAAAAAACAAAAAAACAAAAAAACAATACCCTCTTTTGTGCAAAGAAAAAATCATCACAATTTGCGTTAAATAACTTGAAAAGAAAAAAACAAACAAAGAAAACTAAATATTTCACCTCTTCCGTGCACTTATGAAAAAATAAATAAAGACTAGTATACGGTCATAACAAAGACGAAAAAAAGTTCAAAAGTTTGCGTAAAAAAGAAAACAAATAAAACTTCCAGGCAAAAAAAAATACGCAAAACAAACGTGTGCGTTAAATAAATGAAAAAAAAAGTACAAAATAAATTACTTTTTTATAGAAAATAACCACAACATACAGAAAAAAACATTACAGAATACACTTAAATACAAGATAAAATCAACAGTTTCTTTTCTCAAATTACTTCTGCGAAAAAACATTAGCTAACAGTACATTCAGTTAGTTCGGTAAATTTCGTTAACGTTCGCTAGTCTCGGAACTCACAAGTGAAACTCAGAATTGATGACGTAAGCACTGAATTTTTCTTGAATACATAATCCTAAAAAAAATCAGTCGATACAGTATCGGATATCGGTACTTGTGCATAACAGATCTCCAAGAATTTAACGGAGATTCCCGAGTTTTGATGACAAACTTCTGAGTTAGATGATAAATTAGTCGATACGAATGAAAAAGGGTAGTTAGGTTTAAGTTTAGTATCTAAAAACGATGAACGCAATGAACCCCATTCTTACTATTCTTCTTCTATTCTAGCAATATCGCTTCCAACTACTTCTTTGTCTTTTTCCTAATATTTAAAAAAAATATGCCTAATTCCAATTTATCGGCCTCCATTCTTCATTGTGAGAATTTCTCCTCAAATAGAAGATGGCCAAAATTCACGATTTGTAATGCCAACAAACACACTTACCTTGATTCCGGGAGAACTTCAAAAGGGGAATGCTTTTCTTGTGTTGCAGAAACGGTACGAACTGCGTAATCAGCCTTTTAGTTGATCATCAATTAGAGATAAATTATTGACACGAGGTTACTTTAATTGCTCGGTCGTTAAGTCCTTTTAAAAGTTGGTGCGTGGTTAATTCCTCGCAAAACACAACACTAGAAACTTGTAAAATACAAGGGGTCGGTACACACGAGGTTCACTGTTCCTTGCAAAAAACTCAACTGCTGTCAGATTCGAAAAAAGCCCCGCATGGGGTAAAAAAAGGCGCGCAAAAGAAGATTCACTCCAGACCTAGCGGCGCCGAAGTTTAAGGTCAATGTCAAGGTCACCTTTCCTTCCTTCTGAAGGAGGGGTCGGCAAGTGCGGTTGCTGGCATCGTGATTTCTAACAAGGAAGGGTCAGCAAGTGCTGTGATTTCTAACATCATTTGCAGTCTTCCTTCGTCCACAAAAAAGCACTGGAACCCTACCACTAACCCTAACCCTAACACTAACTCTAGATGGCAACAGCGCCCCCCCCCAAAAAAATAAATAAATAAATAAATAAACACTTTAATAAATAAAACAATTGATCGGCCTCCGTCTCCATTTGCAGTCTACGTTCTCTCACAAAAGAATAGGAAAAAAAAAACAATTAAAAACATTGCCTTCTTCTGGGCAATCAAGAAAAATACGCAATAAATTGTTTGCAAACAAAAAAACAAAAAAAGTGGGTTCTGTTCGCCGACCATTCGGGTAGCTACGTATGTCAAGACTCGGGAATCTCTGGAATTACTGACATTCTTTGGGGGTATATTATGCCCAGTATTTAAACGTTTTTAAAAAACAAACAATAATACCTACTATCTACTAACCACATTGTTTAAAATAAAAAATATAATGAAAAACTAAGTTTTAAAAAAATGTAAAAGTTTTATTGTCTTTATTATTTTGCGGTTTGCAACGTTCGTTTTTTTACGACCGTAACTTTCCTTTTCTTATAAGTTTTACAAAATTTACCGGTGAGGAAATCCATATCGACCCGGATGTTTCCGATTTCGATTTACGGAACAAACCGGAAATGGCCAAAGCATCATACGATTTGAAATATATGTAAGAAGGCAGATGACACTAAAGCATACGAATGTAAAAAGGTTCGGTTAGGGTTAAGGTTTTAAAACATTTACCCGCCCCGCCCCGCCCCGCCCCCATGAAAAAAATGAAGTTGTAAAAAACTTCCTAAATTTTTTTTTAATGAATAAAGAAAGTTGATTCACTTATTAGTTTGAAGAAAATTGTTAAATACATACTTAAAACGGGAAAGCATACAAAAATTGTTTCATTTAATGTCGGTACAAATTGATTGTTCGGTGACGGCTCGGCCATTTCCAGTCTGTTCCGTAAATCACAATCGGAAACATGCAGGTTAATGTGGGGCTTCCTCGTATAGAACTACCAAATTACCGTACAATCAGGTTTTGGGGTTTTTTATACTAATAAAAAATTCATTAATTTCTTCTAGTTGTTGTTGTCTGTTTGGTTTGTACAAAAATGATTGTGCAAAAGGCTGAACGAATTTGACGAAGCGTGGAATTAACTGGAGGGATAATACTAAGTTGTGCAAAAAAAATGTCAAGATTGCGTGTTTTAAATGGTTATAACGAGTTTAAATGTGCAGATATGCTTGTAAATATTTATGTGCAGCGATTGACAATGGAACTTACTCGTGTTATTTCTTCTAAGATTTTTTCAAAACTCCGTTCATCCATAGAATAGGAAAAATTCTCCGAATAAAACATGTCGCTGTTGGTACCGGGTATTTATACATAGAGGTAAAAAAAAAAGTTCAACCTGAAAATTTTTACAGGTTCTAGAATAAGATTACTGGAAACTCGAACATGTTTCTTAAAATAAGAAGCATCACTTCAAGTGACATCACAAATGTGTGACGTCATAAAATTACAAACTTATAATGAAAGTTTTGAGATTTTTCAGATTACCATGAAAGTGTATTATGAGTCCTCTCTCAACGGGTTATTTACCCAGACATTACCTCCTTCTTTCTGAGAGGGCGACGAGTTCATTGCCTCTCGCCTAAAGCGCCTTCATCCGTGAGTGAATAACGACCGGATCAACCAGAGTATTCTTGAAGTTTGCTTCCTACTATACACTGACCTTGTGCCAAACATTATCGCTTTTAGGTAAACAAATCCGGCCTTCAGGCTCGGATTAAAGTATAGTACATGTTCTGTTCGCACTCAGGGATCGATCTCGGGCATTACCTCCTCTGAAACGATGGGGGGAGGTTTATTGCCCGCCGTCTGGGACGCGTTCACCATGGAATTCCGACTGATCTGACAGGCAATTTCTATGGTTAACTAGACCACCCACGATCCGTTGGGTCAGTCTTTGTTCATTTCTTGAGTGATAATCATGTTCTTTCAAGAAAGTATTTACTTGAAAATAGATGACGTTATAAACGCTGAATTTTTGCACCTGATGAAAAAATAAAGCTAATTTTGTGACGTAATTTATTTTCAATATATATATATATATATATATATATATATATATATATATATATATATATATATATATATATATATATATATATATGGTAGGGTACACGATAAGTCATGAAAATGAAATGCTGTGGTAGACAAAATGTGTGAAAAATGACAAACGAAAAACAGGTTAAAGTGCAGGAGAAAAACAAAAACAAGAGATTTGACCGGTTTCGTTCGTGTTAGCGAATGTCTTCAGAAAAAGTGAAGATTTGGAAATCTTCACTTTTTCTTCACACCCTTTGAGAAAGGGAATGTCGACGGAGCTGGCCAAACATTGTTTGAGGGTCACAAGTGCTCTTCCTCTAGGGTGCTGACTTATCAAATCCCACTTTTCTACCTTGTGTCACATTTTACTCTGTGGGAGGTAGATAAATACCCACAAGCAAGCTTCTGATTCGGTCGGTTTTTGTGGGTTGTTCCAAACCGGCCTTAAGCGTCTTGTGGTGCTAATTGCCTGCCCCACATTGAGATTCGATCTTCTGCCTTATCCGGCCCTCATATGAAGGTTGATAGATACGGACAAGCAAATAAGATAGGATACAGAGACCTTAACGTGTTGTGAAAGGAAATGGATGCAATAAAACCTCCCGATATTGGAAAACGTAACTGAACACTACGTTTAGGCCCGTATCACTGAAAAGTGATTGACAATGTTTGTCATCGACAAAACACCAGAAAATGTTATCCGTTTCTCAAGAGAGCAGACTTTAAAGCTTATCGCGACCACAGGATACACAGGGCCGGCGGGACAGTTATAAAAGTGGGGGGTCTCCTAAAAAGTAGGGAGGGCGGTTAAACACATGCATATCAACTTAATTATTGATGACCGTAAAATGGGGGGGGGCAAGTCAAAAAGTGAGGGAGCTTGAGCCCCCCCTCCCCCGGTGCCGCCGTCCATGATACATACCTTAACTATTGTGAGGGGTAGAGGATACAATGGAAGAATGTTAGCTTTATGACCATATCCTCTCTTTTTGCAACGTCAGCCAGTATATACAGCGATAAGATACAAACATACAAGCAAGGAAGATTGACCGACCTTGGGCGTCCTTTTGTCGCATCTGGCCACCATTGGAAGTTTTTTAGCCGGTAGTGGAAGCCTACCTTGTTTGCAGCAGACTTGGCCGCATCTTCTATGTATGTATTCCAATTAATGTTGCCTGTCAAAGTTAGGCCTAGGAGATTGAACGTTGGGCTCTCGGGCAGGCCATGACAATCGGTTGTTAGAAAGGGTTCTTATAATTGTTAAAAGAAAGGAGTTTTGTCTCGGTAGCATTGAATGTTTATTATTATCATACCCGGTCTTCTTGCTTGGGTAAATTCGTATGTTTGTATCTCCATGTCCAAGAGGTGTTTATGCCATTCGTTTTCGAATACTGTCACAGGTTTTTGCCTGTAACATTTGTACGTAAAAAGTGCAGTCGTTTGCACAGTCCCCAGTGGACAACTTTTCCAACACAGTCATGTCTATTTTTGTATTTAGGGGGGGGGGGCTAGTTTGCTGCGTTCACATATTATGGGATTTACCATTTCGTCTCTTTGTCCGCAGAGTATATCTTAGCTTTTATGTACTTTGTTCTGACCGCGTTATAATGTGCGGTGTCAGTAGGATTCCATTTTTCTGTTGAAGTGTCCTTTTCGTAGCCATGTCTATATGCTTTCGTGAGCCATTTATTTTGTCAGTATTATAAATCGTTTATGTAGCTGTTTCTCTTCCCATTTTTTATCGCCTTTTTGTTTCCAGTTTCGCTGCTCTTTTTATTTTTATTTTTTGGTAGTGCTTTTTGAAGCGGTCATCAGTCATTCTTTGCTTGGGGTGATGTATTTTTCTTGTCTTTATCGCATCATCCACGCAGTCTTCTATACTTACCAGTCCTATTTCTTTTTCTTTTTCTTTTTACATAGAATCGGTCGGTGTCATCCTTCGGGTGCAGTGCATGCTCATTAATTTCCTAGTTCATTGGTCCAGGTGCCGGAGTTCATTTTTCAACGGATGAAGGGTCCAGAGTATCTTAATAGGGATACTGCCCAGCTATTTCTTCCTTTTATTATATTTCTGCTATATCGTTTCGTTTTGAAAAGAATTTCTTGTTCTTCTTACGTATTCTTTTCTGATCTCCTCTTTCATGTCTGTTGACTGGATGGTGTCCACTTTAAGAACTCCCAGATATTAGGTACGTGCAAAATAAATAGCCGATCCCCAAAATGTAAAAACATTTTGACCTCTCCCTTCACTTAGTAATTCACCAAAACTCAGGAAATCAACCCAATTAATGAAATTTTAAGTATTTATTAATCAACGATCACGGAATATAATGAATTCATTATTCTTTTTTAAATCTTAGTGAAAATGTATTATTTTGTGAAAACAAAATGCACCTTTACTCAAGTTACACTTTTAAGTACTAATTAAAAATAACGCATTTTTTAAAACTTTTTAATGAAAATAAAGCACTGTAGATGTTAACAATTAAAAAAAAATTATATAATACGCAAAAAAGACCATAAATTCCGTGTTAATTAAATCAATATAACTCGAATAAAAATTACTTTCTCGAATTAACGGTATTATCATTGAATAAAGCATTGTTTAATCAATATGTTCACCAAAAAAATAATATAATTGCAAAAAATATTTTATGTGATTTTAATGATAAGAGTTTCCGGGAAAATAAAACGCGATATCATTATATTATTATAATCATCAGCGTAAGAAAAAAATTTTATAATCTTGAAAATAAAAAGAAATTGAAAAAATAGATAAACTGGGCCGTTCCAAAAAGAATTAATTTTAAAAAAAGGGATAATTTCTACTAACCATTAACTTGAAGGTGTATGGATGTCCAATATTGCAATAAACAGACGGGTTTTGCAACGCCACGCACTGCTATCAAAATTAAAATACGGCGTGTGTTTATATGACAAAGAAATGTAAACAACCTTGTTTTTATTTCGTCTATTTTGCTCAAATTTTGGATAAAATTGATTGTTAGTCTTAATTGTATTTCTTGTCCTGAAATAAAATTCTAATTTAGCTTTTGAGAATCGAATTTTAATTCAATGTTTTAATCGCTGCCGGCCATGTTGTTTTCCATGCACCAAAATTATTTTACGACATAAAACGTTTTATTACATACAAAAAATAAAGTTTTCGATACAAAATAAACTTTGAACCTTTTTTTATACAAAAAAAATTTTTTTTTAATAAAAACGGTAAAACTAAAATATATTGGTCGATATTTAAAGACTTTTATTATTATATTGGAAAATAAAATCTCATTGAGCTTAATGAAATATTAAATGTTAAAAAAATAAAGAAAATATGGTATAATAATTATACAATTATACAATTTCTATTATAAAAGTAAAAAAATAAAATGATATATTATAACGATTATGATCTCTAGAGACCTCCAAAGCGCATCACAACATCGATGACGTCATCATTATTTAAGTACTTTACATAAGATTCTTCAATGTGTTTTTAATTCTTTGTTTATAAAACTCCCAAAAGTGAAGTTATAAATATAGGAAGTTGTTTTAAAGTTAAATAGTTTATTTAAAGATTAAATCATCGAACTGGGAAAGAAACCCATTCTTTATCTCGAAATCCATTTTTTCTGCAGCGGGGGACTACTGTTTACACAAAATGAGATGATTATGTGAAATGATGAATATGTATGGATGAGCGAAAGGAAAGCAAATTACTTACATTATGTTGTTGTACAAAAAATAACAATTTTTTAAAAGAATTTTTAACCCTTTTTTTAATGTAATACTACATTTATAATAACTAAAAATATAACTGAAATGAACACTTTCAAGTGAAAAAAATCTTGAATTTCATCAAAATAAATATAAAAAATAGTTTCAAAATGGAAATAACGATTTTTGCTATTATATTGTTTAGTTAGCGTTTGGCTTGAATATTAATAAAAATTCAAACTATGAAAATGAAAAAAATACTGTGGTTTGTTTTTTTTGTTAATGATTCAATAATATTATTTGTCAATTAAAAATAAATTAGACCGTTTTAAAGTTTTAAATCATGTCGCATTTTTGCCGAATAAAATTAAAATTCGAAAGAATTTTGTATGGATAAGCATTTAAATTTGAAATAAGAAAAATTATAAAAAAAAGTATATAATACTTTTATCGTACAAAGACAGGGTGGGGATTCTTTTTCAACTTAACAAATGTACGCAAAACAACCCTCATAAACAGAATAACATACGTGCGTTTACAAAACTTTCTCTTTTAGAGTTGACACGCAAATAAAATCTACTAAGGCTTTCCATAGTTTAACAATGTCAGAGGAATTCAACGAAACTCGGGCCTACCTCCAGCAAGTAAACATACTATAAAAAGTATAAATTATTCGGTCGAAGCCGATGTAGATCTTTTACAATTAATAACAGTTGGGTTTATATTATATTATCAAATTTTTTGAAAAATTGGGAAGACAAACTATTCAAAATAGATGTTTAACTTTAAAATGTCTAAATGATGAATTCATTTAAATGAATTAAAATCTCTTAAAAATTAATTATAGTTTAGAATATTTTTTCTTTGCAATTCAACGGATCATAGGTTATATTAACGAGAAAATGAAGTAAAAAATGTCAAAGCATAATAATATGGTATTTATTTCCACTTTTAATTCATGAATTTACAGATGCTTTACCCAAAGGTAAGAACCAATCAAAAAGAAAAAGGTAAACAGACGCTTTTGCTTTATAGAACATTAAATTTCGATCGATCAGAATATATTTTGTTCAGATTTCATAAAATGTATAAAAAATATTTTCTCTAATATATTTTACGAAATAAGGCATTTTATAGATAAATCAGTCCAATAATGAATAAGTATTGAAATTTCGTGAAAATCTGACCATTACTTGATTTTTGCTAGATTTATTAACACACGGGTGTTAGCGCATAAAAAATGGTTACTACATATGAACGTTGTTTTAAAGTGTAAATAAAGTACACACGTTTTTAGTTTCTCATTTTCATTATTTTCGTACCCGTAAAAGATTTTTTAAATCATCAGCAGTTTATTTTATGTTTCTTCTTTTGAATGGTAAAAAGTTATTATGATACTATAAACTTATATTAAAGTTACATCATGTTACATATGGGAGTTAAATTCTAAGGTTAGCTTTGGAGATCCCTAATGATCTCCCATATAATCTATGAATGTCGCTAACAATCTTGTTTACATTTTATCGCTTGCCATCGCTTACAGATTTTATCATTACTCTGACATTTTGGGGATAATTATGCATATTTTAGTCAAAAGTATGCACATTTTTTTAATTCAGTGTATTAAGACTTTAATTTACTAATTATCTTTGAAATAGTTCCAGAAAATTGATATTTATTTTCAAAGAGACGTTTTAATGAATTTCTTAAAGTTTCAATTTCACTTATGTGTTGCAGTTTTTAGCCGACGTAAGAACAGTTTTCATTTTTAAATTTATTTTCACGCGTAAAATTACATTTTTTAGAGATTAATTTTAGACTTTTAACTTTCAAACACAATCTAAAGTTAAATAGAAAATAATTAAAATAATTATGATAAGCCCGTTTTAATACCCATAGTCCGTATAAGTCACGACCATTTTTGCATGTAAGTACCAGATATTTATATTTGTCGCCAAACACTCTCATTGTCTCTTGTTTGAGGAAGTTCTATGCCCTCTGCTGTTTTTAGTTTTCCCCTCTTTATTCCCAGTAGAGCACATTTTCTACTCCAACTTCCAGTTGTATGTCCTGGTTAAAGAATCGGGTTGTATTTGTTAGATTTTCTAGCTTCTTTTAGTTTTTTTGCAAATAGTTTCAGGTCTCCCAAATACATGAGTTTTTTTGTTGTTGTTTTTTTGTTTTTTGCTGTCTGTGAACTTGTATCCGGTATTGCACCTCCTGAGTATATTGTTGAGTTGCATCATGGCTATTATAAAGAGAAGTAATGATCGAGACTCTCCTAGAAAATGCCCCTCTCCATTCTTATCTCTGTCAGGGCTTGTCCTCCAACTATTAGTTCTAGTCTCCTTGCTTTTTCCACAAAATTGATAATTATATCACATATTTTGTACATCCTTAATTCAACTATCTATGCTTGTAGGATTGTGTTGTAGGCTTACTTGTAGTCGATCCATATCCTGGTTATATTATTATTAACTCACTATGAGTTTTCACACAAGTCATTGTCAGTGATTGATCACCAATAATAACCGGTGGTGTTGCCTGGAGTTTAAGTCACAACAAGTTTTCCCAGATTTTCAGTACTCTCCACCTCTTTCGATAACTATTACAAATGACTTGGCGTTATCGCAAAGGCCGCTTACCATTGATTTCTCGCTAGCAACGACCATTGACCTTCTCTAGAATTTGGGTAGTAGAAAGCCTCCTCAAGGTCTCAGTACTCTCCACATTCTTCCAGTGGAGGTCTGGGTAGTGCTCTCTCTCTCCTTGGTCTTTCCATCCTCCTTGACCCTTCACGGCTATTTTGTGCGGTATTAGCCGATGCTGATGCCATCATTAGTTTTGGGGGGCTAGGGGTCAGTTTATAAGATTTCTTGCAGTTTCTGTTCCCTCAGGTTCGTGTATTGTTCCGTCCATGTTTGTGTTTTATTTCTGTAGCAACTTCCATGTAGCTGTCCTTTGTATAAACTCAGTATTCCCTTTGATTCCAATTTCCCCATGTCTATTTTTCATGTTGATCGGAATGTTCCTAATGTAAAGATGCACACGGTTGTTGCATGTTTAGTGGGTTGCATAGCTGCAATGTAATCCGAATAACAGACTTGCTGCTAGTGAGAGATATTTTGCTAAGAAAAAAGAAATCACCTAAGATATTGGAACTCTGTTTGACCTGGAGCTTAAACCACCCATAATTCGATTTATCCATTTGGAAAAAGTTGTTATCTCTTTAAATGGAGGTTCATACTCAGAGAAAGCTACTTGAGATGTTGCCAAACATAATGGCCGGGATCCCCAAGGCATTAGGTTTTTGATGTTCATAGATTCGTAGCAGATTGGCCGTTTTCAAGTGAATGCTTGCTATCCATTATCTCACGTTTTCCATATAGGGTGGTCTCAGTGATATCCACATATGTTCCAGCAGATGGGCAGAGAAGGGTCAGAGTTAGCCCTCACAGCGTCACATATTTAGTTTGGTTTTCTGGAGCCTGACAGTCAGTTCGATGTGTATGCCTTTCAGAGAGAAGTATGCCCTTGAGACTAGATTGACACATCGACCGTTGTCGAAATCGAACAACGACTTTGGATCGGAACAACGAGCGGACAATCACGGCCTGTGCAGTGAACACGTTTACACTCCTACGATTATTGGTATTATATTGACTTTTTTCGTGTTCCATATTCCTTTCAGCAAGTTCCGTGAATTTACTTCGTTTTTCTGTCTGCTTGGTCTTTACTCTGTGATCATCTCCTGGGACGGCAAAATCCACAACATGGCAGTTTTCTTTCCTTCTGGTTTACTATTATCACATCCGATCTCCTTGTTTTGATGAGTTTATCTGTTTGTACCTCCATGTCCTAGAGGATTTTATGATTTTCGTTTTACTGTTTCTCGGTTTGTGCTTGTATCCTTTGATTTCGTGCCAAAGTGCAGTCATTTGCATAGTTCCCAGTGTATTGCTTTCTCCACGCAGTCCTGTGTTGTTGTTTTTTCAATTCTTTTCTGGATAGTTTGCTGCATTCGCTATTATGTGATTTACTGTTTTGTCTCTTTGTCCACCGAGTCTACATTTTCTTTTTTTCCTGGGTTTTATCTATTTTAGCTTTAATGTAGTTAGTTATAATTGCAGTATCCTGTGCAACTGTAAGTAGCGATTCCATTTCTCTGTTCAAATGTCATTTTCCTAGCCATGTTCATTATGAATTGTCTATGAAGCCGTTTCTCTTCCCAATTTTCTTTTTTTGTCTTTTGTTTCTGATTTCACTGCTTCCTGAATTGTTCATTTTGACGGTGTCTCTTGCTGCGGTGATAAGCCTTTCTGTCTTTTGGGTTATGTATTTTTCCAATTTTTATTTTGTTTGTCTTCCAGGCAGTCTTCTATACTCACCAATCCTCTTCTCACCTTCGTTCCTTTTCACGTAGAGTCTGTCAGTATCATCATTCGTATGCAGTGCATTGTAAATGGTCTTTAGTTTCCTAGTCTTTTGGTCAAGGTGCCTAAGTTTTTCTTTTGTCCAGCCTATGAATGGCCCAGAGTATCTTATTAGTGATACTGCCCAGGTGTTTATGCGTTTAACTAGATTTCTACTATATAATTTCGTTTCTAAGGGTTTTCTTGTTCTTCTCGTGTATCCCTTTCCAATCTGCTTTTTCATTTATGTAGATTTGATAGTGTCTGCTGCCACAACTCCCAAATATGTATAGCTCTCCTGTTCGCCAAGCGCCCTCATCTCCTCTTGGTTGAGCAGTTCCATCTTCTCCGATGTCTCCATTTTCCCCCTTTTCATCTCTAGCAGTGCACACTTTTCCATTAGGAATTACATTTAAATGTCCTGACAGAAGATTCTGGTCGTGTTTATTAGCTTTTCTAGTTCCTTTTTGCTTCTTGCAAAAAGCTTCAGATCGTCCATATACATGAGGTGGGTTGTACCTTGTTCTGTATGTGAACTTGTATCTGGCTTCACATTTCCTCAGTATGTAGTTGAATGGCATCATGGCTAAGATAAACATCAGTCGTGATAAATAGTCTCCTTGTAAGATGTCTCTCTGCATTCTTATCTCAGTCAGGTGTTGTCCTCCAACTTTTAGTTTCAGTCTCCATGTTTACATTGTTTTCTTAATAAGATTAATAATCTTGTCGGAAATTTTGTACATTCTTACGCATTCAATTATCCATGCTAAGGGATTTTGTTGTAGTCTTTCTTGTAGTTAATCAATGTCATGGCTATGTTTTTATTCTGCTTTTTACTTTTTTTCCGGATCTTTAGGTCTAAGCGTCCCTCTTTTCCCCTTTCGGCATAATTTTTGTTCCTCAGGAAGTAGTCTACGATTGTTAAGGGAGTGGTAGATATGTTCTCTCGGTTGTGTCGTTTGGATTTTCCAACGTGATTGGTAAACATGTTATTGATCTGTTGTTGCTGGGGGCCGTTCCCTTTTTCAGTGTCTTTATTATTATTATTATTATTATTATTATTATTATTATTATTATTATTATTATTATTATTATTATTATTATTGTTGTTGTTGTTGTTGTTGTTTTTTGTTTGTTTTTTTAGTATTACTATGTATTGATCTTCGGAAAAAGGACATGTCTAAGTACCGATTTCTTATGTTATTAAAATCATCTTTTGACATTGGTCTAGTTTGAAAATTCGCGGGGCTTAAAATGCCTCGTCATTTAAATGCTAGTTCAATAGCAAAGTATACTTGATTTATTAGGTTGTTTCATTCAATAAAAAGGGCAATAGATTCATAAGATTGAAAGGAATTTGAATTATCCATATGCGGGTCCACTTACTACTACCATCGTACCTGTCTACGTCACCCTGTAAAGTGTTACTAACTAATAAAAATGCTTAATTAATACTATTTTCCTTTATTATTCTTTTCGGGATTCGAACATAACCCACCAGTCAACGTGGATACCAATACAACTAGACGATCTTAACACCACTTTGAAAGGTGAAAAATTATAAATCCCCCCCCCCAAATTATTCTATTTCAAAGAATCATCATCTATAATCTAATCGTGCGCGTGTGACCATCATTTTACTTATTCACACTCGATTACCTATCCATGGATTTGTCATAATCACTGTATTTAGATTATAAGAATTTCATGAAAATCTGGCCAATTTTCATGAAAATTCTCACATTGTACAACCTTTATTTATTTAAAATAGGATCTTATTATGATTTGTTAAACATTTTAATAAATAGTTCGAACGGAAACAGACAGTGGTAGTGAACAACGAGAGCTCTGCGGTCATAGATGTGACCAGTGGTATCCCTCAAGGATCCGTTTTGGGTCCTCTTTTGTTTGTTGTATATATAAACGACCTCCCTGAGTCTATGAAGAATGACAGTGAAACTTTTTTATATGCTGACGATACCAAGTTATTTCGTGAAATCAGAGACTATGAAGATTGTTAGAAACTACAGGAAGATATCCATTGCATGTATGATTGGTCTGAAAAATGGCAGTTAAAATTCCATCCAGAAAAATGCAAGATTATGTGTATAGGTCCTAAACAGAACACTAAAAATTGCTTTCAATATACTCTGAATGATTGTCTACAACCCATGGATTATACGAACTTGGGAAAAGACATTGGTGTTGTAATAGACAATAGGCTAAATTTCGAAGAACATATGAAAGAGAACTGAAACAAAGCCAACAAAATACTCGGTTTAATCCGAAGATGTTTTGAATACCTCGTTCATTGGTTATATTGTTTAAAGCGCTTGTGAGGCCTCATATTGAATATGCTAATCAAGTGTGGGCACCATATAAAAAGAAACACATTGAAATGATAGAAAATGTACAAAGGCGAGCTACTAAACTTGTTCCAGGACTGTACGATCAGAGTTATGAAGAAAGATTGAAAGCTCTGAAATTGCCAAGTTTGGCCTATAGAAGAATACGTGGGGACATGATTGAGTGCTATAAATTGCTCTCTGGAAAATATGATTTTAATGCAGATAAACTATTGACTAGAAAAAATACAAAAGTGGGAAACAGGAGACACAGTCAGATGCTTTACAAGAAACAGGCACGTTTGAACCTGAAAAAATATTCATTCAGCCATCGCTGTGTTGATTTGTGGAATAGATTGACATCAAGTGTAATTGAAGCCGAAACTGTAAAGATATTTGAGAAGCGGTTGGATAAGTTCTGGATTGACCAAGAAATCAAATTCAACTATAAGGCTGCTGTCGTCACTGGACGCATACAAAGATGAAGACAAGGAGCTGGTGCCATAGGACGACTCATGTCCTTCTACCAGAATTCATCTATGTTTCTATGTAACGTAAACATATTTTATTTTTATATTTACCATAAAAATAGTGAAAACAAAATTGCACGTTAAATATACTACCGTTGTTAGTTTAGAATACTCAAGCATTATCTCCCTTGAACCATATTCAAGCTATTTCTAGATTATACTAGCCACCGAAGTAATGCACTCTCTACTTCTGAAAACCAAACAGATATCTAAATCCACTCACGTGCGAATTTAGAACCGGATATTCTTCCTTTTATTAGGTTTGCTTTCGTACGTTGGATTTCACCACGTTGGATCGGTTCTCGTCAGTCGCCTTTCATGGTTGTAATCGTCTTGAGACTCCCTGAGCTATAATTCCCAAATATCATCGAAGTGAGTCGTATTTATTCGTACATCGCTCACGCATATCTTTATTTGTTTACCCTGAAAATACGATCGTGACAGGGCAATTAACGTAGCTTTTCATTCAGTAAAATACGTCTGTGATTTTCACTCTATTTACATATTATTATTTTTTGTATATCAAGTCACATTAAGTACTACATAACGCGTTTCGTATACCCTTCTTACGTTTGTTCTTGACAAACCATCTCTGTGAGATATAGATATATATATATATATAATGCAATGTTATACCATTTCAATGTTATAAAAGACAGATTCACGCACGTCATTTCATAAAACTTATTTATTATTCAGCATACAATTGTTGGTGTGCGGACAAAAGCCCGCCGGACATAAGCCCACTGGACAAAAGCCCACCAAGATAAGTCCAACACGGACAAAAGCCCACCAACGTAAAAATAAATTAATTTTTAAATATTCAAAAAAATATTTTTATATTTCATTTTTTTACAATTATCAATAATTCTTTGTCTGCAATTCTTTTTTCGTGACAATTTTTTTTTTTAATTTCATGTTTAAACGTATTTCCGGTACTTTATATATACTGCATTTATTTTACAGATTACATCATAAAAAACACGTACCCTTTTTACTACTAACCCTAAGTCCGGTGGTAAAATGAAAAATACATTTTTTTAAATTATGTATTACTCATCTTTTGCGGAAAGAAAAAAAATTTAGATTGAAATTGGGGGATCAGTTTTGCATATAATTTTAACATAAAATGATCGCCTATTTCCGGGCCATTCTAACTTTTTGGGGGATTAACCATTTTTTTTTTGCGATGAAAGATAAATTCTATGCATTTTTTTTTCACCTAATTTAGTTAAAATGGCATTGGTAAAAATGGCACAAGTTAATAAATAGGAAAAGATGGTACAAGAGAAAAATATAGATGAAAATCTCACAATGAGTCTAGCAAAATCTTGAGAACAATACGTAAAGGGAAAAATAAAAGTCCTTCCCCCCCCCCCCAAAAGAGATTCTAACTTTTCTATGCGATGACGTGTGAACACTGAAAAAAAGAACCCAATTATTCTTTAAATTTAGAGTAGGGGATTAGTTGCACATATAAATTTAACGTAAAATGATCCCCCTTTCCGGGGCATTCTAACTTTTTTTACCACTAACACTAAGTCCGATCGGCAAAGTCGTAAAACCACACATAATCGCTTTAAAAGGTAGAAACCACCCACTCCGCCCGAAAAACAATGCATAGAATTTATATCCCATTGCAAAAGGAAAATAATTACTGCCCTAAAAAGTTAGAATGGTCCGGAAATGGTGGATCATTTTATGTTAAAATTATATGCAAAACTGATCCCCCAATTTCTATCTTACATAAATGTTCTTTTTTCTTCCCGCGAAAGATCGGTAATACTATACATAATTTTTTTAAAAATGTATTTTTTGTTTTACCACACGGACTTGGGGTTAGTAGTAAAAAGAGTGCGTCATTTTTTTATGATACAATCTTTAAAAGAATGCAGTATTTACAAAGTATAGGAAAAATGTTTAAAAATAAAATGTAAAAAATTTTGTCAAGAAAAGAAAATTACAGACAAAGATTTGTACAATAATTGTAAAAATAATAAATATCAAATTTTTTTTTTTTTTTAATTAATAATTAATTTATTTTTACGTTGGTGGGCTTTTGTCCGGGTTTGACTTATTTTGATGGGCTTTTGTCCAGTGGGCTTTTGTCCGGTGGGTTTTGTCCTACCACCACAATTGTTTCGGCACACCCCAATATATTTGTAAAATGCTCCTGTGCATTTATTTCTTGGTGTGGGTATCTTCAGTGCTAATTTTACAAAACAAAGCAAAAACGCAAAAAAAACATGAAAAACTAGGCAATCAAAGAATAAAATTACAACCAGTACTCATTATCAACACACACACACACACACATATATATATATATATATATATATATATATATATATATATATATATATATATATATATATACTTTTCTTAGTTTGAAGAGTTTCGTTAGTATTTAAAATATTTTTAGAAAATATTTTTATATTTAATTATAAACACTTTTTCTATAATTAGGTATCATATATTGGATATTCCTCGATGCTTTTTTATTGCATTAAAGTATTACATTTATGCAATTTTTTTAATACTAATTTTATTTTATATATACTAAATTCACAATCTTTTTATCTTATTAGGAAAATAGGAACAATTGCGTATTGTTTTCCATTTACTACGATTATTTATTTTTTTTAATTTCTGGTTTAACCTCCTATGTGAATAAACCCCTTTGTCAAGGTCGTAATAGTATTTAATTATAATTTAAGATAATGTGATAGGGGTGTCGGTTTATAGTTATCCGTCTATAAATTATTTTATTTAAGCAAAAAAAAATCATTCACAACAAGATTTTTTTTTTCAACAAAAAAAAATAGTCATAAAGTTCATCCTTTTCCTTAGGCATCAAGCCCGAATCGTTTTGGGGGAGAGGAGGGTCGATGGTCATCCAATTTTATCAAATACTTTTGGGCTTATTCTACGCTAGACACTCTCACCAAAATACCACATTCACTCTGTGGTTTGATCTTATTTATATGATCCCTAATTTGTTTTTAAAAAGATTTTATTTACAATAAAATCGTGGGGAGTGGGACAACATTTACAAATATACAAAAAACAAAATTGTAGGTAATTAGGGCTCTCTTAAACTTCTGCTATGTGTTAAGCCGTCCACTGTTTACCGGGTACTCCGAAAATAAGCAAGTCAGTCTCTATATGGGAGTGGGGGCTAAATGAGAGGTCAAAAAGGCAGATCGGAGTGGAATATGGGAATGGATGATGTCCTCCAAGATATAATACAAAAGTTTAAAGGTGACCGGGGGCAAAACAAATGTGGGGAGTAAGCATCTTCGGAGGATCTCTTGTACCAAAAAACAAAACCGGGTAAGGGCTCATTTACTCCACTAGCTAAAGATCTTTCAAATTTGAGGGGTGGGTTCCGCAGAACCCATGACGTGTGTAATCTCCTCCAATCGCATCTGATTTTAACTTTAAGCTGATGTTTAAAATAGACGACCAGATCCCGATCAGAAACAGATCCACCCCCTTGGGCCTCGTCAAGGCATGAAACCCACGTTAGACTATGATAGCTAGAAAACATTCTTTCTTCCTAGGCCACTGCGAGGCATCGTTGTGGATGACCAGTGCTTCATTTAAGTCCATCGGGTGCTCGTCATCGATGCAAGCCGTTACCTTGCTGAGATACTCCCAGAGTCACAGAGGTTTGCTACAAGTGAAAAGGGCGTGCTCTGCCGTTTCTCTTTCGTTATCCTCACAGTGCAGGAAGTAAGGACACGTCCTAACCCCATCGCTCGTCTGCTTGTCATAAAGGAGCAGCGCGTTCCGGAACAATCGCCAGGTCAGAGAGTACTCAGAGTTGCCGAGATAACTCTGGCCTGGCGTCCAACTCTACTGAGAGTGAATATCCTCCTCCAACAATCCCACCCGCTCTTTAAGCGGATCAGAAGCTGTACTTTCCACTACATCTCGATATCGTCTCTTCCTGGGCCGTACAATGTTTCTGCTCCCTGGCAGCACTTGAAGGTTCTGCATTCGGTGTAGAACTTTTGTTCACCCTCGGTCTACTATAGGATTCGACTGGGGTCGTGTATGATGTTGGGAAAAGCTATCTTAACCGCAGGGACCAACGGAACATCCTCTATCAAAGAGTGACCCACAAAAGCCAATTTTTCGGCATGTCTATGACTTGCCAGATCCGACATTCCCAAGCCTCCCTCACTTGGACGTTGAGTACAGGCCTGTCTACGGATATACGGTTTCCTTCTCTTCCAAAGAAGCGAGAAGAGAAAGCACGTGAAAACCAAAAGGCGGTCCGCAAGCAGGGGTACTACAGCCAGTCAGTAAAAGATGAGAGAAAAAACGTAAGTGGCTCTACCTTTTAAGAAAAGTTTCCTTCGCATCCAAATCACGATCGATGATTCAATCTTAGACTGTACATTCGACCAATTCTTTCCAAGTTGGAGGCCCGGATCGAACCAAATCCCAAGGATTCAAACCGGGCAATCCGACCAGCTGAAAAAACCTGGAAGTGCGGCTTCGCCGCTCCAGGCACCCAACCGCAGGCTGTTGGACCTGCTACGGTTGATTACGGCCCCTGTAGCTTAACCACCATTCGAATGAAAACGGTGACATCATAGGTGAACATGAACCCCCTGGTACGCTCTTCTTCGGGTACAACCATTCCGCGAAAGAGTGATCTCACCGCCCGTTTCTTAATTTGTGGAGGAAAGGTTCAAACGCGAAAACGTAAAGCAGGGGCGACAGCGGACAACCCTGACGTACTTAAAAAGGCCTCCTTTCAGTCTCAAGAGACAATGGATATCATCTGTAAGGGTGTATTCCCGGAAAGTCTATAATGAACCAAAGGTTGCGCAATCTCCAACCGCGCGTCTCTTGAACCGGCATTGCTTGAGTTCAATGTACGATACGTAGATAGGAGCAACAGTATTCATATGAAAATTGGAAATAACGTTTTAGAATAAAGAAAAGATATTTGAGAAATGTGACATAGTTTTTGTTACAGACAAACACTATTTTGTATTATAATAAAATATAAGTTAATCTGCACATTCAAATATTGTGTCTGTCGTTATAGTATCATGAGTTATGGCAACGAAGGGGTATTGTGCCAAGATTAAGCAGATAACTATTTCAAAGAATCAAAATAGCTTCAGAAAAAATTAGGTTTGTATAAGTCTTCCTTTGTTCTGATTTTACTAGATCAGATAACTTAACATATACCCCGCCCACGCCCCACTAACCCTCCGCCCACGCATTCGCCTCCTTAACTGGCGTCATTTATATAGTCCGATCTGGTTTTGTAAATTACAAAATAGTTTGTTTGATTGAATTAACAGTTCTGTTTCTTTAAGTAACAGACATATACACAATCTCTATTATAAGATAAGCCCCCTCTCTCTCTCTCTCTCTCTCTCCTCTCTCTCTCTCTCTCTCTCTCTCTCTCTCTCTCTCTCAAAAACAACAGTATATAAGCATTATTTTTATTGAAAACTAACATATATATCTCTTTTTTATATTTTTCTTATCTTTCTGCTTTTGCTGGAGATGAGGCATCCTACCGGATGCCAGACATTCACCGGCTATTTCAGACATTCCAGCCTAGAGATCGTTTTAAGATTCTAACTGTCCCTTTAAGTGCAATTGTGTGTATTTCTCTTGCACTCGATTCACCGGGTATACTCGCCAGATAGCTTTTGAAATTCTTTTTCATTAGTCCTGTTGCTCCTATAAGTACTGGTATGATAGAGATTTTCCTAAGATTCCAGTTTCTTTTCATGTCGTAAATATATATATATATATATATATATATATATATATATATATATATATATATATATATATATATATATGTGTGTGTGTGTGTGTGTGTGTGTGTGTGTGTGTGTGTGTGTGTGTGTGTGTGTGATGAAAGACAAAATAGAACAAACAAATAAAACACAGGAAAAATAAAAACAGATGAGAGATTTACCGGTTGTGTTCGGATCAACGAACGTCTTCAGAAAAAGTTCGTTTATCAGAACGAAACCGGTCAATCTCTCGTTTGTTTTTATTTTTCCTATGTTTAATTTGCGTTTTCCATTTTGTTTTCACTACATTCTATATCCACGACATATATATATATATATATATATATATATATATATATATATATATATATATATATATATATATATATATATATATATATATATATATATATATATATAGTCTCGGAAGTTTCTCAACCATTAAAACTATATATAAAAAATTTAAAAAAATAAAATAAAAATAAAAAACTTATAGTCCCAAGTCTTCCAGTGGAAAATCACTCATGTAAGTCAATTTATTTTTTACAGTTATTATATTAGTTAGTTTCTAACACTATTTTAAGGGATCATCAGTTGTTTACCATGAAAAACTGTTTCGGGAATTTAAAAACAAGACAGTATTTAATTTCATGGCTTCCCAGCAGAGTTGATCAGACCCCACTTCCCTTAAAAGACAAAAACATAAACGTTCCTTATACTAAATCTACGTTTTGTTCCATATAAATGTTTTGCTAACTTATATTAGTTATTTAAGACACAAATAAAAAAAAATAAATAAAAATTCTTTACCTGTGCTGTTCGTCTGTCTAATAAAACATATATATATATATATATATATATATATATATATATATATATATATATATATATATATATATGTTTGATTGAACCGTAGCGACAGCTTCTGTTTATTTATTTTTTGATTCGTTTTTCGATTCGTCGCACGACCGATTTGGTTGTCAATATATATATATATATATATATATATATATATATATATATATATATATATATATATATATATATATATATATATATATATATGAAATTTTAAAGGAGGCAAAATAAGACACACATTCGGGTTGTACACATTATAACTTATTTCGACCTAGATCGGTCTTATCAGATGTATAACCAATCGCCTTCAGAATATGAATGATGAGAAAATGCTACCACCAAAGCAAAGGAAAAAAGAAGAAGAAAAAAAAGAGAAAAAAGTTCTAGTTGATGATTGGTTGTTATAATGACTAATTATAATTAACTATGATGACAATCATCATAGAAAAAGGGGTGGCAAATGCAAAAAGATGCGTTTCCCTACTTTTTCCAGAAAATGAATTCCATTTTAAATTTAGAGAATGAAAAATGTTCACGATTAAAAAATATTTATCAAATATAATTATAAAAAGTTGTGGGGTATGCTACAATGAGAATATTCGGATTAAATTTACGAGTATTTACGCTTAAAAGTTTAATTGATTACAAATCGAAAAATCGGGGTATGTTCCAGTGCGGTGATTACGAGTAAAATTACGAGTGATCACGATTAAAATTAGGATTAAAACTTATCCTATATATATATACTAAATAGTATGTTTTGGGCCGATATATTTGATGTTGTATATACATTTATGTATTTTTCTATATATATTTTTTTAAGTTTAATTTGTATTACCTGCAGTAATATAATTGCGGTAATGGTCCTCTGAGGAGAAGATTTTCTTTGAAAACTCATGAGTTAAGGACTTTAAAGAACTTTGCCTGAACTTTGAATTGTAGTAAAATTTGATTCGTACCTAATTTTATTCTTTCACTTTATCTATTGCTATATATATATATATATATATATATATATATATATATATATATAGTAATGTATGAAAGTATATTCCCGACAATTGATTATAAGGCGGAAAATGCGGTGCATATTGCAGTACCAAGATTAAAAGGGGTATATATAAGTAAAGACATATATTTATATATATTAGTGGAGAGTAATCAGTCGACAGAAAATAGTAAGGACTCAAGTGGGTGAAAAAATAAAGAAAAAATAATAATGAATAAACAAATAAACGTGTAACTTACTATTTCGTGCTTAGTGTATTGGGCGATTTTAGATACAAGGTGAATCCTAATTTCTTTTGTTGCTGTTGTTTGTTTTTCTTTTTTGTGGGGATATTCTGTAGGAACTTCTCATGAACCATTGCCTTCTTCAGCCTTAAATGAAGTGTGAACAGAGTTATTGAGAATGGTGAACTAAAATTAATGTTTTCGAATCTGGTCACCAGGGTCCACTTATCGCGATCATATTTGTGGGCCTTTGCTTTCTGTTTCTCTTCCGGTATGACTGAACAAGGAAGGAAAATAAATGATAAAAGAAGGAAAACGAATGTTCTCTTATTAAATCTGATTTTCTAGTGCGATGGGGTTGTTGTCTGTAGTCGACAAAGTTTCTGACGTGTGGGCGTTTCATTTCCGGTATAAATGAGTAAAGAAAGAAAAAAAAGGAAAACACAAGGAACACGAATGTTCTCTAGTTAAATATGATTATCTTGTGTCGGTGGGGGGTATCATTTGATCGGCAATATTTGGAGGGATCTATATCTAAAATTGACATTTCTGTGTTTTGCCTGTGTGTCTGTAAGTGATCTATTTCCGTAGTACACAATTGTCTATATCTTTTTAGTTTATGATGTACGTGTTGTGTGTGTTGAATAAGTGGGTTAATTTTGTAATCTTTAATTTGATTTGTTTGGGTGTCGTTTCTACCTCTATATTTTAGAGGTGTGTTTAATGATGGATCAGAGTGGACAGAATTTTTAGGGGGTCAAATCTCCAATATCTAAGTTTAAGCCGTTGGTGTGGGTATTTAATTTTTAGATCCATTAATTTCGTTCTTTCTGCGGTGCTGTGTGGAATAGAAGCCTTGTGTAATAATGCATTTCATGCTATCTATTGTGTGGCTTGGTAAGTTGTAATGTCGTTCCACTGGTGAGTATATGTTGTTCTCTTGGGTCGTTTTTGTGCTTGTTGAACCTCGCGCGGAACGGAATGCATGTTTCACCGACGTATACGCCCTCACTGTGCACTACATGTAGTAGGTGACGTTGGAGTTGTAGCATGTGAGGCCTGGAGGTTCGAGTCTGACATATGAGTTGGGTAGAGTGATGGCGATATCTTTAACTGTATGTTTGCAGATCTGACATCGGGGTTTATTGTACAGTAGATTAGCTAGGTAGTTATGGAATTGTTGTTTGGCGTAGGGTGATGTGAGGAGTGTTGATAGATTAGCTGTTTGCCTTCTGGCATTGATTGGCGATGAGTTAAACAGGGGGCAATGTAGAGTCTGTTTTAGAATTTAAAGAAATATTTAGTTAGTAATTGTAAGAATTTGTGTGTGTTGTGATTGAAACCAAATACCATTGGGATTTTGCTGTTTGGTTGTTTTTTCTTGTAAGTCAATAGTTTTTGAATGTTGAGTTTAGATTATGATGTATTGCTGTTTTGATAAATTTTAAGTATTCTTTTGTGATGGAGCAGATGCGTTTAACGCGTAGGCGGTAGCTGTATAAGATTGATTTCTTTAATGTGTTAGGATTGTTGCTATTGAAATCCAAATACCTGTGTCTATCTCTAGGTTTGGTACACAGGGATGTGGTGCTACGACCATTATTGACTCGCACCAGCACATCGCGGAAGGGTATAGATGTATCTGAGTATTCGAGTGTCATTTTTATGGTATCGTGGAAGCAGTTTATGTAAATGTTAAATGTGAGCAAGGCTTGTGTCTATATAAAAAATGTTATCAATGTATCTGCAATAGTGCATTGTTTATAAATGGTAGTTATGGAGGAATTTGTTTTCGAGTAAAAACATGAATATATTGGCATAACTGGGAGCCGTTTTTGTTTCCATCGTAGTTCCTTGGGTTTGTAGGAAATGGCGGCCTTGAAACTCGAAGTTGTAGTGAGTCAGAATAAATCGGATGATGTCGCAAATGTCCTGCACATCTTGATTGGGAACATTCCTGTGGTGTAGTAAATTACCACAGGCCCGCAGCCCCTCGTCATATGAGATATTGGTGTCGAGTGCGGAGACGTACACAGTGGCAAGTAGTGTGTTAGGTAATTCCTCGATTTTTTGTAATGTGTTAATGAAGTGTGTGGTGTCTTTAATTTAGCCTGATATAGTACGTAGTAAGGAGTTGAGGATATTGTCAATGTGGCTTGAAATGGATTCTGTTAGAGTTCCAACACCTGACACAATAGGTCTACCTAGTGTTAAAATGCCTTGAAACTTTGTTAACTGGTATATGTGGGGGCGTATCTAGACTAGTGCTGTCAGGTCTGATTCGAGTGGATTTGTCGGAAATTAAATTAGGGAGTTTGTGGAGTTTAGTGATTGTGTAAAAACGGCCAGCTTTAGGGTTTGGGGAATGAGGGCTTTAATGCATATTTTATTATTGCGACTGAGTAGATCGGTGGGTACCCTGAGTTCCGACAGATATAATGTAGTGGGGCCACGAGAGAGTTCCTTGTAGAAATTAGTGTGATTTAGTTGTGATTCCACTTCGGGTGCGTAATCCACCACGTTTATGAAAGTAATGTCTCTCCTTTTGTCTGAGAGTTTTCTGGTGAAGTTGGGATTGATTTATGAGTGTTTGTATGGCCGATCGTTCGGCCTTTGTAAGGTTATCTACCTTGTAGTGATGTGGGGGGGTTTAGGGAAGATTGTCTAAGTGGTGCCTAGCGTTTTGGTGTATAAGTCTCTGTGTGTGGGGGGGGGGTGTATGTGTGTTATGTCCGTGTGGTGGGGTCCATTGTGTGGTGTAATGAAGTGTTGAGCGTCTCGGTGTGGGGGTCTTGGTTGTATTGGGTGGTTTTCGGGTGTTGTGTTGGAAGTACTCCTTAAGTTATATCGTGCGTATATATTTTTCCATGTCGAAGCATAGGTCCACAGAATTGATGTTTTTGGAAGGGAAAAATGACAGTCTCTTGGAAAGTAGTGATACTTTACTTTTCGATGGAGCGTAGTTGGACAAGTTGGCGATCGTAGTGCCTTGAGGGGGGGTCGTTGGTGTTGTGTATTTGACGGCGTCTGGGTGGAACTCTGGGTATAATGGGTACATCCACGTTGGGGAGTTTGTTGTTTTTACGTTTCAGACAGTTGTGAAGATGTATGTACTGTATACCGTCTACGGCTTTTAGGAGTAGATGCCTCAGGTACGAGGCAGTGATGTTACAAAATATAGAAAGCTTGTGTTGTTTATATATATATATATATATACATATATATATATATGTGTGTGTGTGTGTGTGTGTGTGTGTGTGTGTGTGTGTGTGTGTGTGTGTGTGTATTGTTGTGGTCTTGATTATTACCGACCCTCCAAGACCACAACACTTGGCAATGCTTACATTGAGATATAACTTACATTCAGTCAGTGTCGTACTGTCAGCTCGACGGTTAAGT
>OY744517.1:198204085-198234085 GCA_963556195.1 Sepiola atlantica
ATAGATAGATAGATAGATAGATAGATAGATAGATAGATAGATAGATAGATAGATAGATAGATAGATAGATAGATATGAAAATACTGATATTAGATAGATAGATATGAAAATACTGATATTAGATAGATAGATATGAAAATACTGATATTAGATAGATAGATAGATATGAAAATACTGATATTAGATAAATAGATAGATAGATAGATAGATAGATAGATAGATAGATAGATAGATAGATATGAAAATACTGATATTAGATAGATAGATAGATAGATAGATAGATAGATAGATAGATATGAAAATACTGATATTAGATAGATAGATAGATAGATAGATAGATAGATAGATAGATAGATAGATAGATAATGAAATTAAAAAGAACAATTGAAAATAGCGAAGTAGCATAAAACGTGCAAATCAAATAATACCAATCAAATGATTTAAAAAACAAAAAATGCTTTTCGTTTTAATGAAAATGACAATAATCTTGAGAATGTGTCCAATCATTGTTCAATTCATTGAGTTTTATTAATTTCTCTTCCTTTACTAATAATTTTATATCTATAATTTGTTCACATTGAGAGAAAATTAATAATCTCTGAAACGGTAATAAATTCCATTCCGTAAGCACCTGGCCATTATTTCTTTGTTTTCTTTGATTCGGTGTGTTTTTATTTGTTGTTTTAATTGCTGCAAAAATCATTTTTCATTTTGAAATATTTAAACAAACAGAAAATAAAAAGATGTGTAATTAATTTGGAGTCATTGCAAAGTTCAAAGCAGAGCAGTAATTTCTTTTGTCTGGTTTTTTTTTTTTTTTTTGCTATTTTATGTGATTTTTATCGGATGTTATTTTTAGTTTTCATAATAAATGAGTCGGAGCAATGATTCATTAACGTCGGGAAAATTGAATGCGGTTATAAAAAGAAAATTGCAGAGTTTCGAAACGCTTTATGTTTTCACGTGGAATTAATGGCATTCGATGAAAAGTTTCAAATCAAAATGCACTTCTTACACGTAGTCTGTTATTCTGATTAGCACCTTGTAAAACAAAGGAAAATATATGTCACTATATATATATATATATATATATATATATATAATATAAAGTAGAGACGATTTTTCCCCTGTGCCTTCTCGGAGTATAGGAAAATAACCACATGCATCACAGGCTACTAAACTCACCACTATATTACACTTATTCACTTGAGCGTGTTTTAGTAAATTTGTTATCATTTTTTTCTACCTAACACTAAATATTACATTTGGCCCACCATCAACGTCTCTCCGAAAAACCAACTCCATATAGGTGGTAGTAAAAACTTTTCTCCCCAACAATTCTGTACTGTCACTCTACTCACCGACACCGGCAACTAATACACACAGTTTATTTTTCACAAAACACCGGTTCTTATTTATTATTTGCCTGGTATTAATTTAACACGCATGGCAATAATCAAGCTTAGGTTAATTGGCCTATTTTCACATGGATTTTTAACCCGGAAGCGTTGCGCAGTCGGTAAGAAAGTAGGTTTCATGATCGCATGTTTAAGCGTTCGATCCCATCCTACTCTACAATTTTTTCATTTATTTAAAATTTAAAACATTCGCCAACACGGTAGACGGGGGAGAAAAAACAATAGGCCGTATCTTTTTTTATTCGACGTCATGCAATAGGTAGTACTTTCTCCCGTGCAATGCCGGGCGACGGGTTCCGCTAGTAATATATAAAGTAGAGACGATTTGTCCCCTGTACCTTTTCGGAGTATAGGAAAATAACCACATGCATCACAGGCTACTAAACTCACTACTATACTACACTTATTCACTCGAGCAAGTTTTAGTAAATTTGTTATTATTTTTTCTAACCTAACACTAAATATTACATTTGGCCCACCATCAACGTCTCTCCGAAAAACCAACTCCATATAGGTGGTAGCAAAAACTTTTCTCCCTAACAATTCTGTACTGTCACTCTACTCATCGACACCGGGAACAAATAAGCACAGTTTAATTTTCACTAAACACCCAGTTCTTATTTATTATTTTCCTGGTATTAATTTACTACATATTATAAAGCAATACGCAAATAATTAATGACCGCTCCCGTTCACACCGATGATTTTCCGCGAATATCAGATTACGTTATTTCAAATTCTACCTATGACTTCTACATCTACATTCATTCGTGAATTAAGCGAATAAAATTAACGAACACAATTCCTGCAACATTTATTCATTGAACATGGCGGCTACAATTTCTTGATTGACTCGACTTCCTACTTAATTCAATAAACACCAAGATACTGGTAGACCTCGATACATTTACATTTTCAAAATCATGCACCTTTAACACACATATTATAGAAAACTTGCCCAAATAAATGACCTAAACCGTGTCATTGTTAAACTTAATATTTGGTCGGCAGAAGCTGCCAATAAACAAGCTTAGCTTAATTGGCCTATTTTCACGTGTATTTTTAACTCGAACTCGTAGCGCGGTCGTTAAGAAGAGAGGTTTCATGATCGCCAGTTTCAGCGCTTTTTATTTTTCTGTTTTTAATTTAAAACATTCACCAACACGGTAGGGGGGGGAAGAACAATAGGCCGTTTCTTTTTTATTCGACGTCATGCAATAGGTAGTACTTTCTCACGTGCAACGCCGAGCGACGGGTTCCGCTAGTATATATATATATATATATATATATATATATATATATATATATATATGTCACTATATATACACACATATATATATATATATGTAGATAAATAAATATATATATATATATATGTATGTATTTATTTAATTTATTTATAGCTCTATAGCAAATTTTTAAATAAGTATTCAAAGGTTTGAATATTGAGCTTCATTTTGGTTTGAAAATTGATTCCCATAAGAATTGATCTAAACTATATGAATAAAATAAAAGAATAAATTTAATTCGGATTTGAAAGACATTTAAATCCATTTACAAAAAGAACGACTCGTACAATACCTATTCTATAATCCTCCCTCTTTCACACACACACAAACATATATATATATATATATATATATATATATATATATATATATATATATATATATATATATATATATATATATATATATATGAGGATAAAATGTACGATATATCATAAAAATGAAATGTCGTGAAAGACAAGATGTGAGAAAAAGACAACCGGAAAAAAAATTTTAATACAAGAAAAAAATCATCAAGAAAACGAGACATTTTACCGGTTTCGTTTAAATCAAATAACGTCTTCAGAATAAGTGAAAATTTTAAATCAATTTGATAACGGTAAAAATATAGGGAAAAAAAGAACGCACAAAGAGACGTCATTGGCGCGTGTTAAACTATTTGAAAAATAAGGACGAATAATAAAACTCGTGCAGAGAGGCGTTAAAATGAGAAAAGTGAGGGGGAGAAAAAAAGAAATGGAAAAATATGGATAAAGTATAGTAAAAAAAGAAAAGTTACTTTAACCGGGATCGCAGTGGCGCAATATATTGCATTGTTTCAGGGCGGTTTTTGCCAGATGTTTGCTTAACGAATAATATCTGAGTCTGACTTTATCTTAGATGAGAGAAGTATTATAGCGGTTTCGATGCACTTGCGACGTGGGAAAGAGTATTCGGTCTTAAGAAGGGTACAGTTTCTAAAGTCAAAATTGAATGTAAAAGTGTTTCTGTGTATGACTAGTTAGTTAGTGGAAGTGTTGTGTTCGAGGTGATGTTTGTGTTCGTAAATGCGGGATTTTATATTTCTGGCAATTTCAGTAATATAAAACATCGGACTGCATTTTATTGTGTAAATGCCGGCTAGGGAAGAGGTGTCCTTAGGGGGTAGTTGAGTAAATGTTTAATTGTTTTAGAGGTTGATATTACTATCTTTATGTCAGATTTTAATTGTTTTTGTAAGGAAGTAGATTGGGGAGAACTATATAAGATTTATTTTTCTCAGTCATGTCGGTGTTATTTGTGCTGGTTATGTTATGAGGAGAAATTTGTGTGGTAATAGTCTGATATATATATATATATATATATATATATATATATATATATATATATATATATATATATATTAGAGGAAGCATTATTTTAATCAATGAAACAGACGAATTGAAAAAAAAGGAAAATTGTTAAAATTACCTTAAAGCATTATCGTCTGACCCTCTGAGAGGAAACGTCAGAATGTAAATTAAAAACTAAAAGTCGAATGAGATATGAGGGGAAAAACTTATTTCAGTTGGAGAAAACGATTGAGAGAAGGGGGAAAAAGGTAAATCTCTTAACGTTATGGTGGCTTTGAATCATTAAAGATCTCCAACTGATGCTTCAAAATCTTTTGTCTACACAGGCTAGGTCGAGAGTTGTTAATAACTAACGCCTCAATAATATTGAGATGGTAGTTCGACCTGGCACTGTGTAAAACAGAAAACCACCCATCGGAATAGTTGTCAGAACAACTATTTTTACTAACGAGGTGATTACCGATGGCTGATTCCTGTGCCTGAAAAGTTTTCGAGATCATCCGGGAATTTAAAGGGGGAAATTTTTAATTCAGACATCTCTGAATTTAAATCAATTTGATTCCCTGGTTTATTATAGTGAAAGGGGAGTAACAAACAAACAAACAAAAACAGCATAGTTTTTTTTTGGTTTTTTTTTGTTAATGTGAAACAAAAATAAAAGTACACAAACACCCGGGCAGCGCCGAGTAAGAAGAGCTAGTACATATATATTATAATATATTATTATTTGAAGATTCCCTCAGAGAAACTTTTTAAATAACAATTTATTTCAAATAATTTTTTGTTCCAGCTCGTTTCACTGGTTGGTCTAGTGTTTCTCATCAATTCACTGTTTTGATATCTCATTATAATACAGCTTCCTATTCCAGTAGCTTATTTCCTAGAACTGCAGACTTGTGGAACTCTCTTCCTGCTGGATGTTTTCCTCCTGCCTTGGACTTTTCAAGACTAAGGCCAATAGGTATCTCCTGTCTTTGTGATAATCATCTTTCGTTCTTTTTTTTAACATAGTTCACTCCAGACAAAGCAGACCGCCACTGTAGACGTAAGGGGCTACTGAGAAGAAAGAAAAGGGAGAAGATTGGGGGGGGGGGGGCAGTCAACCTAAATTGGGATCTGCACAGCGAGATGTCTGTTTACATTAGTTTTACATTTCTGCATGTCAGTACCGTCGGGGAAACAGGGGGCAGGGATGGAGTTCCAGAGGCCAGCAGCACGAGGAAAGAAGCTAGTTTGAGTAGAAAGCTCTCCGGCACCTTGGAACCTCCACAGTGAATGGATGGGATTTAGTCGATTGTCGAGTTGGTCTAGTGAACTTACGTCGAGGGGGCACCAGAGCAGCCAATTAATCGGAGCACAATCCATTGAATTATTTGTAAAACAAACAAAGTTTTCAAGTTGCTTCACGCCTTGTCTGGAGCAATTTCCATTTTTTTTAATTACAGCGGTAGAGAATGAAAGTTTTGCAATATTTGCTTTTAAAAGATTCCATAAATTTGTGCATGGAAGAAAGTTATGTTTACAGACCGTTCACCGTCTTCTATTGTCCCTATCGTCCCTATTCATAAAACGGCTAACAGCTTGCAACGCTGGGGGTCATATTATTAAAATACAGTTATAAAATGGAGTTTTACTTTTTTTAAAGTAGGATATGTGGATGGTTTGTCTAGATTGATCCAAAGTTTTTCACAACCACTTGAAGACATAATGATAGCAACCTTAAGAGCCGGGAAGCTATTGACTTCGTAAAACAGTGTGAGAATTACATTGTACGAAATTTAAATTAAGTCTGATAAAGATGATTTTATTATAAATTTAAAAAAAAAACAAGTTAAATTAAGCCAGAAAAATAAAAATAAATCCCTAGCGATTTAATGCTGAAACACAGTGTTTATTGTAAACGATTCATTGCATACGATTAACTGAACACAAGCTGCTATTTTACCCATAGCTAGGGGTAGTGTGGGTTCATACCTTTCGTACCGGAATTAGTAGATAAATAACTACAATAGATTCGATAGGATCTGAACTCTGCATAACCGATTCCAGAGGCTACGATGGTATCCATTAGGTTGATTATGCACTCTACTTTACCAACAGAAAAAATCTTTTTAAACTTTGTACTGTTATACTCTCTTGATTATTAGCAAGATAGACTCAAAGCTATCATTAACCGACGAAATTGACCAGCTGATCTAGAGACGATAAAGTGCACATTTTGTAAGAACAAAACCGAATTGCATCCATTCTTGAAAGTAAAAGAAAAGTTTACAAGAGATAGAAGTCGAAGTGGCCATGTTTTTTTTTTCTTTTTTTGCTGCTTATACTAATAGATATTAAGTAGAGACCATTTAAAAATAAAATAAAAAATGGATGATTGCAATAAAGTTTTTCAAGGAGAATTGCTTCAGGCATTTTTTTTTCAGATATTAGTCTCATTTCATTTGTTCAGATGGAATGCGTATATTTTTTTTATCATATATATATATATTCATAAAATATCATTATATTTCTTTCTAATTTCTAATAAAAAATTCTAGTTATAACATGAATTTCCAATGCTAGGTGCATTTAATCTTCAGCTTAGGAATCAACAACAACAAAAATGATTGACTATAAAACTTTTCCTCACAATATAAAATATTATTGACAATGAAAAAAGAAAATGAAAACAAATTAAATAAAAAAAACATGAAAAAACTCGAATGAAAAGAATATTATCACAATTATTTCTTGAGGCAGTGGAGTCCTCAAATTAGAAAATATTTTGAAGCTATGGAATTTTCAAGTTGATATTCTAATATTTGATTTTTAAGGTAACCACAATTATTTTCGTTAGAAGTCTTTTATTTCTAAAGATGATTTTTTTATGAAATAAGGATTTCCCATCATGGCGGCTGGCTTCCAAATACAGATGAGAATTTAGATTAAAAATCATAATGAGATATTCTTATAGTTCTTCTCTGCAATGTCGAACAAACATTAAACTGAAATGAATAAAAGCAGCAGCTAAAAAATGGTTGATGATCAGGAAGCAACGATGGGCCAGAGATAAAGAAACCATTTTGTTTTTATATGGGGGGGAAAGAGGAGAGGGAAAATTGATAAGTAAAAGGAAGTTGTTTTCATCGAAAATAAAACAAGTTTGAAATATGTTTTTATCATTGAGTTTTAATTGTTTTTAACACCTAAAAATATCATTTACTTTCAAATTGAATAGTTTGTTTGTATAATCATGTATATATATATATATATATATATATATATATATATATATATATATATATATATATATATATATATTAGTGTACACTTGGAATGGTTTTGTCCAGAGTCTAGAAAAGGGCACATATTTTACTCGCTAACTTTTGCATGATGGGATAGAAGAACATATATTTATTTATATACAAATAAATACATACATACACACATACATACATATGGAAAATGAAAAACAAAATATTATTTATGTATTCATCAACGTTTCGTCTTTATTTCAAGACTTCCTCAGGAGGATTGATTTGAAGAAATAACACACAAGTACAAATCTTTGAAAAAGTTTAGTCCGAACTTTTACAAATAGTTGTACTTGTGTGTTATTTCTTCAAATCAATCCTCCTGAGGAAGTCTTGAAATAAAGACGAAACGTTGATGAATACATACATAATATTTTGGGGTTTCCTTTTTTCATTTTCCCTTACGTTTGAATATTATTTCAATTTTTTTATCATGCATACATATATATACATATATATATATATATATATATATATATATATATTAGATAGAGACCCGAGGTGACGTGTAAACGTCGAAACGTTGGGTGATTCGCGTAGATTGTTTCTAACGTTTATATAATTTTATTTATAAAATCTCTAATTTGTATTGAGCACTTTTGAAAAATTATTGGTTTTACGTTGATATTATCAATATATTTGAACTTAATTAACTAAAAAATACTTTTTTCAAAGTTAATATTCATTTTTCTTACACGTGTTTCATGGCAAATCTGAACAAATGCATTTTTTTGTCCAACCTTGTCACTCATCAGCGAGTAGTAGTACATATTGTGGAATCGTAAAAAAAATATTACATCAAAAACACAGGAAAAAAATACGGTGAAGTTCCAGACTGAGTCCTGATAAAAGTTTTGCAAGTTGAAGTAAAGTAAAAATTAAAAATTTAAAAAACTCACATGAGGAATGGTGACAGTATATATATATACATACACTCCCCTATGGGTGGATCACTTTGGTGGAGGAAATGATGATTTCCAATTACCGTAAAAGCAATACCTTCCATAAAATAATTGAGTACTTTTAGTTACAAATATTGTAAAAAAAATGTAAATAAATTAATAGTTTCATTTAAATACGGTATAATTTCTCCCTGCTACCAATAGCTGTAGGTAGAGCACCAGCCGTCAACCTCGCTGAGAATCTCGCTGTGTCTAGCTACACTGATGTGACGTAGACATAACAAAACATGTTGGGGAAGGCATGAACCAACAATCCCCTCCCCCAAGCTATCAGTAACATAATATAAATTTATATTCAACTAATCATATATTATGAATCGTTTCTTATAGGTATTGCATTTTGAAATTAAATAACCAAAAAAGTGTTGAGATACGATAAAACCCACAAACCTAAATGAAAATACTTAAAGGATATACTTCATGTAACCTTTAATGCTTGCTTCTACAGAGGGCTGCTTGGGTCTTCAGCATATGTAGGGATTTTGATGAATAAAAATGTATTTATTTATTGTGTTGGATAATGACCCTGTGGGAACAGATGCATCTTGAGGTGGGCTTATCTGTTGGAAATCGTTGGTTTGGCTTGCGCGATTTAGTGCGGGTTTACCCGTACAGTCAGTTGCAGAATAGGGTTGTTCTCACAGTCGGAGCTCCCAGATGTGACAGGGTCACTGCGTTGACGAGACCTCAGATCAAGGGTCAATGTGCACCTGCGCATAGAGGCTCTGTGACGTCACTGGCTTTTGCGTGGGAAGCAAAGTTTTGCTAGTGTGGGTTTTGGAGGCGAGCCTATCGGACGTGATTCACGATGTAGTCTGCAACATGATTAGGGGAATTAATTCCCTAAGAAAATACAGGCGAAAGATCTATTTCCCCCCTCCACGAATGGCTAAGGGCTTAATTGATAAGTAATTACGACAGCAGTAATTTGGTCTCTCTCTCTCTCTCGACGTTACTGGATATCTCCAAGCCAACGAATAACTAACGCCAAATAAAACACAACTTAAAAGTTTAAAAAGATTGTTGTTTAGTGAATCGGTCATGAAGCTTTTTGTTGCAGCGGCGTGGTTCACAGCAGAAAGAAAGAAGAAAGAATTCAACCACTGGATGACGCACCCCTCCATGCGACGAGGAAAGATTGAAGGTGGGAGAAATATAAAGGCATGCAACATGTATGATTATTGGTGTTAAAAATAACGAGTGATTAAACGAGAACTGCTACGGCCCAAGCAGGGACTATGCAACATTTGTCAATCTGGTTTCTGTGACTTGGACTTTCTTACAAGAAAGTGTTGAACTTGGGTTATCACAGAACGTATGGGTCCGAAATAATAATAGAACGGACAAACGAGAACTGCCACGGCCCGTTACGGGAATAGTATACAAAACGAGAACTGCCACGGCCAAAGCGGGGGCTATGCAACAATTGGAGTAAACAGTAAAGGCTATAAAATACAACTTCTACATTACCATTGGTTCTTACTGGTCCTTTCTGGAATTTAAGTAGCAAAAAGCCAGTACTCTGAGCACCCATCCAGTGGTGGTCTGGTTAGTGCTTTCCCCCTTCGATTTTTCCTTGATCCGTGATTTTGTGCAGTATCCGCCGAGGCTGGTACCAACACATGTGTGTTTGGAGGAGAGTCAGGCAGTTTCAGTTCCTTTGGGTTCGTGTGATGTTCTTTCAATGTTTTTTTTTTCTATTTCAATTTACCTGTGACTGTTAGAGTTCGTTGCTTACGTAGGTTGATTCACACATTCGAGAACGTTTCGGCTGTTTTAATAATCGCAGTGCGTTGTATGGTCTCACTCTTCCCCTTGATTCTAATTTCTCCTCGTCTTTTTTCCAGGTTTTTCAGGACTGTTTCCTAGTGCTCCTACAATTATTGGTACAATAGTGATATTCTTCATGTTCCATATTCCCTTTAGTTCTCTGGAGAGTTCCGTATATTTGTTTCGGTTTTGTACCTCTTTGATCTTCAATCTGTGGTGGTGGTGGTGGTGGTGGTGGTGGTGGTATTATTATTATTATTATTATTATTATTATTATTATTATTATTATAATAATAATAATAATAATAATAATAATAATAATAATAATAATAATAATCATCATCATCATCATCATCCCTTCCTCAATATATAAATTCTCCAGCAGAGAGAAGGCAGAGGCAGAGAAGCAGAACAGAGATTGAGAGTAGATCGGAGATTGATTGTGTACTTGCTTGCCCTTTAGAAAATTGTCTAAGATTAATTATATTAGTACAAAGAGAAGTAATAGAAGTGCCAGTCCAAATCAGAGGTATTAACCCCCGCATATCCACAAAACTCTGTTTCCTTGTTTTTATTTTTCCATCATATATTCTAATTTTTATGCTAATGTGGCAAAGTCGGGACCAATCGACTAATACGCTTTAACCATCTTTAGTCTTCGTCAGAAGAATGAAAACCATTTGTCGACTTTGATACCCCAGAAACCAGGCCAAACTCGAAGGTGGTACATCAACCACTACAGGGAGTGAGAACAGGTAACCTACCAGTGTGGTCGACCAGGTCTTGTCCATTGATTATTGAGGCTGATAATAGACTGCAACGAAGAGGAGTGTTCATCCGAAGTTGTACCTGTGGAAGTCACACACACCTAGAAAGGTTATAGTGAACTTCATAGAACAACGCGATCAGAATGTATTATATCAAAGCCAAAATAGACAAAACTCAGGAAAACAGTAAATGTAGACTCTGTGGACAAAGAGACAAAATGGTGACTCACATAATAAGTTAATGCAGCAAACTAGCCTCAAAAGAATACAAAAAAGACATGACTGCGTAGGAAAGCTAGTCCACTGGGAACTATGCAAATATCTCCACTTTGAACATGCAGGCAAATGGTACAAACACAATGCGAAGCGGCACTGAAAAATGAAAAGCACAAAAACCTCTTAGACTTAGAGGTACAAACAAACTCATCGGAGCAAGGGGACCAGATGTGATAATAGTCAACAAGAAGGAAAAAAACTGCCAAATCGTTGATTCTGCCGTCACAACAGTCTACAGAGATAAGATCAAGGAAGCAGAAAAACAAAAAAATACACGGAACTCGCAAGAGAACTTAAAAGAATCTGGTACCTGAAGAAAATCACTATAATACCAATAATTGTAGGAGCACTAGGAACAGTTTCGAAAAACTGAAAATAACAAACTACGAGAAATTGGAATCAAAGGGAAGACTGAGACCATACAACGGATGACAATGATTATAACGGCCGAAATCCTAATAAAAGTCCTTGAATGCGAAAACCAACCCACATAACCAATGAATGCTAACTAGACACAAGAAAATTGAAATAAAAATGAAACAAAAACATTGTAAGAATATCACACGAACCCAAGAGAACAGAAACTGAAAAAAGGAGTGACAAACAATTAAGTGCCCAGCCTTATCACTATAGAGAGACAGAAAGGATGAACCTTTCTGTGTTCTTGTTGTCTATACCGAAGGGTCACAACTAGGAGGGGGGGGGGTAGTAAAGTAAAATAGGCCAACCTATTTCGTATGCTACAAAAATGAGAACCAACAGCTACTGCAATTATATATTTACATGCAATGTATATTCAACAAACAAAAGAAATGCTTGCAAGAAAAGAAAATTTCAAAAATGACTATTTTTTTCAACACTTTGTGCACAACAAAGCAAAAGTATTTCTAAACACTTAATTAGTATTTCTAAACACTTAATTAGTATTTCTAAACACTTAATTAGTATTACAAGCTACAGAGTAGTCAATTATGATTATAATTGCTGACCCATTCTATTTGATACTTTGATACTTTGATACTTTTCTTCAGGAAAAAGGCTACTCAGCCTGTAACTCCTGCTCCATGCCTGGTCTTATAGTTTCAGTAGACGCATGCGCGGGTCTAACAGTGTATTGCTTACTGGACCAGTACTTGTCTAGTTTGCTTTTAAAGTCAATTGTGTCTTTTGCATTTACAACTGAATTGGGAAGCTCATTCCAGTTGTTCACTACTCGAAGTCCAAACGAATGCTTCCTAGTGTTGAGTCTGCTGTGCTTCTTGGACAGTTTGAAGTTGTTTCCCCTTGTGCTGGAATTGGTATTGAGTGGTAGAAGTTGTTTTTGGTTGATGTTGACCTTGCCTGTTAATATCTTGTACACTTCTATCATATCACCTCTTTCACGTCGGTAGTGCATTGACGGTAGTCTCATCTCTTTGAGCCTCTCCTCATATGACAGGTCTTTGATTGAGAACACAACTTTGTTGCTCTTCGCTGAACTATTTGGTGTGTTTTAAAAGAAGTTTTCTTTTATGAGCGGAAGTAACCAGTCAAGCGTTGTAATATTTAATGGTACCGAATTTATTTAGTATTGAATATATAAAGTGTAAAATATTTCTAGTGTCCAATTTTATCGAGTGTGTTCTAAAAAAAACGTTGTCGCAAAGTATTATACATGTCGATGCCATCACTGAAAAATTAGAATATTTGTTATTCAATTTACTTTGTGCGTCCTTGCAAGGGTCGTCAAATATAAAGAAGAATATTTGTTTTGTTTTATTCTCACAGATATAAATACGCTGTGATTTCTTATGAGGAATCACCAGCATGAAATATGAATATTTGATATTCCTATTTTATCATTTTTGCATATTAGCTGACCACATATTGGAAACATAAGATTCTCAGTGAACGAGTCGCCATTATTTGTGTGGTGTTATCACACATGATTGTCGGAAGAGAAAAGGTTAGTAGACAAGAAACAGTTGGATGCAGTTACAGTGTACATTTATTACAGTTTGTTGTAGACAAATATAAAAGAAGATTTAGATATTTATATGCGTTATTGTAATACGGTGTCCTCTTCCATTAATGTCTTCCCATCTTTCCAATAACTGCAGGATAGTAGAACTCTGTCCGCTGACCGTTTTCCTCATGCGTATAGCCTAGGTATTTTTAAGACTAATGTCAATAGGCATCTCCTGTTTTTGTGATAATCATATTTCGTCCTTATATCTCCTTATAGTGTGTGGCTTCATGCCTTGTCAAGAGCTATTTCCATTTTAAAAAATGCTGCAACGGTGTTGCGCACATCAACACTAGAATACATGACACAGAATTAGTAAATACCATTCAACTAACTCAGAAATACTTTAAAACTTAAATATTAGTATTTCCCATGTGAAAGAAAAAATGGTATAAAAAGTAGGCATAGAATTAATTAAGACATGAGTACTAAACAAGGAGTACAATTGTTCCCAATAAAAGACAAACGTGTTCTTTTA
The DNA here is from genome assembly GCA_963556195.1 of Sepiola atlantica. Classification (NCBI taxonomy): domain Eukaryota; kingdom Metazoa; phylum Mollusca; class Cephalopoda; order Sepiida; family Sepiolidae; genus Sepiola; species Sepiola atlantica. The sequence continues at coordinate 198,217,678 of OY744517.1, forward strand.
CCAGTAAAGCATGCTCAAAAAGAAAGCAGTGGACAAACGTCCGTGTATCTTGACAGTCGCACTAGAACGAGGAAACGTCTAGTTCTGAATTTAGCAAGCATGGACAGAACGAGATTACAAAATCTCATGCTAGAAGCGCCCTCTGTGTTGGTACCGAACATGTTTATCCAAGGGATATAACTCTGGTCCAACAAATATATAAATTAATGAAACATTCAGAAATTACTTTGTATTTAACATGCAGCTCTTTTTTATATATATATTATATGTAATAGATATTTACTGCTTACATCTGCATCCAGTTATAAAGTTTAATGAAAATCTGATAGAAACAAAACTCAAAATATTAAATTAAACCTAGTAGTATTTATTTTAATTGAGAAAATTAATTTAATCCAACACTGTCAGAAATGTTTTTTAAGTCTCCAAGAATAATCAAATATTTTATTTTAGTCATGTAATTGTGTTTTAATCCTATAATGAATAATGTTTATTACTTCATAGTTGCTATTTCTATAAATATAAGATAGTTGAAAACAAAAATGTATTTGCAAAAATTAAAATATAATAACTACTTTTCTAAATTTAATCGTACTCGTTCGTAAGTTAAGAAAATAGAAACAAGAAGTAGCAACTTAATCGATCTTCTCGATGTTAAATGCCAAGAGTAAAGGCAAAGTCACGGAGATGGTTAAGTGGAACCAACTAATGGACATAACCAGTAAAAGATGATTCCAATCATAGATGCAGTGCAAATTAACTGTGTTGGATAAAATATTTATGTTTTGGTTGTAAATTCTTATGTGCAAGAATCAGAATTAAAGTATTTAAATATAATTTCAACTGTCATTCTGCTGGATTTGCATCAATTTTCGAGCCAGTCGGCCTAGACAGAGGCAATGGTCGCTGACTCAACAGCATGATACTCTTTGGGTGTTTTTAGCTGTAAAGCCACTTATATGGGCCGTCACTTGCTCTGACCCTTTCACGCCGTCTAGCATTGCAGAATCTGCTGTCGATCTCAGGACCACAGCTCAGTTCTCTCAAACCAGAAAAAAAAACGACAAATACAGTTCACTAACTGACCGGTTCATTATTCAGCCTATCTCAGTTGAAGCATCAGGGTATTTGGTCTCGATACTTCACAATTAATACGAGACATTGAGCGGATGATAGCCACTTATAGGAACGAGTCTCAAAAGATTGCTTGAATATTCCAGCGGATCTCCTTAGCTATCATTTGAGGCTACGTCATGTCCATTATTACGTCATCCCAAAACGTCTTGATGAAGTGTACTCCAATAATGGAATTAAATTGACTTTCTTTCGGTGTCACCGCCACGTCACCGCCACGTCACCGCCACGTCACCGCCACGAAAAATCTCAATCTCCACTGTTCACTGTCAACTGCTCACTTTTCACTGCTTACTGTTCACTGTTCACTCTTTTCTGCCCAGAAATCAAGTGAACTCTTCAATTTCAAAAGATTAGTTTTCATACTGATAAACCCACCACCTATGCAACTTGCCTCCCAATCACAGCCATCTATGTCCATAGACTCCAAACAGCCAATCTGAAAAGGGAAGATAACTCAATTGACAGATATTGTCACCAAGGCAAATTATCACAGTATTTAAAACCCATTAATAAAACAAAAACCTTGCCTTCGTGTTGAAGCAAGTAAATAGGGACTTATTGAAATAAACATTTTATTATTATTTGAAGTATTGGTTTGGTTTTATTTATGAACTAAAATTTATTAGGAATTTTAATTTAAAAACGATGTGTATAAAATAGTTGTGAATGTAAAGAATAGGATGGAATCATTTTTGAAATCTCAGGGGAACTTTGGAATAAGGTGATGAGGAATTTGTTTATGTCATCTGTCGATAAGAGACACAGGAAAAAAACAACAGAAAGCGCCCAATCGGGGGGCATAATCCACTGCTGTGGTGTTGAGATGGACGGGGTCATTATTATTATTAGTTCAGGAAGTTCACCCGCTTGGTGCTTACATTCTGAACTGATTATATACACCCAGGGAACAACGACAAGACAAAAAGCAGGAAAACACCAAGGGGGGGGGGGGTGTATACTCTCTCTCTCTCTCTCTCTCTCTCTCTCTCTCTCTCTCTCTCTCTCTCTCTCTCTCTCCAAACAACGTTTGTGATGTGGCAACATTAACAGTGTAACAAAATCAAACAAGCCGCGCATGCGTGGTCCCCCTCTGTATGTGACTCGAAGTGGCAAGTGTAAAATGCAATAAATTTGGGCAATTTGGGGCATTTTTTACCCCCCTTTGACCACGTTGGGGGCGCGAACCAGAATTTTTCTGAGGTCAAAGATGCTCATTTTTATCCAGAACAATTGCCTCTACATTTTAGCCAAGTTTCAGAAGAATTGAATGGATGGATCAAACGTTATGGGAGAAAAGGGTCATTTTTTGCCATTTTGGGGGCTTTTGACCCCCTGGGGGCGCGAACCAGATTTTTTCCAAGGTCAGCAATACTTATTTTCTATTAGGAACAATAGCCTCCACATTTTGGCCAAATTTTAGAGAAATTGAATGGATTGATGAAAAGTTATGGTGCATTTCGGGGCCTTTTGACCCCCTGGGGGGCTAACCAGATTTTTTTTCAAAAATCGGAGAATGTCACTTTCTAACCTGACCAAAGTTACAACTTTATGCAAAATTTCAGAGAAATTCAATGGATGGTTGTGGAGAAAAATCCGGACGGACGGACATGCCTCAAAACATAAGTCCCCCGATTTTATAAATCGGGAGACCAACAAACAAAGAAACCTGTTGTTCCGGTGTCAACCCACGCTTTGTTTATTTCAGTTACAGTTCTATTGTAGCAGTCACCAATAGGGACTACTTTTGAATGCGTAATCACTGTCCCTGTGAGCTGGCTTGTCCAATCAAATCACAGGGCTCAGTAATATCGTTAGTTCCCTAAGGGACTACTTATATCCCCTTAGGGTTCGAGGAAAGAAATCAGACGACCTCCTGGCACCAGCTTGGACACATCGCAGAGAGCACCAACGAGGAACAAGGAAACGCTCTCTCTCCGCCGCCATCGCCACTTGACGACTACTACCATCTTCACCTGAAGAAATTCACAGGCGGCCCTAAGAACTCTTATATTCTTCCTCTTCCTCAGACGGACACTGTCCCACTCTCTTCTACCTATACCAAACGGTATAGGTAACCTTGAGTTAATAAAACCCCCTTTTTGTTATAGTTACAGAAATACTTTTAGTTGTTCCGTTTCTTTACGAGAAGATAAAAGGATAACCCCTTTCCTCCACTCATCATTCCCTTACACTATCAGCATCTTTCTATTTCATCAGAGTGATCTCCCCCTAGCTCCATCCAACACATCGCTTTCTTTTTTGGCAAATTAAAAATATAAAATATCCCTTTTTGAACCCCTAAGTAACTCTAACTATGACCATGTTTTTGATCTCCTCTACGCTTCTGGCCAAATCAGCAATTTTCTTAATTCTTCATTCTTTGTTTCTCGACTTATTCAAAAATTATGATCAACTCCACATTCTTTATTCTTCACAGCGTTTTTAATTAAAACTAATGTCAGAAACAGTTGGTTCACAGGCAGAAAAGCATTCCTGATTTTAGTGTTTTTATGACAACTCATTCCGTGTGTGACTAAAAAATAAGAATTTTTGAGTGCCTGTAAAGTTTAACTAATTTCCACATGCATTATTTCCTTATTTATTTTCTCTCTCTCTCTCTCTCTCTCTCTCTCTCTCTCTCTCTCATATATATATATATATATATATATATATATATATATATATGCTCTGGTGCCTCCACGACGTAAATTCACCCGACAATCTGCCAAATCCCATCCATTCACTGTGGAGGTCCCCAGATGCCGAAGAGCTTTCTACTCCAAAAGCTTCTTTCTTTGTGCTGCTGGACTCTGGAACTCCCTCCCTGTTTTCCTGACGGTACTGACATGCATAAATTTAAAACTAATGTAAACAAACATCTCGCTGCGCAGCTCCCAATTTAGGTTGACCCCCCCTCCCCCAAAAAAACTTTCACCCTTTTTCTCAGTAGCCCCTTATGTCTGTCTACAGTGGCGGCCTGCCTTGTTTGGAGTGAACTATGTTAAAAATTATATATATATATATATATATATATATATATATATATATATGTGTGTGTGTGTGTGTGTGTGTGTGTGTGTGTGTGTGCAAGTTCGTGTTAAACAGTAACGCCAGCTTCTGTTTATTTATTTTTTTATTCGTTTTTTCGATTCGTCGCATGACCGATTTGGTATTGTCGTCCATGTTGTATAAAAAATCGCCATATTTTCGCGAACGTTTTCGACCGACGTCGGTCATTTTCAGGCGGATGAATGAGTATGCAAAATAAAAGATTGGTGAATTTATTAAAAAGACGCTTTTAAAAAACATTTCAATACCACTGCAAGTTAGTCGGCATGATATGCTAGTTCTAGTCATGCATTTTATACAACATGGACGACAATACCAAATCGGTCGTGCGACGAATCAAAAAAACGAATCAAAAAATAAATAAACAGAAGCTGGTGTTACTGTTTAACCAAACATGCATAAGAGAAGGAATGCTGCCTAATTACATAAATATATATATATATATATATATATTTGTCTGTCTGACTCTCTCTCTCTCTCTCTCTCTCTCTCTCTCTCTCTCTCTCTCTCTCTCTCTCTCTCTCTCTCTCTCTCTCTCTCTCTCTCTCTGGTCGTACAACATGAAATATTGAGACAATAAAGAGAAAAAAGATGTCAGTGCTTTTCATGATAAACTCTGGTGAAAATCTCAACGGACTTGACATGGAGACTAGGAGAACGATCCAGTACGTTTGTAGAAATACCGAGAAGAGTACTGAAGTCATTTGCTTTCACTGAAGGATCAATGGAATTCATCCATCACTACTGGTGTGAATGTTCTGGAATAATAATGACAATAAATTTTTATTATAATATGTTTTTAAAAAGTGCTTCAATATTTTTAGATATGTTCTCCTTAGACATTAATGCATTCGTTCCTACAATGCTCAACAATTGCAAGCCCATTATGGAAGGTAGCATCCCGGTCGTCCAAAAACTCCTCCACAGCAAATATGGCTTGATCATTGTTTCCAAAATGGTAAGGTTAGAAAGCAAGAAATAGTCAGATGGAGCTTAGACTGATGAATAAGGGAGATGATGTCGCAATTCAAAGTTACAGTTAGCTGCTCCAGCTACTACAACCTGAGCTGTATTAATGAGTTCCTTATCCTAGAGGAAGAACATGGCGTCCATTAACTTTTATTTTTAATTGCTTCATTCAGTTGTCTTAATTCTGATCCATAGTACATAGTTCAGAGTTTTCCCTTTTTCAGGTAGTCTTTCATCATTATGCATTCAGTTTGAATTTCTTCACTGTTTGAACAGAGAGATCCGTGACGTCACTCGTTCTTCGTGAGAAGCAAGTTTTAGAGTCTGGGTTTTGGAGGCGAACCTATCAGACATGATTTTGATGTAGTCAGCAATTTGATTTAAGGGAAATATTTCCCTAAGAAAATACAGGCAAAAGATCTCTCCCTCCCCCACTTCACGAATGGTTAAGAAATAATTGATAAGTAACTTTCTCTCTCTCTCTCTCTCGACGTAGTGAATATCTCCCAGCTGATTAAATAACTAACGCTTGTAATAAAACGAATTAAATTTAAAGGGATTGTTTGTCTTCCGACCCAATCATGGAGTGCAGCGACGTGGTTCACGGCAGGAAAGAAAGAAGAAAGAATTCAACCACTAGACAACATCGAGATGGCGACCCTCTACACAGCAAGGGAGAAATCTAAAGGTATGCAAACAATATATGAACTATGTGATTTATGATGTTTTAAAAATGACGAGTATTAAATGTGAACTGCCACGGCCCTTTCAGGGACGAGTATACGAAATGAGTACCACCGCGGCCCAAGAGTGGGGCTATGCAACAAGTGGATACTGATGTACACTGACAACCTGGATGTGGCAAGTTCGAATCCAGTCGGTTCCATTTCACCACTTTCACTTATGGATATTAGAGATCTTCACGTGGTCCCTCCTCTAAGTACCTGATTCTAGAATGAATGGGGGGGGGGGGGTACGAATCCCAACAACAGAATCAAGCTGGTCAAAAATAAAATCTGTACCATGCTGATTCATACAAAATTACGTTACATTATGGAAGGTAGCATCCCGGTCGTTCAAAAACTCCTCCACAGCACATAACGCTTGCCCATTGTTTCCAAAATGGCAAGGTTAGAAAACAGGAAATAGTCAGATGGAGCTAAAACTAGTGAATCAACAACAATTTCTTGAAGGCAAAATGCTATTTTACTTATAGTTGGAGTAAAGTGTAGGGTCCATAACTTTCCCAAAATTATAATTGCATCAAGAAACAAAATAGATTACATTAGAATTGAACTCGGCTTGTCGATTACCTAGTCTTCATTGGTAACACAGTTGACACTCTTTAATCTTGGTAGAATATAATTATCTCCAAACAAAATTTAGAAACTTTAAGAAAAAAGGTTTAAAAGATAAAAGTGATTATGTTGAAAAGAATTTTCTCATATTGAAAAATTTGATTTGTCTGTCTGACGTGTTTAGTCAATCATAATTTGCATAAAATAAGCTTATTTCTTCTTATTGCTTATTTCTTTTTATTTCTTCTTATTTCTTCTTTTGCACATAAACTTTTGAAGAGTCTAATGGAATTTTAAGCAACAATCACATTTCCTCTCTGTACCTTAAAAGTGCAAAAAGTTAAGTAGAATAATTATGGAGTTCTTTTTAATAATCATATTAACAAATTAGCGCAAGATATTTCATCGCAGCTGCAAGTTCGTAAAGCATTCTATATCTTAACAAATATCTTCTTTAGATTCTCTTATAACATTTAATATTAGTAACAGGCAGTGCTGTGCAGACGTTTAGGTTTAGTAATGTCCAGTCTCATTTTTAAATTGACTAAAAAGAACTAATACTCAAAAATATAGCAAAAAAAATTTTTTTAAATTCCTTTGAAAATGGTTGATTTTAGGATTTATAGAAAGACTGAAACATTCATGAAATATACTTACATGTTCCCCCTAGCGTCTTTGTCTGTCAGAGGCCGTGATCCAAGGCAGTCCTGTTGGTCTGGCAACCAGCAAGCAAAAGAGAATGGATTATTGTCTTAATTCTTGACCACATTGCCACGAGATTTAATGTTGGCAGCAAGACTTGGGTGTTCCCTTTAATACTGAATGGACTCTAAACCCGTTTTACCAAGGGGCATAACTCTAGCCTATAATAATTTCTCCCAAAAAGAGATAACGCTGATCAAATCTAAAGTACCCCTCACTAGGGAACAAAACACCAGCATTTAAAATTTGACTCTTTTTATTTTATCAATTTTTTTATAGATTCATCTCACTCTGTGTGTGTGTATGTGTGTGTGTGTCTGTGTGTGTGTGTGTGTGTGTCTCTGTGTGTGTGTGCCTTCATTATTGTATTTGTGTGAGTTCCAATGTGTGGGGTTATGTATTATCTTTATAGTTATGTAGTTGCCGTGTTGGCATAAGTGGGTGTGTGTGTGTGTGTGTACCCATAGAAATGGAGAGTGTTTCGGTCTGTGATTATGTTGGCCTCTATGTTGTGTGCCTGCAACCCTTGAAACTGTTTAGCATTCTATTATGTTGATGCTCAGATGCCAGCTGGAAACTCTCTCTTATTCAACAAGCTGGTTGGTTTTTATTTCAATCGGTCGCCTCCTGGGCTTGTGTTAAATTACATGGGAAGCTTTCCGATAGGTTAATCAGTATTTGATTATTATTTTATTGTAATTTGGCCATGTGACCTGTTTATGTGGACGTAATTGTCAGCCATTGTTTTCAATAATTCCTCTTTCCAACTTATAGCTTTTGCAAAGGGAAAAGAAAGGAAATAAAAGAAAAAAGAAAGAGTTAGATGAGACGAGTAGAGAAGAAAAGGTAGTGGCTTAACATGCCAGCAATTTATTTTGCTTTTTTCTCGTTTCGCCTAGCGTACAACACATTCTTTACATTTAAACTAACGAAAAATGTCGTCTTTGGGGCGTCTTTTAGTCTAACAACTTTTGGGCTTTATTTGAGTATCATAATTAGTATTCTTAATGGTATTACATCCAATTCTATGAATAGTCATTAGTGTTTATAATTATTATCATTATCATTATTATTAGTAGTAGTAGTATATTAATTTTGAGCCCGCCTCCCATGATACACCTGGCATCTCAAGGGTTTTTCATACTTAATGTAACACAATTCTGCCCAATACATTCAGAGCTCTAAGGTTTTATTATTATTATTAGTAGTAGTAGTAGTATAATTCTTATCCCGTATAATATACTTTGCATCCAAAAAGTGCTTTATACTAAATTTGGTGGAATTCTGACGTAGTAGTAGTAGTAGTAGTAGTAGTAGTAGTAGTAGTATATTAATTTTGAGCCCGCCTCCCATGATACACCTGGTATCTCAAGGGTTCTTCATACTTAATGTAGCACAATTCTGCCCAATACATTCAGAGCTCAAAGGTTTTATTATTAATAGTAGTAGTAGTAGTAGTAGTAGTAGTAGTAGTAGTATAATTTTTATCCCGTATAATATACTTTGCATCCAAAAAGTGCTTTATACTAAATTTGGTGGAATTCCGACGTAGTAGTAGTAGTAGTAGTAGTAGTAGCGACATATTTACCCCTCTGCATGACACAAACCCGGCACTCAAGACTGGTGACGTTTTTAGTTTTAGTTTTTATTTACTATTGGGCATTTTGAGAATACTGATAGATAGAAAGATAGACAGATTTCCTCTCTTCTTCATTTTTACCTAATATTTTATTTCTGTTGTATCGCCGTCACCTTAATATTAAATTGACATGGAAGAGTAGACAAATGAAGTAATTCACCTTTAATAGATTCGCCATAGGCGATTACAACTGCCACTACCGTGGTAACAACCCACATCTGTTAATTTCTTGCCATCTAACATCCTGTTTGAAAACAAGACAAGGTGTTGCTTTTCTTGTTAATTCATTTTGAGACAGTCAAATATAGACTACTTGTAAGAGCATGAATTCAGCTGTCAACCAACAGATCTCCTTAACTTTATTAAGGGGGATCACAGCTCCAAAAAAGTCATCTGTAACACAGCTGACGAATTTGCACCACGTAAACAAATATGGCCAGTGCATGTTGACTAGTGACGTCGTTTAACAGTGATAGCAATATGTGTCTCCATGATGTGACGTTTGGTGTTGATCATAGTAGGAGTTGTAACATAGCATCTCTTTCCACAATAGTTGGCAATGTGTAGCAGTCTATTATCATAAAAACAACATGCTAGTTTTTGGGGGTTTTTTTTCGGTTTATTGGTTTCTCCTGTTTTTGCATTCCTCTGCAGAGAATTATTAAAACCAGTACATTACGAGTTTTCCCAAATTACGACTCCCCCCCCCCAATGGGGGGGGGGAGTCCTTCAGAAACATGTCTGCCTTGTCTTGCAAATCGAACTAAAAAGAGATTAATTAGTCTTTCTTTTTGTCATGTCTAATTATTCTACATCACTTCCAGAAAGCTACTTCCGGTTTGCTACATGACTACTTTCTCAGCAACATAACTTCCATTCACTAACCTTGTTTTGTGTAACGTAATTGCCATCACCTAAATATTATTACACTGCGACTTCATCTGACTTTTGACTAACTCCACTAATCCAGCCGTTAAATTCATCAACTTCGTCCAGCTGTTCACACGGCCAATCTCTTACGATCACTATGTCCTCAGGACAAAATTTTCCTTTTTCAGGACAATAATGAACTACTATAGTTGCGACCAATCTGTCCTTCTCAAAACAATCTGTCCCTTTCAGGACAATTTATCTATCAGGATAATTTCCCTTTTAGTCCGCTGAGCTGTGTGCAACCTCAATACCAAACCATCAATGTTGGAGAAGTGAACCAACCAGATCTGCTGAGCTGTTCGTCAACCGCAGTTTTATATCAATAATCGACCAGACACTCAACATCAACATTATGGCAACTGGCCTTAACCATTTGCAATTGTAGCTGTAATGGCCAAATAAACCGGCTAATTTTATATTTAACAAAATTTCTGTGTTTCCATCTTGCTTTGTCCATTGCAGTGTTGATTTTATGTGTAATATTGACCTCCATACTCGAAGGGAGAAAGTAGCAATCCTAGTTGAAGTCAGTGTCCCTAATGATGTAGGATTGAACAGAGCAGAAAGGCAAAAGATTATGAAATACCAAGGTCTTATGTACGACATGAAAAGAAACCGGAATCTTAGGAAAATCTCCATCATACAAGTAATTATAGGAGCAACAGGACTAATGAAGAAGAATTTCAAGAGCTATCTGGCGAGTATACCCGGTGAACCGAGTTCAAGAGAAATACAAACAACTGCACTTAAAGGGACGGTTAGAATCTTAAAACGATCTCTAGGCTGGAGTGTCTGAAATAGCCGGAGAATGTCTTGCATCCGGTAGGATGCCCCATCTCCAACAAAAACAGAAAGATAAGAAAAAAAAGAAAAAAAAGCCCCTACAACAGATTATAAGAAATTAAATTGAAAAGTATTTAGAATATGAATAGAACCGAAGATAAATTGTGTTAGCCTTCATTATTTTATGCTAAAATTAGATTTTTTTACAGTTTCAAAGAGTAAGTCTTACTGTGTGCATAAAATTAATTATTTTTAATACATTAAAAGATAATTATATTTTTACCAATTGAAATGTATACATCCTTTCTGTAAGTTGTTTAAATTTCATTTACATCAGACACTACATGGTCAACCTCTGCATTCTGACTATTTTATGACGACTATAGATCAGAGAATAATAATTTATTTAACATAATCTTGATCTGTTTATGATATATCTTTCATAAATAACAATTGTGAGAGTAGACCTCCGTCGGTCAGGGTCGACCATAGGTGTGTTGGTTGAGTGTAGTTGGATGCTAGCCTGTTGCTCACATAGCACGTTCCCTCTCTCAACGTCGCTGATGGATTCAAAAAAACAGCAAGGCTTTTAAAGTTTGGTAGAATAAAGTTTTAGGCAACGTCGAACGGCCTTAGGGGCTCTACTCCGAATTTTTCCTCTATGTTTTCTTTTGAAGCCTTTCACCATGGGTGGGTATTCGGTTTCCCATGTGATAGAGACATTATGCGCTTCCATGTTGCTCTTGTTCATAGCATCTCTTTCATCTTTGCCCTTTGAACACATGGCCGGGGTTGGTTTGAACAAAGAGTTAAACCCATGTGGGGTGCCCGACCAAAGGTTGTGGGAGAGATGCCTTTATAGCGGCATGTCATTCCCACTGTTCGAAGTGGCCCGACCACGTGTGGATAAAATTAACAGAATAAAACAAACAAAAGGGAAGAAAGAAAAATATTATTATTAATTGGAAATTATATTGGAAAGAAACCGAAGGAATAATAAAATGGTATTTTGTAAAATTAACAATTAGAGTAAAACATTTATATTAAACAAAACAATTTATTTGGCTAAGACATTTTTTAGAGCTATCAGTTATAGAGAATGCTTGAGTACATTTTTAAGGAGTGAATAATTCTGTTTGTACGAACGTGTACGAGTGAAATGTTCAGTTTGTTTAAGTTCGTGTTTGTATGAATGCATATATATATGAGCGTGTTTGATGTATTTTTGTGGCAATTGTAATGTCTGTGCACCTGAAAGAATAGTTCGTTATTCGTGGTAGGAATTAAAAGAGATTACCGTCTTTTTGACTTTTGCCTCCCCCATCTCCTCGGTCGAAGGGGGGGGGGGGGCGTGGACGAAGATCTCCTCAGTGCCTGCTGGACGAAAATCGGAAGAGAAAAAAAGTGAAAAGAGAGTGTGTGACTTGTTGTGTTTCTTTTTATAGAGAGTCAAATCACGCGTGGTCAAGCTGACCTGTTGGTCCCTGATTGGCCGGAATCTTCGACCAACGTGCTTTCACGAAATAACCTCTTCTTCTCTATCTCAGAGACAAAGAAGGGTTGAGCAAACAGAGAAAGAAAAGAAGTCGCAACAAATATCTCTTGGCCGGTAGTAACGCCTGCTACAAGCAAATCTCTGAAAAAATTGACAAGATCCTGTCATTCTGCTAACAATCATGTCTGTGGTGATTTTAATGTTCACACTGTTGAATGGCTAGTCTACTTCAGCAAGACTGATAATGAAGGAAGGTTTTGTCATGATTTTTCATTTGCCTATCAGCTAACTAAGATTGTTAATAAACCCACACGTGTACCTGATACTGACTGACATTTTGCAAGCCTTCTCGGCAACTTGCCCTGAAAAGTGTGTATCTACCTTTCTATCTTGTCTGGGGTCTTCCAAACGCTCAGTTGTCTCAATTAAGTTCAGAGAGACCTCAGATGTCGCTTTCCATCGCAGAGTGTATCGATACTCAAGGGCTGATTGGGATAGCTTTAGATCTTTAATCTCTAAAATTCCTCTACATTTCATTTTCCGAAAGAATGTGTGCTGTGTCGCCTCTGATATATTTGATTGGTTAATTGCCGGTATTGAGAGTTTTATGCCATCTAACCATGGTACACCCATGAGTGTACCACTGCCATTGCTCACATAAACCATTATTTCAATAGCTATCAACAGAATAAATGCACTTAAACCAAAGCAACCTTTAAAACTGCCCTCAACCTACAAATGAATAATAGGAAACACAAAAGAGTGTTATGCTCAATCTATTAAATCCAGAGTTGCTGAACAAAGGCTTGGTTCTCGAGTTTTGAAGAATAACAAACAGAGTACTGAAGAATTGTAAGATTTTTATTCCAACCATCATTAATTGACCAGAGGTGATTTCCTCAGCTTTTGACACATCCAAACTTTTTCGAAGAACTTTGCTTCAAATTCCATCCTTTATGATCAGAGCCACCTACTTCTGAAATTTCTCTCTATGACTGAAATGTGATGTCTATATATCAGTCCGGAATGTTGCCAAACTTATCAAGAACCAACCCGGATGCCAGCAAAGCAACTGGTCCTGACAACATTCCAGTCATTGTGCTTAAGAATAGTCAGACGATATCTAAATAGAGATATACTTAAAAGAGGTAAATTTGCTAGACATAACTTTCAACATAAACAACAAAATCTACAAACCCTACAAAAAACACAATAACACCCATTATACTTTAACAAACACTCAAACACATATCCAGTTTTAAAGCAAATTAGTAAATAATAAAACACAGAAATTCCAACAATGTAATCATATTTAACCAGCACAAAAAGAGTACCAAAGTGCCCTAAAAGAAGTGGACTCGGAGATAATCTAGTGTACAATGAAAACTAAATGCATCAGAAACAACACTCTCGTTTAGTTCAACCCACCCTACACTAATGAACTAATTACATCAATAGGTAAATTATTCTTTAAACTAATGGATAAACATTTCCTCAGAGGTAGTACACTTTACAAAGCCATAAAAGATCAATGCTAAGATTAGTTACTGCTGCATGGAAAACATACAAGCTATAATAAGACGACATAAAGTAAAAATATTAAATAGCTACAATGAAACCAACACCAACAACAAAAACGAAAACATCAACACCAACAAACAAAGCAGAAATAATAGTAACAATAATAAAGCCAGAAATAACACCCACCTATGCAACTGCAGAACCCCGGTCAACCGCCCTCTGATGAATAAGTGTTACATTGTCGTTTCTTAAAATCAGTTCTTTTTAAATCCATAGTCACTTACTTCAGTATACTGATATACTTTTCGTCACCATTATCATCCAGTGCACTGCCTTTTGCCGCCATCATCGTCGTAGTGGGCTGCATCTCGTAGTCATCATCGTCTAGTGTCTGTAATCAAAACTTTTCATGCAGAGAGGAAAAAGGCGAGCCCAGCAAAGAATTTTAAACTGGTCTTTATTTGGGAGAGATTTTTTCGTCACGCGAACAAAAGTCACACATTCATTAAATTTGAGAGAGACCAAATTGTTCTTCTTAACTTAATTCTACTTAGTTATGGGGATAGGAAGGAAGGGGCATACCAGTCGCCATCAACTGTTTTAGGAATTAAATTCCCATTTTCCTTTTTTTGAATTACATCTCGATTTTGCATCCGTGCACCATATCCCCAAAAGACGGACTGACTAAAAAACCTTTCTTTTCTCGTTCCCACAATTGTGACGTAGTTGCCTCAAAGGGGGGCACTGAATCTGTCACAACGCACCTGTTTTACCCTTCCCTGATCTTTGATCTGAGTTCAGGTATGTTTATATTCTTAGTCCGAGAGCGAACTTGTTCCCCAAATTTTCGTGTCAAGATTTGCACTGGTCCACCTAGATAGCAAATCCATACTAGCTGATGTAATCGTTCTTCACATACATAAATCTATTATGTAACATAAGTGCTTGACAAATAATATTGTATACAAAACCACTATGCGAAACAACATTAATAATGAAGAGAACGTCTACATACATACCACAGAAAACACATTCAAAACCAGGTATACTTACTATATGATGACCCTGAGAAACCCAGCATACAAAACAGTACAAGTCTATCTAAGTATGTATGAGAACAAAAACAATAAAATCTACATAAAAAATCATACATGGAAAATCATAAAAGTAGTACCTGCTTGCAGTATAAACAATGAAAATTGTAGATTGTGTCTGGGGGAGAAGTATCAAACAATTAGCTCAAAACAAAAGTATAAAGTACTCAACAATAAACCTCGATTCAAATATCTTCTTTGCCACATAAACCCCGATTAAATTATACATACATTCGCAGATGCACAATGGCTTTAGTTAAAAAAAGAAAAGAAAGAAAAAAGAGATAGAAATAATTATAGAATAAAAAGCAATTGTCCAAATCATTAGCAACGTTATATATATAAACATTTAACGATTAAAAATAATAACGATTAAAAATAAAAAAAGTCAAAGGAAAGTGATAAAAAAAAAATTTTTAAATAAAAATAAAACATAGAAATAAAAATAATTGTAGGATAAAAAAAATATTGTCCAATTTATTAACAATCTTGTATACAAAATTCGACAGTTAGTAATTAACATAAAAAGCAAAAATCAAGAAAATAAGAGGTATGCCCCTTAACCAAGCAGAAGAACAAAACCACCTCACTATCTAACAGAAATAATATAGCATGCAAAATAATAAATCTTTTTTTTTTCTAAATAGCAATAAACAAAAAATAATAAATTAAAAAAGCAAAAATATCCGAGCAAAAAACAAAGAAAATTATTTAGGATAAAAGTCTTGACTGTGATATTGGAATAATCTCTGGTGTTCAGCAGTTAACATTTGCTGTACGATTTTTAAAAAGACAGAATTCAACAAAAGCAAAAATATGATCGCAACTTAAACCGTGTTTTAGGCCTTCTGAAGATAGCTAAGGACATGAAACCTTTGGTAATGAGTTATTAAAAACACATAACTTATTCAAACACTAATATATATATATATATATATATATATATATATATATATATATATATATATATATATATATATATATATATATATATATGAGAAAGGAAGGATGAGAGTAATCCGACGTAATGGGAAATGAAAAAGGAAAAACCAAGAGATGTTTTTTATATATTCATCAACGTTTCGTCTTTATTGTAAGACTTCCTCAGAATTCTGTTCCTTATTTCAAGAAAGTGGAGGAGGCTATATGGCAGTTGAGATGCAGAGCACCTGATGGAGACGGTATACATGTGTTAGTCCTTTGCTGCAAATTAAATGGTTGATTGACAATATTTGGTTTGACGGGTATGTTTACCAAGATTGGTGTCACTCCATTATGGTCTCTTTGTACAAGGGCAAAGGGAGGAAAGATGAGTACGGCAATTATCCAGGCATTTCTCTTTTGAATTGGACAGGAAAGGTATTTATCAGAATCTTGTTGAATAGCCTGAATGCCTACATCTGTCCTTTTATGCTTCCTGGGAGTCAGTGCAGCTTTAGAAGAAATAGGTGTACCACTAATATGATCTTTACAGCACGTCAAATGCAGAAAAAGTGTATTGAACATCGTCTAGACCTATATCCGGTCTTTGTTGATCTGACGAAAGCGTTTGATACAGTTAATCGGGATGCACTGTAGAACGGATTGAGTAAGTTGGGATGTCCTTCTAACTTTGGTTAGACTCCTTCGTGAGCTGCACGACAACATAAAATCACGTGTCAACTGCAATGTGTGTTTCTCTGAACCCGCTGCAGTTGACAATGGTGTTAAACAGGATGATATACCTGCACCTACTTTGTTTTCCATCTATTTTGCTGTAACTTTGTGA
>OY744517.1:198239085-198354085 GCA_963556195.1 Sepiola atlantica
CATCTTAATCACTTAGGAAGTGAGGCAATCGAAGTAGTAAGCAAACAAACAACGAACGCTGCAATCACCAATAAAAATAATTACATAAAAATACATTAAATATTTAGGTGAAAAAAATCGTACATATTTCTAGACAAGCGTCTTGGTCCAGTGGTAAAGACGCTGGACTATAGACATCAATATCGACGGTTCGATCCTTGTCTAGGTTAGCCATGCTGATGACGGTTGTGAGCCAGAAACACGTGTCCATGGATTACTTTTATGTATGTATAAGATAGCTAACTAATTAGTTAAGAGAATACTAGTCACTCTCTCATGCGTGTGGTATTTCTCTCCAAGAATAAACATTTGTCTACCTTTTTGTACAAGGAAAACTTTTGTCTAGCTAAACTGATGAGATAATCACGGCAATCCATGGAATGCAGCGACCATTAGACAATCAGAAGACGTCAGCAGCTAGAGAAAAAAGAAGAAAAACGACGGATAGAAACAAGCGAATCGTGCAGCGTCAGTCAACAATGAAGAAGAAAAAGAAAAAAGCAACAGAGAAGGTATTTCACACACTATAATTTTAATGAACTTTTGCGCTGCCACGTGATGATAAAAAAGAAGACGAGAAACTAGCCAATTAAGATATATTTCACATACTATAGTTATCAGAGACATTTATGCTTGTTTCGCTTGACGAATGAAAAAAAAAAGTAGAGGACCAGGAAGTAATGACCCAGGACATTGAAAACATCAGCAACTTTTTTGCAGTCGAACAAGTGCAAGTTTCGAGATGCCCAGAAAATGGAAGAAAGGCTTATAGAGCAAATCATCACTGGAATGAGGCACCCGGAACTACAGAAGCAGCTCTTGGCAAAAGGAAAAGGGTTCACACTCCAGGAAGCTCTAAATAGTGGCAGGATACACAAAGCTTCCATAAGCCACACGAAACAACTGACTGAGCTCCAAGAAGGAAAAAGCAAGGAAATAGATGCCATCAGACACAACAACTACAAACAATGCAGCAGCACACATAAACGGAAAATGTCCGGCATGGGGTACCACATGTTCAGCATATGGACGGAAAAATCATTGGGCGAAGGTGTGCACTAATAAAAGGGAGAAGGATGGAAAATACTCATCAAGGCATTCCCAAGTCAAAACAGAACATCGGGGGGGGGGGGTAAGTGTTGGATAATGGCCCTATGGGAATGGACGTATCTGTAGGAAATCGTTGGTTTGACTTGTGCGAATTAGCGTGGGTGGACCCATGCAGTCGAGTGCAGAATAGGACCTGTTCTCACAGTCTGAGCTCACAGACGTGATGGGGTCACTGCGTGACGAGCCTTCGGATCAGGGGTCAATGTGCACCTGCGAGAGGCTCTGTGACGTCACGGGCCTTTGCGTGGGAAGCAGAGGGATCCGTGACGTCACTCGTTCTTCGTGAGAAGCGAGTTTTAGCAGTCTGAGTTTTGGAGGCGAACCTATCAGACGTGATTTTTACCATGTAGTCAGCAACTTACATAGGAAAATATTTCCCTAAAAAAATACAGGCGAGAGATCTCTTTTCCCCCTCCACGAATGATAAAAACTTAATTGATAAGTAATTATGAAAGCAGTAATGTGCTCTCTCTCTCTCTCTCTCTCTCTCTCTCTCTCTTTCTCGACGTTAGTGAATATCTCCAAGCCGATATATAACTAACGCCGGTAATAAAATGAATTGAAAGTTTAAAAAAGATTGTTTGTCGATTGAGTCGGTCATGAAGTTTTTGTTGTAGCGGCGATGTTCTTCGGCAGAAAGAAAGAAGAAAGAATTCAACCACTAGACGACATGCCCCTCCACACGACGAGGAAAGAAGAGAGGGTACAAGAAATTTAAAGGTATGCAAACTATATGATTTTTGGTGTTAAAAAAAATGACGAGTGTTTAAACGGGAACTGCCGCAGCCCATTCCGGAAAAGTATACAAAACGAGTACTGCTGCGGCCAAAGTAGAGGGGCTATGCAACATAAGCACCAGTGCAAGTACCAGAAAAAGAAGCGTGAGGACCGTGTCTACTCTGTAAATACCTGTGAAGGATACAACGATGAACTCTACGAACAGTTCCAGTAATTGTCCTCTGATGCGATTCAGCCAGAGTGACACAAAGAATTTTAGGGTTTCCCAGGCTCCCTTGTACGCACATTGCATCTGCACGGATCCATGTTGAGTGATGCTGGAGCCGTTGTATGCAGTGAGTATAGTTTGTTCATTGTGAGTCGCACCGGGGACTGGCTGTCCCTCTGAGTTCACTCGCTCAGAGAACATCTTATGGACCGTCCGTAGGGGAAGGGTATTGCCTTCGACTCCCGTGTCAACTGTCGCTCTTAGTTTGTGGGTGTATGGTCAGTTGGGAAGCTTTATGCGAAAGCCTTCGCAGACTTTCGCATAAAGCTTCCCAACTGACCATACACCCACAAACTAAGAGCGACAGTTGACACGGGAGTCGAAGGCAATACCCTTCCCCTACGGACGGTCCATAAGATGTTCTCTGAGCGAGTGAACTCAGAGGGACAGCCAGTCCCCGGTGCGACTCACAATGAACAAACTATACTCACTGCATACAACGGCTCCAGCATCACTCAACATGGATCCGTGCAGATGCAATGTGCGTACAAGGGAGCCTGGGAAACCCTAAAATTCTTTGTGGTGACATCAGAGGGACCTATTATTATAGGATTACCTTCTCTGAGAGACGTGGGCTTAGTAACACTGCACTGCAACATCAAGAAAGCCCCAGCACAGATAGACTCAGCTAAGGAGCTAGTGAATGCGTACCCTGATCAGTTTGACCAAATAGGCAACTTTGACAGTAAATATCACATTGTCCTAAAGCCAGACAGCCATCTCATATCCATGTACCCCGGAAATGTCCCATCCACGTGAGAGATGAGATCCAAGCCAAGCTAGAGGATATGGTGAAACAAGGCATCATATAGAAAACTAGCAAGCCAACAGAATGGGTCAACAGCCTAGTGTATGTTCACAAAGCCAATGGAAAACTTCACCTCTGCCTAGATCCAAAAGATCTAAATAGGGCGATCATGCGATGTCACCACAAGACTCCCACAATGGAAGAGCTTGCGCACAAGCTTTCCGGTGCCAAGTATTTCTCAAAACTGGACGCCAAAATGGGTACTGGTCTATCAAACTAGACACTGAATCCCAGCTACTGTCTACTTTCAACTCACTGTTTGAAAAATTTTGCTTCCAGCGAATGCCCTTTGGCCTAGTGATGTCACAAGATGTCTTCATGCAGAGAATGGACATGATACTGGAGAAATGCCCTGGCACTCTCGGACTAGTCAACGCTGTCATCATCTATTGCAAAACCAAAGAACAACATGATGAGAGCTTGCACAACTTGATGAAAGTAATACAAACTGAAGGAATTGTTTTCAATAGTGAAAAATGTGCAGTCAACCAGAAGCAGATACACTTCTTCAGAGCAATGTACGATGAACACAGAATAAGCCCTGACCCCCGCAAAGTGGATGAAATCAAGGAGTTACCCAGTCCAACAAACGTCACCAACCTACAAAAGGTGTTGGGCATCATCACCTAAATGGCACCCTTCATACCGCATCTATCGGATCCGACAGCACCTCTGAGAGATCTATTAAAGAATGAAGCCGAGTACAGGTGGACTAAAAGTCATCAGAAATATCTCCAGCAAATCAAAGACATCATATGCAAAGAAATGCTATTAACCTACTTTGATCCAACGAAACAGATTAAATGGTAATGTATCAAACTAAGGCCTTGGCGCAGCTCTTCAAATCGCTAACAGAAACTGAACAATGGTATGCTAACATCGAATGCAAGCTATTAGCAGTCGTGTTTAGATATGAGCACTTTAGGACGTACCTCTATGGATGCTCATTCCAGGTCGACAACAATCACAAATGGAGATGATCAATCTGAAGAACCTGACAGTAGCTCCACCCTGTCTCCAGCAGATGCTACTGTGCATACAGGGTTATGACCTAATCATCGTTTATCACCATGGCAAGGAAATGGCTCTAGCCGACGGTTTCTCAAGGCTACCCAACAAGAAAGCCAGCGAAGCAATCAACCTTGACCTCAGGGTTGACTTTGTACAGTTCACAGCAGAGAAATTGTCACAAGTACACCAGGCCATAAATGCTGATGTCACCCTATGCAAGCTGAGGGACGTGATTCTGCAAGGCTGGCCTGACACGGTCAGGGAGATTGGAAGAAGAATGTGACCCTACTGGCCCTATCTAGACGAGCTGGCCATCGAAAATGGAATCTTAACCAAGGGCGATCGGATTATAATACCCAAGTCCATGCAGCAAGAGATACTACACAAGATCCACTATGGGCATCAAGGGATCGAGAAGTCTAAACTGAGAGCAAAAGGTTGTGTATTCTGGGATAATATAAACAAAGACAGAGAGACGGCTGTCCAACTATGTGATATATGCCAAGAAAACCAGAAACCGCAGAGTGCATAATTCCTGATACCACACGAGATTCCCGTCAGATAGTGGCTACAGACCTGTTCCACTTCAATGGACCTGACTATATGGTGATAGTTGACTACTACTCCAAATATCTGTTTATCAAAAAATTAAACAACTTCTCTAGTCAGGAGGTCATAGATCTGACAAGACAAATTTTGGGGAAACAAGTGATCCAAGAAAGGGTCATCAATGATAATGGCCCACATTTCAGCTCCGCTCTCTTTAAGCAGTTCGCTAGGGAATGGGGCTTTGAGCATCGCACATCATCACCCAGATACCCACAATTGAATGGCCTGGCTGAGCGCTGTGTACAGGCAATATAATCTGCTATGAAAAAAATCACATCAAGTGGGCATGACCTGGACATGGTTTTGTTATGTCTTTGAACAACTCTGATAGACCATACAATCCCGTCCCCTGATGAGCTGCTGTACAACTAGAAGTTGGTTGGGAACCTCCCAGTAAGATGTGTCAACCGCACCGCACATAGACAGGACGTGTTAACTTGCCTATGCCAAAGGCAAACCGAACAAAAAAGGTATTATGAGCAGCATGCCAGAGATCTCCTCAATCTGCAGGTTGAACAGCATGTTCAAGTACTGGAGAAAGATGCTTGGAAATGGTCACCCACAGCGTGTATGGAGCCCAGATCCTACATGGTGCAAACTCCATCAGAAAAATTAATCCACAGGAATCGACATCACCTGAGGGAAAATTAATCTCGGGCCCCAATGAGCCCCCATATTTACTCACCTGAAGCCCCCACAGGCTCTCATCGGGAACCCCACACCCAGAGTAGAAGCAGACTCCATACGAAGCCTTCAAATTGAAAGACTAAACACACAGAAAACTCAAAAGCAACATGTTAAACACACACCACACAGAACCACAACAAATGATACAAACAAAGAGAGTAACACTCCTCCTTACCATACATCGCGATCTGGCCGTACCATCAAGCCACCCAAAAGATTTGACGAATGAAACTTTCAGTCAATGTGATTCCGTTCATTATTTGGAAAAAGGAGGATGTGATGTAACATCCCCTAAGAAGTCTTCATTTAAGGAGAACTCAGAAAGTGTTCTCCCCCCCCCCTCCCCTCATTCTAGCAGTTAAATAAAGCGTGCACATCAAGGCGCATTGAAATCCTATGTTGTGTGTTCGACTTGTCTTTAATATGTATTGAGATTGTGATAAAAAGAGAACTCTTCTATCCCCTTCTATGCTTCGGAAGTGAATTATTTCCCTTGATCACTCTTTCTTTTTTTAGTCAGCCATTGTTTCTCGTAGAGACTAGATCCCTGCGTAGATCTTTGTCGAATAAAGCTTCTTCAAGCAAACTCAGTCTTCTTAAACTCATTCTATTCTATCCTTTTGACTAACTCATTACAATTTATTTGACAAAGATCTAAGATGGAAAAATACCTCAAGCCAGAACGATTGGATTTAGACCCGTCAAAACTGGACGCGGCCCACACGTGGCGACACTGGAAGAGGTCTTTCAACATTTTTCTTGGCGCTGTCAACGGCTCTCAACTAACGGACAAGTTAAAACTGAATTTGTTAATCAACCTCGTGTCTCCGTCAATTTTTAAACACATATCGGACATCGGTGATTATCATTCGGCTATGAACGTCCTGGAAGAAGTTTTCGTCCAGCCCAAAAACAGCATTTTCTGCCGGCATTTATTAGCAACTCGTCGGCAACAGGCCAACGAAAGCATGGACTAATATTTACAGTCTCTAAAAACACCTTCTAAAGACTGATTTCCAGACCATGACAGCTATACAGGCGAGGGATGAGTACATCAGGGATGCATTCATAAATGGGATTTCGTCATCCCACATCAGACAAAGACTCTTAGAAAACAAACGTCTCGACTTACACACGGCGTACAACCAGGCATTAACACTCGAGACAGCCCCAAAACAATTAACTGTGTACACTCAGTCGGACTCCTTGGCTGCCTCGGTCTCCACTGCTGAAAAAGAAGAATCGAAGGATGATCAGTCTACATATGAGGAGCAACCCACGATAGCAGCACTCGACGGGCAGAAATGTTTTTTCTGTGGAAACCCAAGAGATGACAGAGCGAGGTGCTCTGCTAAAAACTCTATTTGTAAAAATTGCAAAAAAAGGGCATTTTTCTCGTGTCTGCAGGTCACCTACAGCGGCTGCTATCAATTACGGTGAGTCCCTTCTTGCTTCATCGGTTCCTTTTAACTCCTTGGAGAGTTTATCTCGTTCGTCCTTATGGGGGAAAATCAAAGGTGAGTCTATGCGGATACTCGTCGATACAGGGAGCTCCGAAAATTTTATTCATCCGGATAAGGTTAAGGGGCTCGGTTTGGCGGTCACGCCAAGCTCTGAGAGGATATTGATGGCTAGCCGTTCTCATTCGTCCTCTAGTCTCGGGCACTGTGTCGTGTCTCTCACTCTGAGAGATAGGGAGTACAGGAATGTGAAACTATCAATTATGGCCAACCTATGCTGTTACATCATTCTCGGGCATAAATTTCTATGCCAACACTCCTCAGTGGAAATACCTTTTGGAGGACCCCTCCCCCTATCACTGTTCGTAGACTGATCGCCATTAAAAATATCCCTTACCCCTCTCTGTTTACCAATCTAACCTCGGACTGTCGCCCGATAGACATACCCTACCTGATGCCAAATTTATCCAATCGGAAATCTCCCGTATGCTAAAGGAAGGTATAATAGAGCCCTTTCAATCCCCATGGTGAGCCCAAACACTTGTAGTATCTCCTGAAAATCACAAAAAGAGACTTGTTGTGGATTACTTCCAAACAATAAATCGGTTTACTCTCCTTGACGCTTATCTTCTTCCTCGAATAGAGGACATGGTAAATGAGATTATCACTTACAAAATATTCAGCACTCTTGATCTAACCAGTGCTTACCATCAGGTTGCTATCAAGTCGGAAGAACGAAAATACACTGCCTTCGAAGCTTCTGGATCTCTGTATCAGTTTCGTCGAATCCCTTTTACTGTTTGTATAAAATTGTCTTTTAAAGTTTCTTCTTGGAAAGCACACGTGTTTTGGTGTGCGCGTAATTTAAGGAAAATGAACATCTTCCTGTGCACAAAACTCAAGTTTTTCATTGAGGAATTTACACAATTTAATTGAACCACATTGAATAACTTGTTATGTTTATATGTATTTTTGAGTGCTGGCTTTCTTACTTTTTGTGTTGGTTATTGGCGCATTTTTACTCGTTCTTTCATGTTTAACGTTAAGAAGTCGTCAGTACCCCCACAGCTTCTTCAAGCAAACTCAGTCTTCTTAAACTCATTCTATTCTATCCTTTTGACTAACTC
Source organism: Sepiola atlantica (assembly GCA_963556195.1). Classification (NCBI taxonomy): domain Eukaryota; kingdom Metazoa; phylum Mollusca; class Cephalopoda; order Sepiida; family Sepiolidae; genus Sepiola; species Sepiola atlantica. Next base: position 198,246,943 of record OY744517.1, read on the forward strand.
ATTACAGAGATACTATAACAGGCTTTCTTACACCTTTGTAGAGATATAGAATACTGTCAGGTGTGAGAAGTTTTCTAGCACGGTAGAGGGAGCCCACTTTTCTTGCAGCAGCCTTGGCAGCGTCTTCTATGTATTTGTTCCAATTCATGTTACATGTGAATGTTAGGCCGAGGAGTTTGAATGGTGGACTCTCGAGTAGGGTGTTATCCATGGTAATCGGTGTTTAAAGAGGTTTCTTGCAGTTGTTAAAGGAAAAGAGCTTTGTCTTAGTGGCATTCAATGTTACCATCTATTTTAAGTGTGAAAGTAGCAAGCAGCTTCCAAACAAATCTTGCACCATCTTGGAATATGACTAGAACGACAGATTAAAAGTGACCATAACAAATCTTACACTCGGTATCCACATGTGTAACTTATATAGGTAGATAGAAAAGTAAATTTTCTTGCGTTTGGTAAAAGTTAATAATTGACTATTTGTTTTTGTTTAGTTTTTCCCCGTATTTTCTTGTTAACTAAACTGCACAATGGCCAAACTTCTTGAAATATTTTTTTTTAAGTTAACTCAAATAGGTCACAAAAGAGTCTGTAGAGGAAAATAAATTATTTTTGACAAATTTCCCAACTGTATTTGTGACTTTTAAATAATTTACGTCGGTAGTAGCAACGATTACCAAAGAATAACAATTCATACTTCTAGGATTTTTTGGTTTTAATGCATTTTTTATTTCAATAATTTAAACTATTTTGAGGAAGAAGTTAATCTTATCATGAAGAAAATAAAAGTACGAAAAGTGAAAGCAGTTTTTTTTTTGTGTGTGACCAACTTTTTTTCTTTGCAGTTGTTTATCCGGTTTAGAACTTCCGGTTAAGAGCAAAATGGCGGGTTTGAGCCTGACCGAAGATGCTGTCCGAAATTTTCTACTCTCGTGTGGTGGAAAATCCACAAATCATGCTCTGGTTACCCATTTTAAACCGGTCCTCAGTGATCCCGAAAATAAAGGTATTTTACGAAATTATGCGTCTCCCACTGCTAACCCTTAATTTCCCACCCCAAGGCCCCAGTTAACAGAGTAAACACTGGCTTGTCTGTCACAAGACAAAAAGGCGTGGTTCTGAAATAAACGATCGCATTAGCAATGTCATTCTCTTTTCTTATTATCCAAACAAAAAAATGTCACCCTCTGCGTTTTATATAAAAATGTGTAGAATAAAATATTTAAGTTGTTTTTTTTTTTAATACTTATCTAGTTGGTTAATATGGCTGCGTGGTAGTAGTAGTGAAAAAACATGGAAACAAAAACGCTTTGTTTACTTCTAAAACTCCATTAATTTCTTAATATATACACGTTAAGTAATAATAATATGTGTACGTTAATGCGTATAATAATAATGAAAATATATATTAACTTATTTTTTATTTTGTCAATGTTATCTTCGCAATGCTTAAAAAATAATGACTATTATCTTTTCTTCCTCCGAAACAACAGCCATTTATCTCGAAAGAATAAGGAGTGACTGGTTTTCTTCTCTCTTTTTTTTAAATTTAAATAAAGTAAACCAAAGTTGTATCTTTCTTTTTTTAAAGACAAACGCAAGAAATATTTACTTAAATGGAAGAAAAATAGACATAAGAAATTATTTTTCATATATAGATGTAAAAAGTAGGGACTTAACAATAACATCGCCCGACACAAATAAAATAAACTTAATTTGCATTTAAATTTTGTTGTTGCTGTTTTAAGTTGATAAATAAAAAATTAAACATGTCTTAAACTTATGCTTTTTTTTTCAAAGTTTTCAGTCTGTATAAAACTTTAATGTTTCACTGCAAATAGAAACAGCTGTTAAGTCTTTTATTTATCGATTTTCTTATTGTTTAAATATTTAATTAATATCCTCTTCATTACGGGTATTCATTCAACACAAGCTTAAAAAATAGGTTAATTCCTATTTAAGTCACCTAATTTTTTTTTTTTAGAATGAAATGGATTTCGATATGGTTTCAGTATTCTCAAACAACTTATTTTTACTTAAATTATGTTTGAGTAAAAACATTAGAAACATTAAGTTTTGGCAAGTTTCATTTTACAGTATGAAACGCCAAAATGAAAACCAGACTGGGAAATATAGTAGCCATCATTATAAACAAGTCGAAAAAGAGGCTAGCCAAGGAAGAACGTTAACTCAAGTTTATAACACTGTTCTTTAACTAGTATGAATAATAAGTAAACATTTAAAAAATAGTGGTTATGAGTACAATTATTTTAATAATCAGACATGTTTGTTAAATCCTTTTAACAAACAGTTTCCATTTAAAATTACCTGAGATTTATTACCTGACTTCGGACTAGCATCAAGGTGTAATATTTGTGTTGTCCCCTTCTAGACTGAGACGTTACTTTGGTTCCCTTACATTAAAAGCCGACCTGGTTAAATCTTATTTCAGTCAACCAAATTATTTAGAGATAAATGGGTTTCGATATAACAACTTTTTTTTTACCTCAACCATATTGTAGTAAAAAAAACACAAGTTATAACAAGTTTCATCCTATACATAAAACACTGAAGTGAAAAGGAGCGATCTTTATTAACAACTTCGAGAACAATAATTCAAAGTTCATAATTTTCTTGCTCAAGGACAGAGAACCATTTTTTTTTTTTTTAAGAGTAAATAGTATTAACTTATTTACTAAATACAAAAGCAAAGAAAACATTTTATCATGGGTGAGGGGGGATTTTCAATCAAAAAATGTTTTCTGAAGGATTCTAAAGTTTTAAAAAAAAAACTGTTTTAATCTTCAAAATATTTGGACTTTCTCTACAAGAAAAAGTTACATCGTTGTTAGGGCCACAGTTTTAATGCAGTTTTTGTTTCCTATGATTTCTGATGAACTGTTTTAAAAAATGACTTATTTGTAAATGCTTTAAAGTAAACAAAATGAATAGAAGATAGTGGAAGTAAAAAAAAAAAAAAACATGAAAATAGGATTGTTAAAGATATTAAATAACAATTGTAAACCATTATTCAAATATGTAAAATGAAAAAGTAAAATTTACAAAAGTGTTAGTACAGAAAAAAATGATAAAACAGGTGAATTAATGAACGCACCAGATAAGACAGCTGCTTCATTCAAGCTTAGAATAAAACAATCCCTTAATTGAACCGGTTCTAACCTTTAGGAGTTTAAACATTTATTCCATTCGTGCACCAGTGTTTAACACAGTGTGTAAAATTTTAAAATGTGATCCAGACGTAAATATTCACGCATTCCATCAACAGTACATACATAAAATAAAATTAAAGTCAACGAAAGAAAAAATTAATTTGTTATTGTTAAAAGAATTAAATTGGGGAATTTCATTTGTGGGCCGTTTTCAACATAAAGCAATCGAGTCTATTATATTTAAATTTTTACACTGTTATAGTCTACTGCATGTGACTTATTGTAAAGGAATGAATGTATATAAAATGTTTATACATAAAACATCGCGCAACAAAGATAGGAAATCTTGTGATCTGTTTTAATGAAACAGACCGCATTCAGTTAGCTAAAGGCTGGCTGAGTTACGACATTTCTTCAAAGCAAAATAATAGAGAAATGCTTCATAGAAGGAAAGCAGAAACTGCAAACATCAAACTTGCTAGCTAATTTAATGGAAATAGCTCCAGACAAGGCATGAAACCACTTGATGAAGGAAGCTAAAAAAAAAAAAAAAAACACTTCAAAATCAAAAACTAGCTATGGAATATATTTTTTTTAATGAAAATCACTTTAATTCAAAGTTTAAATAGTTTGCAGGAAGAAAAACCTGAGTAATTATAAAATGAATTTGTTATTGTTAAAAGACTTAAATTGAGGAATTATTTTCATTTATGCGCCCTTTGCAACATAGAGCAATCGAGTCTATTATATTTAATTTTTTACATTGTTTATAGGCGACTACATTTGTCCTATTGTAGATGAATGAATGTATGTTCCTGATTTTCATAAACGACCTCTCTGATGACCTTGTGTCTGAGATGGGTATATTTGCTGACAACACCACGCTCTACTTTTGTCATGTGGGCAAAACGGACGTCACATATCCGAGGCAATGACTGAATCCTTAGAAAGTGACCTCCAGTCTGTAGTGGAATGGGATCATACATGGATCGTAACATGTAATGTTGCAAAGACAAAGCTCCTTTCCTTCAATCAATAACTACAAGAAACTTCTTCAACCACTGATTGCTGTTGCAAATAACACCCTACTGGAGAGTCCAATGTTCTGACTTCTCATCCTAACATTCACCGGTAACATGAATTGGAACAAATACATAGAAAAAAATGCCAAGGCTGCTGCAAAGAAAGTGGGCTGCCTCTACCGTGCTAGAAAACTTCTCACTTATGACAGTATCCTATATCTCTATAAAACCACCATCTGCACATGCATGGAGTAATGTTGTCACTTCTGGGCTGGTGCACCATCCACTAGTCTCTCCCTCTTAGACAAGGTTAAAAAAAAAGTATCTAATAGGTCCCTCACTATCCAACAAGATCCAGCCCCTGTTCCATCGCCGCAATTTTGCATCCTTGTGCTTGTTTTACAAGTACTTCAATGGAATGTGCTTCGATGAACTTGCTGTTCTGATGCCTCCTCGGTGTAAATACACTCGACCAACCCGACAATCAGCCAAATTCCATCCATTCACTGTGAGGGGTCCCCAGATGCCGAAGAGCCTTCTACTCCAATAACTTCTTTTGCTTGTGCTGCTGACCTTTTGAACTCCTTCCCTGCTCCCTTTTTTCCCCGACTCTACCGACATGCAGAAATTTTAAACTAATGTGAACAAGCATCTCGCTGCACAGTTCCCAATTTAGGATGACCCCCCCCCAAAAAAAAATACTTTCACTCTAATTCTCAGTACCCCTTTACGTCTACAGTGCCTCGTTTTGGGTGAAGTATGTTTAAAAAAGAGAAAATGACTGATTACTGCTATTAATAATAATTGAAAGTACTGGAATATTCGTGGAGACTTGCTGTCATTCAATCAGTCTCCAGGTAAAGTCACTGGGCGTTGTTATCAAGAAAAAAAGTATCGAGAACGCCTAATGTGATAACTTCTAATAATAATAATAATAAGCACATGTAATAAAAATATTTGGTAGAATTGCACCATATTTGGCAGTATTATCATTTTGAATCCCGTTTGACATCCTACTCGTACTTTCTGTCAAATTTGATACAATTCTGACCAATAGTTTTAGAACCATACATGTAGTAGTATAATTGTATAGATTGTTTTATGCCGAATTTTATTATCAATATTAGTAGCATTAATAGTATTATAACTCTGACACACTCTACATCTCCGGGGTTTTTTTTTTGTACTAAATTTACTAAATACCTGTTAAGTAGCTTTGGACCTTATAAGTGGCCAACACACACTAAAATAGAGAACAAGAAGTAAATTGGTTATTATTTACAATTTTCTGACTGATTTCCTCATCTTGGTTGTTGTTATCAAAACGTTTCGGCTACCCCCCCCCCTTTCCCTCTTTAGATGCTTTGTGTGTAAATTGGGAACCGTCATTTTGTAGCCAACTCTTTAATGGGGTCCTGGTTCTTCACAGTTCATTTTTCAGGCCTTATGACGTTCTTACAGTTACTTTGTAAAATCGATTTGTTACCTTTGCTTAGAATTGAACTGGGAACCTCAAGATAACCTGTACACTTCAATATCCCCTTCTTCTTAGCTATATGTCTCTAATGAATGGTTGGATTCAAAATTCCATGATGATTCCCAAGTTCGACACAAGGCACCTGAAGAATGCCAAGAGCAAGACGTTCGAAAAGTTGTGATAACAACCAAAATTAGGAAGTCAGTCTGAAAAGTGATAAAAATCAATGAAAATTCCTCATCCCGAAAATACAAATATAAAACCAATCGGCATTTTCCTTCTTTTTTTTTTCCAGTCAAGAACCGAGAAAAGTTTAAGGAAATTGTTAACACTCTTTCGACTGTCAAAATGGATGATGTAAGTAATTGTTTTCCTTCTCAATTTCAAAAGTAAATAAATGTATTCAATGGTTTCGCATGATTTAACTAAGAGAAAAATGTTACCTTCAATCGAGAAAACATCTGTGTTGCAATTAATGATGAAAACATGAATTTTTTTTTCATCATTTTCCTCAAGACTGGTGTAAGGTTTGTCATATTTCAGCAATTTTATCCTCGGCCTCTTCTTTAGGTGTTAATCATTGTATGTTTTTTATATTTTCAAACTAAGTCTTTTTATTTAATCTTTCATGATTTTGAATATCTTGTGTTTTTAACAAGCTTTTAAGTCCTTCCCTTGTTACATAGCCCAAGGGGTCGTCTCAGTGTTGAGATTGATGAAATCATGTCCGTATAAAATTCAGTTACACCAATTGTTCCATTAATGAAATCATGTCCGCATAAAATTCAGTTACACCAATTGTTCCATTAATGAAATCATGTCCGCATAAAATTCAGTTACACCAATTGTTCCATCACGTTAAAGTTCTCATACCTTCTCTTCACTTCATGCGTGTGTATTGCTGTCCTGTCAGATTGGGAACAATCAAATCTGCAATCAAAACCATCTCATATTTATAAAATTAATTCTGCAATTAATTCACACATTTTAAAGAGGAGGAATGATTTATTCAATTGTCAGCAACTTGATCGTCTCATGAACTGCAATGTCAATGGGGGGGGGGGGGCAGAAAGAGAAAGAGAGAAGAAATACTTGTTTTATAAGCCCATGCTTCATTATTTTAATGCTTGTCAGACTGTCTTAAAATAAGTCTTGTTGATTCAAGCTTCAACACCAGACTGTCAAGATTGTAACCACCATCCAAATGTCTGTCTGGCATAATTTCTGCTGAAGTTCTATCGCTTCCTATTCTCACCAACTTATTTTCTGGTAAGTCAACCCCATAACCCCATTATGACCTCTATCTAAAATATATCCTGTTTACCCATAAAGCTAGATCCACTTGAACAAATATATTATAACTAATATTTATACCAGCTAAGGTAGCCATGAATATTTGACAATAGGTGATCCAACTGTAAATGAAGAAATGCTATATGTCCCGTTTATACATAAGGCTAGATCCACCTGAACAAATATATTTGGCACAGTTGAAGTACGAGCGACTCTAAGCAAAGTTGTTTCCAACGGAAACGGTGTCCGTTCGAAATTCTTTCCGATATTAAAAACTTCCTGTTTTGGTTAGTCGAATAGGTGTTATGTTTTCTCAGAAAATATAATGAAAGTTTTGTACTAAATTTTATTTTAAATAATTTATTTGACAAAAATAAATAATCACGGATTAGTTTTTTACAAAGGTTGATTTTCTTTTGGAAAATAAAATGCAAACAGCTAATAGAATAATTTTGATTAGGGGGAGGGAAAATAATAAAATAGGTTGTTTTATTTTTTGGGGAAAAATAAGAATGTTTCAGAAATCATAGTACTGTCGGATCGCATATATCATATGGCCAAAGTAATTTATTTTTACTTGGCGACGCCAGAGAAACTCCTGCCGGTAGCTGTTGAAATGTGCTGCATTTGTACCTCGCATGGACCTTAACTTGTCTTTAGCGTGACTCCATGAGCCTTCAATACGATTAGTGAACCAGAAAATTGAACTACAGAATACCGGAAGTTGTTATCTACGAAGTTTATTATCGGGTACGGATCGCGGCCTGACACCGTAGCAGCGCCGCAGAAACTGCTCTTAGAGTCACTCGTACTTCACCAATGCCATATTTTAACTAACATTTATACTAGCTAAGGTACACACTAATATTTAGCACTCCACAAAGACTTTAAAGCTTACTCATACAGACACTCATTCAGAATTTACTTGCGAGATATTACTTTGAATGTTCATCGATGTAAACTCTCCTTTTCTTGCAACATGTTTCATTTGCTGATATTTGATTAAAATCAGAATCTTTCACAGACTTGTAGATAGTGTCTTTCCAATCAGGTTTGCTTGAAGCTAATTCCCCCCAATTCGACAAAGGTATGGCAGCATTCCTCAGAGAATCTTTGTGACAGTCTTTAAACCTTAATTAGGACTGGCATGGGCAATGTCTACCAATTGAGACTTCTACTTCTCTATAGAACAACTGTTTGGGAATGCCAGGATCAGATCAGCAAAGAAAAGATCTAATGATCTAGCATCTGTAAAGCATTGCGATATCTGGTCAAAATGACAACGATTTTATCCTCAATATCTTTCAAAATCATTTCTGATGAAATCTTTCAAGGGTTTATGACGTCACATGTGCACAGTCCATGTTTTACATGCATACAAATAGGCAGAGTCCACACAAGCTTAGTATATTCCCCAGATTGGTAAGAGTCTTAAAACTATATTGACTCTAAAGCCTTTTCGCAAGTAAACCAAAGGATTTGGTTGCTTTCTGCAGTCTGAGGGAGATCTCATTGTCTGAAGAATTATCATTAGCTAGTGTATTACCAAGATACAAAAAATAATCTACCACTCTTAGATGCTCCCCAAACACAAAGATAACAGCAATAACAAACCTCCTCCCTAACATATGATGACAGTCTTGCTGACACTGATGCTCAAACGAATACTTTATAGAGAAACAGTCCATCATGTTGTTCTACATTTCACCTTGTTTGTTTAATCAAATTAGTAATCAGCATATTTAGTTTAACATCTGATTTACATGCTGGCATGTGTTGGACAGCATTTTCTACATTTTTCTTTTAATTTTCTTGCTGCTTTTGCATCAGCATGTCACCAGACATTCACCTACTATTTCAGAGACTCCCAACCGAAAGATCTTTTTAAGATTCTGACCATCCCTTTAAACGCAATTATTAATATCTCTCTCTTGCACTTGGTTCACCGGATATATTTGTCAGGTAGTTTTTTTTTTTTTAAATTTTCATGAGCCCGGTTGCTCCTATAGTTACTGGAATGATGGAGATCTTCCTAAGATTCCAGTTTCGTTTCATGTCATACATAAGACTTTGGTATTTCTACTCTATAATAAAGACCAATGTGTATTTATTTGTATGTAAATAAATATTAATCCATCCCGTCACACAAAAGTTAGTGATTAAAAAAAACAACAACAACAAAAACGTGCCTTTTTCTAGTCCTCGGACAAAACCATTTCAAGTGATGGAGGGAAGTGTGAAAGCAACTAGCAAGTCAGACACCACGCTGCTTGAAATGAATTCTGAAAAAAATCCTCCGCTCTAAATAAAAAGTCAACAGTGGGTGTTTTTTTTTTGTGGGTGTCATCAGAAATGATCATTTCTGTAGGAAAAATTACTGTTGCAATTTTATGATTTTATATGAATATTAACGCAAACACTTCGAAGCATAACTTTTTTTCTCGTCATTTTTAACAAAAGATGTACACTAGTATAGAAGATATTGTACAAGAATGTGAGTTCGGGTTAGAAGCCGTTGTGAAACCGTGTAGATTGAAATAGTTTGTCAGATGATCTATAATGAATCTCAATTGACATAAGTTCTTGAAGCAATCTTGCAAACAACTGCAATAAAAGGTTCCAAAGAATTGGGGCGTAGGAATGCAGCTCTGCTTTACCTCATTCACAATTGACACAGGGTCTGCAAGATCACAGGTAAAGGTAACTTAAGCTCTCATGTGATTGTGAAGAGATCAAACATGGGCTACAAAATGAGGTGAACTTCACAGTTGCCTATGATAAATGCTTTTATATTGTCGATGAAACGCTGGTAAGGATTAATAGTTTGCTCAATAATTTTTTTATAGAATTGATTAGCCGAGAAGATTGTATCAGTTATTAAGCATTAAGAGCAAAAACGGATTCTGGGGTTCTGGAAGAATGGATGGTGAGTGTTCTTCCTAGCAATTTAAAATAATTCTTGTAAAATATTTCCAACAATACTGTGTATGTATATATATATATAAATTATTAATGACAATATATGTATTAGCATATACTATCAGTGCCCTTTTACTTTGCAGTCTCCTTAAAAGATTCAGCTCGATGATTGTCAATTAGTGACAACAGAGCAAATATAAGTCAGGTTCATATTATATTCCAATAACCATGTTTTTATTTTATTTTTTCACATTTCCAAAAAATATAACATTTCTGTGAGATATATTTTTTACAGTCCGTTTCATTTGTCTTGTGCCAAACAACATTTTTATGTTATGTTCTGCAACATTACAAAATTATCAGAAAAATTCACAAAGAGTAAAAAGTTCTTGGATTAAAGTGTCTTGAAAAAATCTACAATATACAGTGGTTCATTTTTGAAATGTCGTATTAGTGGGTTCCCCCATGTGTGAGTTTGCTCTTTTCCTTGTTTTTTGTTTGGTTTCACCCAAAAATGGGTTGAGGTATAGTCCTGGGAGGTTCTACTCTCCCAAGCTTTATCTTCTCTCTGAAAAAGAGTTAGTTATTGCTAATAGCCTGAGGTGTCCCTACCAGGGAATACCGACGGGGCAGCTCATGCATTTTTTGTAGGTCAAAATGCACTTCACCTAGTGCTCTGGCTTTTTCAAAACCCACTTGACCTTGTGTCTAACCTCCTGACACACTCACAAAGCATTCTTTTTCAGCATTGCCTCGGACAGAATACAGACACATTTTTTTTTTAAATCATACTTTTTGTCCTGACATTTAAAAATGTAATATTTTTTAATATATATAGATGAGAAGGGGAAGGGGGATAGCGAGAAGATTTAAAAGAAAGATGTTACACCCACTTTTTAACTATTCTATTTTGTTGTCAATGCCCCCGGGCAAAGCTGGATAGCAATGCTAGTATAATATAATAAAAAAAATAAATATAAATAAAAAAAATGTCGGGAACACATACACACGGACAACTGCCATTTATATATATATATATTTATATGGGTCTGAGCATTGTGAGAAGTGAAATCGCCAGCTGTCATTAGCAATAATGCAAAGCTCTTTGTAAAAGCGAGTAGAATGAGCACTCTTTGACTGCTGATATTGTTTATATAAACAGTAAGATTTCCCTTTCTTGCTTGTGCTGATGGTACAATAGATAAAAGCTCAGACTGTCGAAAAAAAGCAACCCGGTTTCAATCTCAGCCTCAAGTACTTTAATGTCTAGCCACACTGAAGTGCTGTAATACAGCAAAACAGTCTATCAACACCCAAATAATCAATATTTCTGTTTACTTGTTAGATATGATTAGGCACAATCAGTTAACAACCAACTAGTTCAGAAAATGTTAGAGTTAGCACGATGAACTGAACATCTTAAAACCTTGTACAGCACTTGCATCGAAAGATCATCATAGGCGTTGCATAATTTCTCTCCCCCCCCCCCCACTTGTTTAATTCTCACTTTAAATCTCTATCGTGTATTAACACTTTTTAGTGAATCAGCAATTTTTCTCAATCTCTTGACTGTCACCTTAGCTTATGCCCGAGAGTTCTCCGTTGTGTCATGCCATGCCCCCTCCCTCTCTTTCTCTCTCTCTTTCTCTCTCCGCACCTTGTAATTATCATTGACACTCATTCTATGCAGCGAGTGAAGCAGGCAATCTGACACAGGTGTGAGATAAGCAGACTTCAACCAAAAAGAGATTCACTTTCCACCCTTCATTCTCTCAATATCTTTTTATTTGCTTATCAGCTTTTCTTCCTTCCTGAAGCCGTCTCATTCCCTTTAACCACTTTCCCTGAACCTTTCTTTGCAAACTCCCCGATCCCTATAACAACTCACTTCAAGTGTTATATAGGAAGAGTGCAAAGAGGACTGCTCTGAGCTGGTCTCCTTGTGTCAAACTGGAAGAAGATCTGTGTGCTTGAACCACGAGGCAGTAACGAGAATGGCTGATCTAAAATAATTTTTTTTAAATAAATACAAAAAGTAATTGAATGACCTAAGCGAGACGAGAGTAATCCGACAGCAGTAAGAACAGACAGGAGGAGGGGGAGGAGGAGGATGGAAGAATGGGGTGAAAATCCTGGACTGATTTTTTAAATTTTTTATCCGTATCACCAATAAAGGTGGATCATACATGCCAGTACTCCTGAACACACCTGCTTAGAATGGATCAACCCAACGAGAGTAACTTCATTGTGTAGTTTGTTTTTTTTCTTAAAAAATTTATATTTTGTTTATTAATTTTAGATATTAAATGAATAATAATATATACACTTCATTAATATAATTAATAATTACACTTAATGGCTAATTATTAAAATTAAGAATTACACTTTATGACTAATTATTAAAATTAATAATTACACTTGATGGCTAGTTATTAAAATTAATTTATAAAATGTCTGTCCTTCAATTATTGAATTGATTCATTATTTTTTTATACTGATTACACTTGTAATAATCCTAATTTTAATTTTTCACATTTTGAATATTAAATTTTCCAACTTTTTAATTAATACTATTTATATTTTATTGTATTGGTTTGAGAATAAACTATTTTCGAACTGTCATATAAAGAAGAAAAATTTCTCTTAGCAAATTAATTTTATGGAAATTTTATAATCATTTTTTTTTTTTTTTTAGCATAGTTTTATTTTAATAGAATTTTATCGATTGTTTTAAACAAAAGTTGACCTGGAATTTTCATGAAAATTTTCCATCTTCTAATGCTTATGGTCCTGGGTATGACCTTAAAAGACATCCGGTGGCGAGGCCTCCATTTGGGAGCTGTGGGGAATGTGGAGTTGCCCCTTAGTTGCCATAGCTCCCAGGTCCACTCTGGCCCAAAGTGGTAGTGCCTGTAAGGGCCCCATCTATGGGTCAAATAGAACCTACTGGCACTGCCAAATCAGGCTGTCTGAAGTTATTGACTTCCTGACTCAAAATGCACCAAACATTGATGTTTTATTGTTTGTTTTTTCAATTGCAAAACTCAATCATGTTCTGCAAAATCCAAAACAAAAAACAATTTCCCTCTCCCCTCTTCTTCCCTCTCCCCTCTTCCCCCCTTAACTCAACCAAACATCATGAATGGATGCTTGAACATATAAAGAACTTGAAGCATAAAATCCTTCACCAAAATGATAACAATTCAAAATACCAAAGCTCTTAACTAATGACTATAAATGACCCACTGACTTAAGACTCAATTGAAGGATATTTCCTTCTAAATTCATGGCATGAAATGACCCTTAGGATTGATGTGCCATTAAGAACTCTAATGCTTATATTTTAAGAATTCATGGATGAATTTTGAAAAGCAAAAGTCTTATGTTAATCTGTATTTTATAATTATCCTATATGCTATAGGCAAATTTATTATTATAGTGATAAACTGTTTAGATGTTTATCTCTATTTCAGTTCTATTTTATTTAGAATTCTCGTGGAATTATTTTTTTTTTTTTTTTTTTTTTTTTTTACATGGTTCACCCCAAACAAGGCAGGACGCCACTGTAAACGTAAGGGGCTACTGAGAAAAAGGAAAAGGGGGGGAAGGATTGGTGGTTCAGCTTAAATTGGGATCTGAGCAGCGAGATGTCTGTTTACATTAGTTTTAAATTTCTGCATGTCAGTACTGTCGGGGAAACAGGGGGCAGGGAGGGAGTTCCAGAGGCCAGCAGCACGAGGAAAGAAGCTATTTGAGTAGAATGCTCTCCGGCATCTGGGGACCTCCACAGTGAATGAATGAGATTTAGTAGAATGTCGAGTTAGTCTAGTGAATTTATGTCGAGGGGGCACCAGAGCAGCACACTCATCGGAGCATAATCCATTGAAGTATTTGTAAAACAAACACAAGGATGCTACATTGCGGCGATGGGACAGGGGCTGGAGCTTAGCTGACAGTGAGGGACCTATTAGGTTGACTACTCTTTTTTGGACTTTGTCAAGGAGGGAGAGACTAGTAGATGATGCACCAGCCCAGATGTGGCAACAATACTCCATGCATGGGCGGATGGTGGCTTTGTAGAGATACAGGATAATGTCAGGTGTAAGGAGTCCACTAGCACGGTAGAGGGAGCCAACCTTCTTTGCGGCAGCCTTGGCAATGTCTTCAATGTATGTGTTCCAATTCATGTTACCTGTGAAGGTTAGGCCAAGGAGTTTGAATGATGAACTCTCAGGTAGGGTGTTATTTGCCATGACAATCGGTGGATGGAGAGGCTTCTTGTAGTTGTTGAAGGAAAGGAGCTTTATCTTTGCGGCATTAAAAGTCACCAACCATTTATGGCCCCAATCCACTACAGCCTGGAGGTCATCTTCTAAGGATGCAGCCATTGCCTCAGATATGATCGCGTCTGTTTTGCCAACATGGCGAGAGTAAAGCGTGGTGTCGTCAGCAAATAAACCGATCTCAGACACTATGTCATCAGGGAGATCGTTTATATAGATCAGGAACAACAAAGGTCCAAGAATAGATCCCTGGGGCACACCAGCATTTATGTCATGTTGCTTAGATGAACGGCCATCGAGGACAACCTGGATTTTTCTTTTGTTTAGGAAGGATCTAATTATATTAAGTAGTTGCCCAGTAATACCGTATGAGCGTATTTTCAGGAGAAGCCCTTTATGCCATACCTTGTCAAAGGCCTTGCATATATCAAGCGCTACTGCCCTAGCTTCACCTGCCTTGTCGAGAGTATGATACATGCATTCAGAGATGACCGTTAGGATGTCTGCAGTAGATCGTGCTTGTCTAAATCCATACTGGCGGTCAGATAGAAGTTTAGCATTAACTAAGTGACGTACTATCGCTAGATTGATTAAGGATTCAAAGATTTTGGCAAAGATCGGCAGTAGACTGATTGGGCGGTAGTTCTGAGGGTCGGTTCTATTCCCAGTACTCTTGTAGACTGGTACCACAGAGGCAATTTTCCAGCTATGCTATCGGGGAAGCAAGATTCGGCTAGGCATTTATTGTAAAGTTTGGAGAGAACAGGGGCCAGTTCAGCAGAGCATTTCTTTATTGCTATTACAGGTATAAGATCAGGCCCACAAGCTTTAGAGGTGTCAAGGCTTTTTATAATGTCTCTGACCTGGGATGGGGTGATGACCAGGTTATCAAGTGTGGCTTTGTAATATAAATGAATATATATATGTCCCGTCACACAAAAGCTAGCGAGTAAAAAAAAAAAAAAAAAAATGCCTTTTTCTAGCCCTGAGACATAACCATTTCAAGTGGTGAGGGGAAGCGAGAAAGCAAATAGCAGGTCAGACAACCTCTGACGCTTGAAATGAATTTGGAAAGAAATCCTTCAATTTAAATAAGAAATCAATGGTTGGTGTTTTTTTTCTTTAGGGCATCAGAAATGATAATTTATGTATGAAAAATTAACTGACATAATTCTATGATTTTTATATGAATATTAATGCAAACATTGGCGAAGCATGACTAGTGTTAGAACCAGTTCGGAAGCAGTTTTTCGTATTTCTTCTTTTTTTTTATTATTACTATTGACTTTCATTAAGTTTTATGTTTCTTGTATGTGACAGAGAGCGAATTTAAAAAGTTAAAAAAAAAAAAAACCTCTGTGACAATAGTTTGTAGCAATTTATTTTAAAATTAGTTTTATTTTTATTCCTCTGATATTTAAAACTTCAGTTATTCAAAATAAAGTTAAAGATACACTTATATTGTCTCTTGTAATAATTAATTTTTTAAGCACCCTACTTGCGGGATTCTTAACTATTTTCTGTAAACAAATGAATCCTTTTTCCCAGTTAGAATTACCTCTCCCCTCCCCCCCCCAAGAATAAATGTATGTTTGAAGAAGCTGGATGGCGCTGTTTTTACTAATTCACATAGCAATGATTATAGTGGTGGATTGGTCAATTATAAGTAACCTAATTGAAAAGCCGTATGGATATCCGCTTCAGTTACAGATTCATGGTGTACTGGTCTGGTCTATTTGTAGTACACTGTTATTATAGTGAAGAAAACATCAAAGAAGATCAGGCTGCAAATGTGTACACATGTAATTCTGGAGAAAAGATTTTAAAACCTTATACATACATTCTCTTTATATTTATTCACTCTATTTTAGATTGTGAGAATTCATTTATTTTTTAAGTGGGTAAATTCTAACCAGTTGCTCTACTAATTAATCCAAGGTAAGGATCTACTAGCTATGGTAAGGATCTACTGGTTATGGTAAGGATCTACTGGTTGTGGTTCCAACTTTATGTACAAGTAACTGCGGTGTTATTTATTGCTTTGAAAATCATTTCATAATTGTATTCCTATGTTTTTATCTAGGTGTTAAAAACAGAAATGCAAAGTGACATGATCTAATGGTTACAGGTACAGACTGGGATCGGCATGCCTTGGAAAAAGTATGAATCCATATATCCTTCCTCCAGCTAAATAGTTGGATATACTAGACTCTTTAGTTGTGCAACTAGTCTAGGAGAAGGAAAACTCTGAAATAACACCAGTCTTTCTCTGCTCATTCTGGACTTTGTTTCCAGTTGTCCTGGACTTTTCCTCACTGGGCTCAAGCAATGCCGGTTCAAGAGTGGTGTGGTTCCGATTTGTGCAACACTTGCTTTGTTATAGACCCCCTACGCAGACACCCTTACAGGAAGTATCCATTGTCTCCCGAGACTGAAAGGAGGACATTAAAACAAAAATAAAACAATATAAAAATAAATGTAAATTTTAAATGTGAAGGGAAATCTTGTTGAATTTGAAGATTGAGAAGAAACAAATACTCTTTTGGTTTTAAGTGATCACATTCATCAAAATCGCATTTCTCTTCATTATTGGTAACATAATCTCATGTATTTGATAAATTGTTGATCTTTTCGCCATAAAATAGTTCAGGTTCCAATGCCAGAAATAAACTCAATACTAGTTTTAACCTTTTCACAATTAATAAAGTGTTTTACATCACAAAGAAAAATGTAAAACAATCTGAAAATATGATGCAGAGGGTGAACCTCGTAGATGTTGTTATGAGATCATCAAAAGATTTCATTCATTTCAGTTTGTAGAAGAACATGTAAGCATTAAAAAATCCGACCAAATGTAGAGAAAGAAATAAATGTAAAACTGGACAACCGCAAAATCTAAAATCTTTTTTTTCACTAATATTTTGTTGCGTTTATTCAAAGAACTTTATCAAAGTAACAAGGATAATATTTTTGATCAGTTTTTTGTACAGGAGATGGCATTTACAGAACAAGGTAAGGGGGTGATAGTCAGGGTGTGGGGAGAAAGTAGGAGGAGGAAGTTTACAAAAGAGTGGCTAATAATCTAATTTTTTTTTTTTTTTTTTAGTCTAATAATTATTTATTCAATCACAAAAAAAAAATAAGAAACAAATATATTACACTGATCCATTTGGTGAAAAAGTAAACTATAAGATTAATAATTCAATAAATAATTAATAATACCCTTATTCGTCACTTGGACATTGTTTAGTTCAATATCAAGAAATTCCGATTTCTTATATATGATTGTATCACAGTCAATAGTTTTCTTCAAATGTCCGGCTGGCTTGGCAGGCCGAGAGCAGACTCAAGGCGTTTCCACGAATAATGACAATAGATAGGCACTCGTAAAGGTTCTAAATACTACTAAAACTCTGATAATCTTGCATGTCACCATGCACACAATAAATGTATAATTACTTGAAAATGGATGATATCACAAAAGGCGAATGACATAAATAAAGCGTGAATGATAAGAGTAGTAGTGGGAGTAGGCGAATGATGTAAATAATTAAGATAGAAGGGATGGTGGAGGGGGGGTGTAAAAACCCACTGGTTATTATATCTTTTTTTTTTCACAATATATTTACTTTTATAAAAATGTGTGGTTTTGAAAGCACTTGTGTATTTTGTATGTAATCTAATTATATAAGGTTGTTTACTCGCGTACAATTATTCCATAAAGAGAAGAAAAAAACAATAAGGCTTGAAACAATTGTCAGAAAGAAAGAGAGTCAACAGATGACGATTAGAACGGAAGTGACGCCGCCATTACTGACATAGCGTTGCCACGAACAATAGCCAGGGAGATGCGTTGGAACAACCAGGCTGACTCACGGGGCTCGTGCCTAGACATTGAAATCCTCCGTCCAATGTCCTGAAAAAATTTAACAGTCTCGGGGCCAAGCACACCCGACATTTCCACTGAAATTGGTTGGAAGACGAAACGGTCAGTGAGCGAGCTATATTTTCCGCGCTTTCTTGTTTCGGCGAGCAGAGCCGCCGTGCCGGGCTTCACCGCGGATTTTCTGGTGAAAAGGAGTCAGAACAAGTGGTGTCCCAGATCAGCAGCTTTCCGGCTCGGAAAGCAAATACAGTCATCCCGTCAGGCCTGCGACCGTCGCCCCTGTTCAGGTCAACTGGTTCAAGAACTGATGCAAAACTTGCCAAGTCGAGACCTCGCCTGACTACGTCGTTAAGGGTGGAGTGGCGAGGCAGGCGGCCGGCACTAAATCGACAAGAAAGAGGATGCAGGGCAAACTCGTCAACGACTTGCCCACAGCGACACCGGTGTGGGTGGCACAAATGGAGTCCCAGCCGTTGTGAGACGGTGATCCGGATAGTGTCATTGTCCAAGAGGGTTCCAAGTGTCGCCGAAGGGATGGCACTGAGCCAAGCACCGCTGTAAGGTGAATCTACTTGAAAAGGTATGATGGCAAAAAATTAGCTTTATTTTTGCTAAAACTACCATTCATCCTTTATGACGTCATCGATTTTCAAGTAAATACTTTCTTGTAAAAATATAATTATCAACCAATGTCAAAGTTAAAAAGTTATATATTTGATAATATATAAAACAAATACTGGCTTGTCACTGTGCACACTGAATAAAGTCACAAAAGGATAACACAATAAAAGGCGAATGATAAGAAAAGTAGAGAGAGGAGGCAAATGATGTTAATAATTAAGAGAGAGGAGAGAAGAGCAGATAAAAAAAACGAATGATTACTATCAAGAAAGAAATATATATATTTACTTGAAAATGGATGACGTCATAAAGGATGAATGGTAGCTTTTGACAACTTTTCAAAAGTAAAACTCATTTTGTGAGATCATCCATACTTTAAAAAAAACAACTTTACTCACCCCAAACAAAGTATATTGCCACTGAGACGTAAGGGGCTACTTACAGGGACATCCTAAGTAGGGAGTTTAGCAGCAAAATTTAAATCTATGCATGTTAGTACAGTCAGGGAATGGGGAGGGAAGAAACTATAAGATTAGAAAGCTTTCTGGCATCTGGAGACCTTTACAGTGATGGGGTGGGTGGGAGTTAGCTGCTTGTTGTGTTGGTCAGGGGTATTTACGTCAAGGAGGCACCAGTGCCGCGAGTTCATCGGAGCACATTTCTATTGAAGCACTTGTAAAACAAGCAAAAGGATTCAACATTGCGGCGATGGGACAAGGGTTGGAGTCTGGTCGACAATGCGGAACAAAAAACATAATCATCAACAAATGTCAAAAATAAGAAATTATATATCTAATAATATATATATATATATATATATATATATATTAACAAATATTACCCCAATGAATCATGAGTGTTCTAGTTAAAATTAAAATTGGAATCTGGATGAAATTTCGAACGGAACCCTTTATTAAATCCACAGGGGTTGCATGCACTTGTCCATCTGCCATGATTGGGAAGAAGTCTTCAATAATTTGCAATTCTTTGTATCGCCCACACTGAGGATTGAACCTTCAACCTTCAGATGACTGTCACTTAGAACTGAATTGTACTTATTTCTATATCCACTGCGCCACGGGTCCAGATTCCCGAGTTCGACAGAAAGATTCCCGAGTTCGACACGGTTCACCTGAAGAAGGTCGGAGGTTACATCGGCTGAAACGTTGTGATAAAAACACCCAAGATGAGAACAGTAGTCCGAATATACCAAATTCTACAAATTATCAACTCTCATGTCAAAAATTCCAAAACACTTTATTCATTCAATTCATTATTTTCAATCCTCTCATAATATTCATCATTCAACTGACAATCCATCCGATTAAGCTTTATCCTTGAGTGGTTTTTAGCCTTGATAAGAGTAACATATAAAAGAAATGATGCATAAATTTTGTGATAGCTTAATGTAACTAATACAATTTTCCTTGTCAAGTGAATAATATTTTATCTATGTTTTATCTATATATCCTTCCTTTATCTTTTTCTTTGTTCTGATTGGTTAAAAAAAAACAAGATTTTCTTTCCCTTACCACTTTGCGCTCTCTGCATTCGAAGACACTAAAAGGTTGCTACCCTTCTCTATTACAGCAAAGCACGATGGGGGGGGGGGGAGAAGAAACTTCTCCAATAAATCTTGCCTTAACAAACCGTGTGGAATTCTTTCTTTATCGGCACCATTATCTAATTCCGTTGCTCCTCTTATCGGATTGTTTGCATATTACAGCAGCTTCTCGGATATTTTCAGGACGAAACTTGTACACATCTTTTCAATCTTGCTTATCATTTTTAAAACAGTAAAAAAATGTTCAAATCTTTTATTCTTTCTCTAATTTATTTTTATGCCTGCAAAAAGGATTTATTTTTCTGATTTTTAAAACATCTTTAATTTTTTACGATGCCTTTATTTGCATTTTATAACGAATCTATTTTTTTATTTATTTATTTCACCATCGGCATCTGGCATCTTCGTGAAACACTATGCGAAAAACAAGTTTAAATAAAATTGCCGGTTCAAATAATATCTCAAAACAACTCTATTTAAAATATGGTTTAAATGCAAGTGCGATGATGTATGGAAATGAAACCTGGCCAACGAGAGTTGAGGACATGCGTTGCATGGAAAGAAATATGAGATTGATACGATGGATGTGTAATGTGAGGCTTAATTCGGATGACTTCAGAGGAAGATTAAATCTGGGTAGTATGCATGCAGAACAGAAGACTTCGATTGTATGACCACCTTGAAAGAATGAGTTTTGGGGTCAGTAGATGTAGAACAGTTAAGGTAACAGGTCCAGTTCTCAGGAAGGCCAAGGAAAATATGGGAGAAAGTGGTAAGAATGTACTTGAGAGAAAGAGGGATAAATAAGGACCTGGCCAGAGATAGGTTAGTTTGGAAGTCAATTTCTTAAAGCCATCCAACACATGCCAACATGTTAAACCGAATATAATGATACCAACTACCTCTAAAAGAAAGACACAACAAGCAAGTTGTTTCTAATATCAGCACGACACACATGAGTAAATATATTTATGTTAGTGTACACTCTCCGTCAAAAATAACGAAAAGAAAAGTGTATATTTCGCCAGTGTTCACATTCGCTATTCATCTAGACCTGGCACACGCTAGGAAGTAAGTGTAGTATCTGTTCCGATGGATACTGCAGCCCTATAGACGGATGTCGTCTTGTCCTTCGGGACTTGATTCCACCTGTCTGTGGGTTTGTCCTGTGCAGTTCTAGGAGGTCCACCCTCCCAGGCTTCGCCTCCCCTCTTTGGGGAGGAGTAAGTTTATTGCTTACTGCTTGAGGCGTCCCTACCGGGGAATGCCGACGGGGCTGCCCAGGCAATTTTTAAATGGCCAGAGTGCTCACCTCTCGAGCGCTGGCTTTTAACCCCACTTACTCGACCCAAGCTGTGGTCACATCTTACTTGTGGGAGTAAGATAAAACTGGCCTTGTGCCTAACTCCTGCAGAGGAGTAAATAAATATATTACTAAAAATATTAATATAAAATCATTGGTCTGTATTATAAAGTGGATGATGATAACGATGAATGGCTGTGTGTATGAAATTTGCAACATAGATAGTAGACATAAAAGGGAGTGTAATGTGTTTTGTTAGATTTGTTTTTAAAAGTAGCAAAAAGGACATATGTTCCACCACCATGTTGAAAATGTACGCATGGATTCAAAAACTATTGGACAGATTTTTGTGTGTGATAATGCCGGGCAACCCAATTTAATTTTATTTATAACTTGAAAATTATAGAAATTAAAATATGAGAATAGAAGAGGTAATATGGGGTTCAGGGCTTGGAGCAGGAGTACATGCCGAGTGTGCCTGCCAATGTGTATATGTATATATATATACATTGAGTTTATGTATTTGTTGTTTTTACTGGCAATAGTAACAGCGTTTTGTATTTTTCCACTTCCTAAGCAGTAAAGAATAATGCAGAATATTGCATTGTCGCTCTTAATAGGACGTGTTTTTATTTTTAATATACATTTATTAATTTTCACGTACATAAAAGTATTTCATGGACACGTGTTTCTGACTATCACTATCAGCCATCATCAGCATGGCTAACTTTAGACGAAGGTCAAACCCTCACTGGTGGTAAAGCGTCAGACTACAGACAATTTAATCGAGGGTCTGACCCTTGTCTAAAGTTAACCATGCTGATGATGGCTAATAGCCAGAAACACGTGTCCATAGATTACTTTTATGTACATGAAAATTAATAAATATATATATACATATAATACTCTATTAATACTACAACTAATCTTAACAGTTTCCACCAAAACCATCACTAAAACATTTAAGAGCTGATGCTCTTTACTCGATACCCAACCCCCCTTAAGATGGTTCCAGAAGGAACCAAAAGTATTAGGGTACCCAACTGCCCAACTATATATTTGTATACTAGCAGCATCTGTGTCCTGGCGTTTCCCCGGGTTAAATATAAAATAATTATTTAACTTAAGCAAAATAACTATTAGAGTATCACTTCTGAAAAAAAAATCTGAAAAGGAATTCACTGTCAGTAATTTACGTGATTCAAATAGGATTAAAATTGATGTATAGAAATTTACGGTAAATCTTTACTATTGTTGCGGGGTCGATCGTTGATGTTGATTGGCCTCACAACTAAGAAAGGAGAAACATGCAAGAAGGTAAACAGCAAAGACAAATGCAGATGAACAGTTTAAAAGAATTGTTTGTTTACCATAACGGTAACAACATTTGAAGGATAGATGAGATGATGTCACTGGAGGCAGGAAAGGAGGTTTTTTGAACCTGGACAGCAGAAAAAGCTGGGTCGACAGGATCAGGAAACCTGGACAGCTTGGGTTGGTGTCACAAAGATTTGTGTAGACGTCCCTGAGGTGTGCTGAGGTAGGTCTGGTTCGTGTGGTCGTGGCCAAGGGCTGGATCTGTTGGAGTGAGCTGTGGGCTGCCGGAGAGTACTGCAGAATGATGGGTGGCTGCTGGTGAGTGCTGGAGACTGGAAGACACAAACTGGAATCAGCTGAATTTAGCAGGTAGCAGCAGAGTGTGATAAAGTTATTGCAAGTAGTCTGAAAAGGGCTGTTTGATTGCTGAGAGAATCGGGGAACGCTGCCGGGTCTGGAGTCTGCCTGGGACTGCTGCTGAGTGCTGAATCCTGTCGGGGACTGCTGCTGGGTGATGGAGTCTGCTCTGCTAAAGATTGGAAAAGGTAGGCAGTAGCAATAGTGAAAAAGGTTTATCGCAAGTAGTCTAATGTTATTTATCTACCTCCCACAAGGTAAGATGTGACACAAGGTCGGGAAAGTGGGATTAGATAAGTCAGCGCTCGAGAGGTGAGCACTCTGGCCATTTAAAAATTGCCTGGGCAACCCCGTCGGCATTCTCTGGTAGAGGCGCCTCAGACAGTAAGCAATAAACTTACTCCTTCCCAAAGAGGGGAGGCAAAGCCTGGGAGGGTGCATCTCCTAGAACTGCACAGGACCGGCAACCCCCAATAGACCGGCGTAAATCCAGACCCAAAGGCCCGGACGATACCAGTTTATTAGGCGGGGTAAAAACCCCTAAGCCTTGAAAACCTTGGTGAATACATTTAGAATGAGAGCCATTACAGACATTGGCTTGTTAAACAAACAAATCATTAAAAATAATTCCTGCCGTAATTTATCATGATCAAATATAGTCTGAAAGTCACCTTACCATGTTTATATTCACCTTCGCTAGTTCCAAAAATCAGATGTTTATTTTTCCAAAATTCTGAAAATAGGGAATACATGCGAAATCTCGTCCGGTGATATGTTCTAGAAGCTTCTACTCGGAAACACAATAACAAACCAGCAGGAGCCAGTAGTTTTCCATGTCATAGCTGTGAAAGAGTTAATCAAACCTTCTACCATGACAAAGCAGCAGGAGACAGTAGTTTTCCATGTCATAGCTGTGAAAGAGTTAATCAAACCTTCTACCATGACAAAGCAGCAGGAGACAGTAGTTTTCCACGTCATAGCTGTGAAAGAGTTAATCAAACCTTCTACCATGACAAAGCAGCAGGAGACAGTAGTTTTCCACGTCATAGCTGTGAAAGAGTTAATCAAACCTTCTACTATGACAAAGCAGCAGGAGACAGTAGTTTTCCATGTCATAGCTGTGAAAGAGTTAATCAAACCTTCAACCATGGCAAAGCAGCAGGAGCCAGTAATTTTCCATGTCATAGCCATGAAAGAGTTAATCAGCAGCCCCTGCTTTTTTTTCTTTTTCTAGGATGCCGGCTGATTAGAAAATAAACAAAGGAGCGGTGTACAGATTGCGACACTATCAATCCGGCGTAGTTTACCCCCTCAAAAACTTTGAATTCTACTCTTTTTTTTACGATTACATGTAAACAGCCTGAAATAATATCAGCAAAAAGGGAAATTTTAAAAAATAATTTAGATTTTCCTATATAAATTTAACGTAAAATGAGCACCCATTCCGGCCCAGTTAGTGGTAAATCGAGACATATAATCGAATG
This sequence comes from Sepiola atlantica, assembly GCA_963556195.1. Taxonomy (NCBI): domain Eukaryota; kingdom Metazoa; phylum Mollusca; class Cephalopoda; order Sepiida; family Sepiolidae; genus Sepiola; species Sepiola atlantica. Next base: position 198,271,633 of record OY744517.1, read on the forward strand.
GTTTCTCAATTTTGGAACAGCAAAATTTATATTTACTCATCCAAATTAGTTTTTTTCTTTTTTTTTTAAATATAAATGGGGGGGGGTACTTTTTTTTTAATTGCAATTTTTTAGAATGAGGGGGAGGGGCTTTTTTTATTCTGAAATATTTCTCAAATTTAACATAAAATGAGCACCCACTTTCGGGACATTTAGTGGTAAATTAGACATGGAACAAAAAATTTTTTATAATATTTTATGGAAATCAAAATTGGTATTAGATGGAGATATGTGTGTGTTAACTAAGTTTATATTTTTATTTTATTTCTTTTGGGGGGAGGGGGGATTTTTTTTTTCCTACAATAAAAAGGAGTGCGAAAACAATATTTAATGTTTTAGGATACATTTTTTTATGGCCCTCCAAAAAAAATTTTTTGTCTGTAAATGGGGGGGGGGGGGTAATTTTGGGGGGTTCTTTTTAGGAATAGGTATCCAGAAATTTGCAGTCATGATGTAAGCGGTTTCGATATTCCGGAGAAAGTCAAATCGAGTTCCGATGTTTCTACACATTATGAACCAAGCTAAACTGATTTTGACAAACTAAAACTTAGTTTAGTGTTAAGTTAGGGTTAGTTTAGGTTAGAGTAAAAATTAAAAAGAAAACAGTTTGGTTCGTATTGTGTAGAGTGTTCAGTGAAGTTTGAAAAAAGATCGAAGAAGACATGAATATTGTTATGTAAACATGTTTTCTTAATGTAGGAATATTTTTACCTGAGTGACTGAGGACAGAGAAGATGAAGAAAAAGAAAACTAAAAATAATCCGTAAAGGGAAAAAATACAGCAAAAATGTTACAATTAAAATCAAGGACAGACTTAGAGATGGCCAGTGGCAAGCATGGAAAGTGATGCCGTTTAAATTAAAATGAGTATTAAGTATGAAATATTAAAGAAAGACTTTTGAAAAGAAAAATATGCTGATGTCATTATACCAGAAGTTAAAATAAATTTAGTAAGTAAATGTAATCAAGAAATAAGAGGAAAATTTTTCCGAAGTAGGCATTTGTAACCGTAGCGAACGTTTGTTGGTTCTCAGGAATGTGAATGGGTAGCGTTTAGTTTTGAATGAAAGTAGATTTTTATATTTATTTATTTTGATAAGTTATGAATGAAAAATGCTCAAATTTCAAATGATGATAATGGAAAAAAAAGATAATGTTTACGTGAGTTAAATATATTTTTTTTTTTTTTTGTTCTGTTTGAAAGCAGGAAATTTACTTACGTATGAAGGAATGACGTAGATGTTATTTGAAAGTGATCATGTGTTCTGTATTAATTTACCCGAATAACTGGAATAGGTATGGAAACTATAAAAAAACACTAATTCTTAATGATTGAACTCTGAATTCTACTATTCCAGTATTCTTAGGAAGGGGTCGATTATTATTTTGTTTTGGAAGCCTGTATATTATGTAGAAGATGGTAAGAAGGTTAAAATTAAATAATTTTGGTGTTGTAATTTCCCTTGTATTAAAGAAGGATACAGTAAAAGAGTTACATGGGAGTAAAAAAGTATTGCTACCCTCTTTTAGGAAGACATATTTGGGAGAAGCAGATTTTTCGCAATAAATGTAATAACATTTGTAAGTAGAAAAATATAAGAATATTTTCGTGAAGCACACATTAGGAAGTGCTTTCGGTGGTTTGTGGAAAAAATGTGCATACGAAGTGGTAGGTTGTTATCCTACAGTTACTAAGTTGCAGGGGGAAAAATCAACATTATTTTGTTATATATAACAAGAAGGTATATATATATATATATATATATATAAATAAGTTCGGAAAAAAAAATTAATTTCCACCAAAACAAAATCACAAGAATGTGGGTGTGGGTGTGTGTATATATATATATATATATATATATATATACACACACACACACACATTCTTGTGATTTTGTTTTAGTGGAAATTAATTTTTTTTTCCGAACTTATTTTTTCTGAGTACATATGGTGTATCGTTCTGAAGAGCATTACTGTTTGAACAATTTTTATGTTGCATTGTATGATTAAAAATAAACATCGACTTGAAACCGCTGTAAACAACTTTAATACTTTTGAATATACTCTTTATTTGGAATATGATTTGAAAATTATTTAAATTGTTAAAAATACGTAATATGTCCCCCACTCTAATAAAGAGAAATATGTATTTATTTTTAAAATTTCAGGTATTTAGGGGAATTGAAAAAGCAAATCCATTTCCATTTTTTTTTTTTTTTTTTGCTTTCTATAACAATTTATACGTTTCTTTTTAAGAACTTTCTAGTTTTCTTTCTCTCTTTCTTATTTCTTTTTTTTTATTTCACCGATTCAGACATTATGTTGTTCAACACTGGCAAAGGATACCCCCCCCCTCCTATCATTTTGACGGAGGATGTACACTTATATATACACACGCACACACACAAAGTATAATAAAACCTTCAAATTAAATAACCCTTTTTTAAGATGTTTATTTTCATGACCTGACATTTTTTTTTTTACCTCAAACAAATTCTTACACTTGCTGAAAAATAAAACTAGAAATCTTTCTCCTTTACTTGATTTAAATCTTAAAACTTTTTCTAATGTTAATTTTTTGCTATGATTTGTTAACTATTTATTTTTTCCTTTGAACATTTCTTATTTATTTTCCGTTTTTTTTTTTTTTAAATTTTTCCTTTCATGTTTTGAAAAGGTAACCAAACTCAAACATTCTCTTTTATTTGGGGAGGAGGGGGGTGGGAGGTGTCATGTTTATATATTTTTTATTTTTTCACATATTTTTATGACACTTTGTTGTTCCTTCGTCAAATTTATACTCGCGCACATGCTGCATTCCTTTTGATTCCTATCTCGCATAAGCTGTTAGCATTTTTAGTTATGTTTCAATGATAATATTGAAAAACAATAATAGCGGAAGGAGCTGATTTTTCACCCCTTCCTCCTTTTCCATCTCTCTCTCTCACCATTTCTCTTGGACTGTTGTAATGTTTTCCCTTGTGATTTGACTGTTTCATTCTCTTAGCAATTTGATATTTCAATTTGGTATTTTCTTTTCAATAATAAACATAATATTTGATTCACACCAGAAAGATTAAAATCAAAAATGTAAAAAAATAAAAATCAGAATATCCGAAATGAACGTGCCTAACATTTTAAAATATTGCACATGCAAATAGCAAATTGGTTAACAGTGCAGACTATGAAACTAGGTTCAAGTTCTATCAAGGGCAGTTCAGTCCACTTTGCACTAATACCATAGCGAAACTATGATTCTGTTCTAACTCTCAGCTATGGGTAAAATTGAAGGGTAGACTCTTAAGCCTGGATAAGGAAATTAGTCGAAAAGGACAATTCTGATATAACACCAGCAACCATGGCTTCATCTAATATCTTACCTGGATTTATCACTGAGATTTCAAGTCTTGTAAACATTAGGATTAACTACTTTACAACCAGGTATCACAAACCAGCCAATTTCAACTAGCGATAAATTATTTGGTTTTGAGGTTATTTTAATAAAATTTGAATGTAAACAAAATATAATCTTTTCTCTTTCTTGTATCATTAATAGTTTGTTTTTTTTCCAGATTACTTCAAGTTCGGTTATTATTTTCGGTGACGGACGATTTATTTTTTAATGTTGGTTTTTTTCAACTTAATGCGCATGATATTGTGTCACTATGCATTTAAAAACAGTCCTATCTTAAAGAAAAATGGACGCTCATCAATATGGTGGGCTTAATATAGGGTTTTAAATTGTCTTTCACAAAAAATCCAAGTTCTATGTATCTCTATGCTGTAACCCATTATTTTCAAAACAAGAGGTATAGATATCAGCATGATTTTTTTTTTTTAAAGAAATCAAGTGATAGATAACTTTGTGACGCATACAAAGTATATATACTTCTTGGCCTTTTGGCTGGGATCACAGTGTAGTATCTGTTCCGATGGATATTACACCCCATAGACCGGTATCGTCTTGGCCTTCGGGTCTTGATTCCGCCGGTTTGTGGGTTTGTCCTGTGCAATTCTAGGAGGTCCGCCCTCCCAGGCTTTGCCTCCCCTCTTTGGGGAGAAGTAACTTTATTGCTTACTGCCTGAGGCGCCCCTACTGGGGAATGCCGACAGGGCTGCCCAGGCATTTTTTGTAGGCCAGAGTGCTTACCTTCTCGAGTGCTGGCTTTTCAAATCCCACTTTCCCGACCTTGTGTCACAGCTTACTGCTGTGGGAGGAAGATAACAAAAAACAAAGTATATATACTACTAAAACTCTGTGGACGTTGCTTATCTTATGTTTGTTTGTCTTTGTGCACAATGGATAATGCTGCTAAACCCCTATTTATCTACTTCCCACGGAGCAGAATGTGACACAAGGTTGGAAAGTGGGAGTTGAGAAGTCAGCACTCTAGAGGAAGAGTACTTTGGGGACTTTAAAAAATTGGCTGGGCAGCCCCGTCAGCATTCTCCGGTAGGGGCGCCTCAGACAGTAAGCAATAAACTTACTTAATAAACTTACCAAAGAGGGGAGGCAAAGCCTGGGAGGGTGGACCTCCTAGAACTGCACAGGACAGACCCATAGACAGGCGTAAGTCAAGCCCCGAAGGCCAAGACAATACCAGTCTATGGGGTGCAGTATCCATCCAAAAGGCCGAACTAAACAAAGTTGGAAGAAACCAGGCAAATCCTTTATAACGTCACAAAGAGATGACATCATCCATTAAAACAGGTTGAAGATATCGGGAAGAGATCCTTTATGACGTCATAGATGCTGAAGTAACAAAAAGATGTCATCCATTAAAACAAAACATTGCCGTAATTTATAATTAACTGAACAAATCACCCATCTCTCTCTTCGTTATCTATGTATTTCTCTCATCCCTCTCAACGGGGTCAAAGTTAGTGCGGGTCTCAATGTAAAAAGGCACTGATTGTTTTTGTTGTGTCATCTCATGTGTGGATTAGCCGATTATACTGAAGTACTTGTTAAAGACATCTTCAGGCCTGGGTAAGTATACGGCTCACCAAACCAGTACGCTTTACACTTTTACCATTCTCCGTTCACTGAAGCAGTGTACCTTCCCGTTGTCAAGAATGGTCTTCTGCAAAGGTGCGATGTTCTCTTTGCCAAAACGTCCGTTTATCGATTGTCACCACGCAAACTACAACTACCCGCAAAGAATAGACGGGTTTTTGTTAAAGGTTTACTCCTCTAGATCCGCCGTGTTCTATCTATGCCCATGCATATTAACTTCTGAAAAATGGTCCAAGAAAGATAACTCATAATCCACAATAAACACCCATAAAGAATAGACGGGTTTTTGTTCAAGGTTTACTCCTCTAGATCCCCCGTGTTCCTGTCTATGCGCATGCATATTAACAGGCTAATATCATGAAGGATGTGCCTCTTCACCACACACGGCCTGTCATTCACTACGGAGAGACTGTATTTTGCACATCACATAGCGCTTGGATGCATGAGGATCAGTCAAGTAATCCACAAATAGGCCATCTTAGAAAGATACTCTTCCTCTACAAACCCTTAATAATAAACACCATAAAAAAGACTATTTTGCCATCTTAGTATTCTGAATGTCTGAAGTGTAAGTTTAGTAAACTTATGAAAATTCTTGCAAGTATTTATTCATGGAGATCGCACTTATAGTCATGGATGACCGAAATAACATACAATTTTTCTCTATCTCTCCTAAACAATAGCCCAGTCCAACAATAATTAATTGAACAATAGGAGTATAGAGAGAGAATATAAAACATAGATTTAAATAAGTGATGCTAAAGCGTGTCCACAAATGCGTTAGATGGACAAAAAAAAGTGTGTTAAGAAGCCAACAGAAGGAGGAACAAAGGATACAGTGTGGAAAAAAACGAGTGAGAAAGACTAATATTACGGGTGGGACGTAATGGGTGAAAAATTCAGATTCATGCGAGTAGTATTTTTTTTGTGTTCATTTATACATAAATAACACTAAACAATCAAACATTTTGAAAATTTTGCAAAATTCAGAAGGTGCAGGCCACTAGTTTTTGGCTATTTTACATTGATGAAAACCCTTTCACAGCCTGAAAATGGTCCTAAATTAAAGTACTATATCAGATTTAACCATCTATATCCATTCATAGCTTTTGAGGATGTTTTAGGACCTGCAATGTCGCATGAAACCACTTTTTCACCGAAAAATTATGGATTTTGAGTCCCATGGAGCCCTAACAGCTATTTTTGGCCTACACCTTCTGAATTTTGTAAAATTTTCAAAATGTTTGATTGTTTAGTGTTATTTATGTATAAATGAACACAAAAAAATACTACTCGCATGAATCTGAAATTTTCACCCATTACGTCCCACCCCTACTAATATAGGACATTAAGACTATATGCATGCCATTGTGACTGCTAATTTAATGTTATTAGACTGGGCTAGTGTTCAGGAGAGCTGGAGAAATATACAAGATTCTCTGTAATTAGGGGCTTCCCTAACTTAAAAAATAGATTTTTATGAATAAATAATTGTAGAAATGCCTTAATGTAATTATGTAATTTCACACTTCGTTGAACTATGAATTCAGCATAAAAAACTTTTGATTTATTATCTCATCTGTTTTACGGAGTTTTGTTCGGCTCGTATGTTTATTTTATTAGCTTCTAATGTTATACATGGCATATAAAGTAACTTACAGAAGTAACCCACGTTGCTCTAGCTTAAAAATATCCCAGAATTGCTGTTAATTAAGGTATATTATATTTCAGAAAGCACTATCTAAATAATATGTCATGTATACAACTAAATTAGGTGTTATGTGATTTATCATGAAAATATATCTCTCATGTATTATTAATTTATTATCAGGACCTCGTAATAATTCTATGGTTTCTTACCTACCGTCTTCTCTTTCCATAAAAGTACATTTTAATTTATTCATTTGTTGTAACAATTAAAATAATTTTTCTTGCAATAGAAATAATTGTTAGCTAAATATCCTTTAAATAGAGAAAACGAATGTCATTATTAAAGTTAAGACGAAAGAATTCTATGACGGTTTGTTCGATTTTGGAACAATTCATTTTGACATCGGTAAGATCTACATTTTTAGCAATTAATGTTTTGCATCTTATCTTTGTCGATTGGGCGATCTCATTTTTTGAAAGGGTGTAGAAGGCAATGTCCGTACAAACAAAGGTACAAGCATATTGTTATACAGATTATTTAATCTCCTCTTCCTTCTGTCTCAAGAAATAATGGGTACTCACTGAAAGAATGCATGTACAATCATCATCATCATCAACCGGTTTATTTGTTGAATCGGGCCACAATTAATCCTCTGATGAGGGTGGGGCCTGATTGTCTAGTCTCAAAATCTAAGTCTTCCTCTCCACTCCTGTCTTTGGCAAGGCTTGATGGAATCCATACCCATGGCCTTCCTATCACGTTTGACTACGTCCTCCCAAGTCAACTTGGGTCTGCCAGTGGTGATGTTCTCTGCTGGCACATTCAACTGTCGGACTTTAGCAATCCAGCCATCGCTACGCTCAATGTGACCCAACCAACGCAGTCTGTTCTTTCGCATGATGTCCGCAAGGCTTTTCAAGTCGACCTGTGAGAGCAGGGATTCAAAAGAAACGTACTGTTCAGGCCTCACCAAACAGATCCATCTGACCATTGCCCTGTCATTACGGTGCAGCTTCCTTAGTATGCCAGCAGAGACATCCCAAGTTTCTGAGCCATACAACAGCACACTTCTGACACATGAGGAGTATACACGCCCTCTCGTAGTTGTTGGCAGGTGTTTGTTTGTCAGGATTGGTAGCAGCTCTCTAAACTTTTTCCAGGCACACTTGCAACGTGTAGCTGCCGCGAGTTCACAGCCTCCACCTGATGACAGCACATCTCCAAGATAACAAAAGTCTGTCACTACTTCCAGCTTGTTGTCACCAGTATCCATCTCCGTCAGTGGTCTGCCATCTATTGGTCTTGCCGTGCCGGTGCAACGAAAGCACTTAAAGTGAAGATCTGCTTTGAGAGAGCCCTTTATGCCACTGCACCTTTTGTGGACCCAACCTGAACAGTGAGTGCAGATGATTGAGTTGCTGCCAGTTCCTTTCAGACATACAGCACACGGGTATTTTCCTATTTTCTGTAGTAAGCTGAGGTTTGGACCTGCGATCATGACCTTAGTTTTACCCATGTTGACTCTGAGACCTTTCTCCTCCATGCTACTCTTCCATCTATCCAGACGTTCCTTGAGTGAAGTATCAATGATCGCTAGGTCATCGGCATATAGCAGCTCCCACGGGCAGCCAGTATGGAATTCCAGTGATAGAGCCTCGAGTACAATGATGAATAGAAGGGGACTTAAGACAGATCCCTGATGGACGCCTACTCTAATCTCAAATTCGTCGCTGTAGCTGTTACCGACTCATACCCGACTACGTACATTGGTGTACATAGACGTTATCACCTGAACCAACCACTCAGTAACACCCAGCTCTCGCAGGGCCCACCAGATGACCCTTCTGGGGACACGGTCAAAAGCTTTCTCCAAATCTAAAAATGCCATGTACAGTGGTTTGTTTGCTGCTAGATGTTTCTCCATGACTTGACGTATGATGAAAATTGCATCTGTGGTGCTCCTACCGGGCATGAAGCCAAATTGCATATCAGCAATCTGTATTTGTTGTCTGATCAGCTGTTCAACAACTCTTTCCAGGACTTTCATGACCTGATCAATGAGCTTGAGTCCACGGTAGTTACCTCTGTTTAATGCATCGCCTTTACCTTTGTACAGACTTACTATAATGCTGTCTTCCCATTCCTTAGGTATGCATCCTTCTCTGATGATGGCTTCAATCAGTTACCTTAAATATTATAGAAAGTAACTTTACAATGAGGAGTTTATAGTTACCGACACTTCTCCTGACTCAGCATTTCTTGATTCCAGTGATAAGAAGAAACCAAAGACAACTGGAAGTAATGCTGGGGTAAGTGGAGAGAAGGACTAGTGTTATTTCAAAGATTTCCTTCTAGATTAGTTGCCCTACTAGGCTTGAGTCTACTCAGTTTGGAATGGGGAGAGGGTCGATTCATACCTTAAATATTATAGAAAGTAACTTTATGGCAATTGGCAGCACTTGAACACAGCATGTCAAGTTCAGTCTGCTCTGGTAATCGTTACACTACTTCCATTTCTGTCATGTAAGCATCTCAAACAATATTTTTGCTTTTTCCAGTAAGAGCATAAAAAAGATGTTTAGTATTTTCAACACTTGAGCATCCGACACAAATTTAGTATCAATGAACAAAACATGATTACTCAAAATGTCGTCCAGCATCTGTAAAATGTAAAATTTTCCCCTTAGAATTTAATAACTTATTTGTAAAGACTATAATTCTGGTCGGGTTGAACCAGATTCCTTCCAAGCAAATACAGCATCTCTGGTCAGCGCAGCCCACTTTCGCCGATTCTGAGCTAGGTTATATTATATGGCTAGCCAATCCCGATTCCATAGTCGAAGACCAACTACTTGTAAGCCTGATAGAAATAGCTAGGTTGCCTTTGATTGTCTCTGCCCAGGTCTTCAACTGTCCAGCAGCACGCTTGCACCAACCAGATAGAGAAGGTTGAAGAAGAACCTCATAGAGTGAGCTTTCTCTCTGGGTGCCGAGCTGCATGCCCGAACCATCTTAGATGGCGTTGGAGAGAAATGAAAAGCAAGGGTCAAATTTAGTAAAACTGTGTGCTGGAAACTGTAGTCTCCTAAATCAAAATGAGGGGGTTACATGATTAATCTGTCGTCACGGACTATGTAATCGGCTATGCAGAGTTCAAATCTAATTTGGTCTATTGCAGACATTTACGTATTAATAATATAGTTGGAAAAGGTATGAACGCGCAATTTTACAAACTTAGCTATAGGTAATAACAACTTGTGTTCAATTAATAACATACAATAAATCGTTTATAATCGTTATAGTGCTTTGGCATTAAATAACCAAGAAAGGGTTGATATGCTGTTAAACAGACAAATCTAGATCAAAAGAGTACAGCATCTCTTGATATGAGTAGAATTCTATAAATTAATGTCTTGTAATCGCCACTCTCATGAAAAATATTGCCAGACATGCAACATAAGCTTCTTAACCATTTTTCTTTTACCATTCCAGAGCATTGTTGATGAAGTTTTTAAAACTTCATTTTGTGTAGACTTATAGAGGTGTTAAGGAATTTAACAATTCTGAAGGATAATGAATTATTCATTGGAGCTGCTTGCAACATCTGCCAGTTGATGTTGTTGAGATCAAAGCATTTTTTTGTGCAAATATTGCCGTCTCGTGCAACCTCGGTAAGGATGTTGTATGTTTAGAATCTACTAATCTGCCGCCTTTTAACATGGTACTTATAAGAAACTGCAAACACAGTGACATGACTGTCCAAAGAAAATTTCTCCCATCAAACGTGTAATCATTTTATTAAAACCTGATTAAAAAGTTGATTTTCAAATAGATTGATTTATATTCAGATATTTGTATCCAGCATGAAGATTTTTTTCATTACCATGATGATGATGATCATCATCATCAATAATATCATCATTATTAGTTTAACGTCCGTTTTACAGGCTGGTATATGTTGGATGTTCTCCATCTATTTACTCGAGAACTGTCCTCCATTCTTCCAATATGGCCATACCAATGAAGTCTTCTGTTATGCACACATCTGCCTATACTTTTCTTCTCAGGTCATCAGATCTAAGCCTGTCTTTAAGACTCATATTACATTGATTTTAAGGTGAAGATATGATACCAGCTCTACTACTAGTACTCTCACTCTGTTATCACACAAATTCATGGTGTGCATGATATTAACCTAATGGATACCATCGTGGATTATGTAATTGCCTATGCTGAGTTTAAATCGTATTGGATCTATTGTAATAAATTATACACTAATATTGTTGGAAAAGGTATTAACCCATAATTATGGGTAAAATAGTGGCTTGCGTTCAACTAATTTTGTACAATTAATCACCATGACCTGGGCATTAGTGTCAGCAGTGATTAGCGTTGGACAAAGCACATCTCTAAAATTGTCAAGGAGGCTAGGGTGCACCCTAGCCTCCTTGACCGGGTGGCTTGACATCACTCAGCAAGACGTTTGTTAGCCGCTCTCCAGCCATTTATTTAAAACTGTGTGACTCGGACTCAGGAACTCCCGCATCCTGCGACGCATGAGGCAGTCAAAGTAAACCATCGTTTTCGGTCTGAAGCCAGATCCACAGCATCCCTCCAGCTTCTTCTCGTTCTTCTTCACTATTGTGCGACCAGATGTAGAATTCTCATCATCAGTTTGGTACCCCCATCTTGCTCAGAACACTGATCACCAGAAAATCGTTCAGAGATGTGCAACCAAAACCGAATACCCTCCATCAAACGCCTTGTTTTCCTGGGCTTGGGTTTATTGTAGATCCGACGTCTAGCAATTTAGATGTCTGCTGTAATAAAATAAAATAAAAATTAAAAATAAATTAAAAAATTAATATGTACTTTGACTAAATATTAAACATACCTGTGTGCTCTTTTCATATGCTTTTATCATAAAAATAATTTAATTAGATTTTTTTAATCATGATACAATCCTCCTAAATAAAATACAAATATGAAGCAGGACAACATAAATCAATCGAAGCTTGTGCTCTTGTGCAATATTTTTTTTTTTTTAAATAAACTTTAAAATTGAAAACAACAAGAAACACAAATTTTTAAACAAAGTGTATTTCACACTTATTTACAATGTAACTGCAAACTGCACAAATAATAATTTTCATTTTTAGCATTGCTTCATTCAATTAAATTTTTTTAATATTTATTTTTTAATCTTACCACTTTTTAATATTGTTTCAAAAATAAATTGTACTATAATTAAAAACAATTATTGTACAAAATAGAAGCGTATCAAAAGAGTGTTTGGTTAATTTATTTCAAAGTTTGAACCTTTCTCACCAATTGCTTTCATTATTTTCTGCTGTTAAGTTATAAAAGCATGTCAAAATATAAGGTGTAAAAAATTTGGTACTTCTGCAGTTTATGGACCGTGCTGAAATAATAACATTATTATTTAAAAACCCATTCTTAACATGGGGAGGGAGAGAGGACTTTGTTACCTATTCTGTACATTCATCTAACAATTTAATAAATAAAAGATACTGTAAAAATTCAATTGAACTTGAAAATTTTATATAAAAAAAAATAGCACGGTCTGTAAACTGCAGAAGTACTAAAAATTCAAGTGTTATTCTTCATAAAATCTGTCATCATGGTCACCGTTTTAAGAAGTTAACTGATGAAAATAAAATAAATGAATCATAGAAGGTTGTATTTCAACAGTTAACCCGTTAGATAAGATAATAATAATTGAGTCACAATTCAATTAAAAAGGATATCAAAGGTTCGCCATTTTATTTAAAATTAATTTTGAAAAGTTCTCTGCTGCTTTAAAAAAAATGGTCTTATTGGGTAGAAATAACCAAACTGAAATTGCTATTTCAGTTTTGTTTTTTGTTTTTACAGCAAATCAATAATTTTTGTTACGTTATTTAATGCCAAAACACAATACCTTTTGTGAATTATTAATTAAATACAAATTGCTATTTTACCCATAGCTGGGGGTGGGGGGGGGGACTGTCATACCTTTTCTAATGGTATAATTGTGTAACTGAACAAAACAGATCCAGTAGAATTTGAACTCTGTATAGCTGATTCCATAGGTCACAATGGTAGTTATTGAAGTCAGAGAAAAGATGTTGCTAGTCTTGAAAATATTAAAATTATAACGTCTTCAGTTTTAAAACATTTCCCTCTTTTTTTTTTACTAAAAACGCCAAATCAATCTTTTTTTAAATGATAAAAAAATTAAAGTGCAAGACGAGTTCATCTATTCGCCCTTTTTTCCTTTAATGGAGAAAAAGACAGACAAAACTTACTTGTATCAAAGAATCGAAAATTTATTAACAATAAAATTTTAAAAAAAGAGAAAAAAAGGTAGACATGCATATATGTTCATATATCATTCAAAAAAGAAAATATTAACAACAAAATGTACTCACAGTTCACAATTTACAATATAATTTTTTTTACAGAAGTGGAAATTCTCTTGTGTATTTTTTTTTTTTTTTTTTTTTTTTGAGTTTGCTCATCAGTGGGCGATAAAATTTCTCTTGAAAAAAAAGTTCTTTCATTCTTCATGGAAAACCACTTCAAGCAGACATTTTCATTGAACAAAAGCAAAATTCTGGAAACACGTTTTTTTCATCTTCGTTTTTTTTTTTTTTTTTTTTTTTTAATTTAAGTAATAATTTAACAAATATTACTCGTGTTTGTGAAAATCAAATAATTATTATTTTCTAAATTAATTCTAGTATTAATTTTTTAAATAATTGTAACTCCTTTTTTTATATTTAAAATGCGAATTGCTGGACTACAGACTTCCAATCAAAACAAACCCTCGATGACTTTATTCGTTTATCTTTCTGATAAACGAATATTAAATTCAATAAATCTTTTAAATCTTTTAGTTCTTCTGACTAAATAATAAATATTATCGATCTTGTGTCAATATTTTTCAATCAATCCTTAAAAACAATTAGTCCTTTTTTTAGACTAAAAGAACATCGACGATCCTTTTATCAATATCAAGCTAAACTGGCCTTCGTTTAACCCTTTTAAAATACTGACATATTGTCATAAATTTCTTTTCACAAACTTTCAAATAATAACTTATCGTCATAAGTTTTTTTCATAAACAATGGTTTGTATTTGAGATTTTCAAATAAGAGATAAACATCTCAAATCTATTCCGTTACTTTTAAAGCTATCTTTAAATTATTATTCAAATTAATTTTCGACATGGTAATGTCGATTTTACATGAAAAGGAGTTATCAAATTAACGAGGGCACAATTTCCCTAAGGGATGAAAATTCTGTCATCGGAGACAAAATTCAAGATGTTAATCAGTCAACATCCAGAATCTATCTGAAAATAATTTCTTCAAAATATTCCAGCGAGAAAATTGTCGTCTGCTTTGTTTACATTTGAAAATTGACACGTCACTCAAACTGACCAATGAAACGATGACCCCTGGATTAAAAATTGAATTGTCTGCTTTGAACAATTTAGGCGCGGTTGAACCAAAACTTGAATTCGTTAAAAAACGAATCTTACAAACATTTATTATCACTGAGCATCTTCAATAAAAATGAAACATGGCCACTTTCTAAAAATAAATTCTCAAAGTCTCTCTATTCTATCGTTATTTCTATGGAAGGTGCTCGACTGAGCTTCAATCTCTGGTTCCTCCTTGTAAGACATTCACAAGAACTCATCTCTTTTACCACAATGATAAAAACTTTCTTTTCGTCCTCCATGTGCCTAGTGTCAGGCAAAATTTTCATGGACAGAGCTGCTTTACAAGGGTTTTCCATCTGTGGAACACATTACCGCAGAACTGCTTCTTTGCAGATTACAACATAGTCATCTTCAAATCCAACGTCATAAACCACTCTATAAGTAATCAAACTTTGTTCATTCCATTAAGCATTTTGAATACTCCCATAATTTTCTTCAACTTTCGACTGACAGTCATTCCATCTCATTAACTCTTATCCTTGAGTGACCTTTGACCTTGATAAATGGTCACCCATTAGTAATAAAAAAAATTTTAAAACAATAAATAAATAGTGAATTAGAACTGATGTATGTACTTAAAACCAATGTGTCCTAATTTAAATTACAATTATATTATTATTTCTCATGAGATGTTTTTATTTTCTATAGGATGATGTCAAATATCTACTTCTGAAAAAGAAGTACCGTGGTCCGTCTATCATGACAAGCAGTAACCAGTCCTTAGGTAGTCTCTTTGGAAGTAGCGCCTCTCTGGCTGAAATGATTCTGGCCTCATCATCTATGTCTCCACTTACGACTCCAGCTACTACCCCAGCAGCAACTCCAGCTACTACTCCAGCAGCAACTCCAGCTACTACCCCAGCAGCAACTCCAGCTACTACCCCAGCAGCAACTCCAGCTACTACTCCAGCTACTACCCCAGCAGCAACTCCAGCTACTACCCCAGCAGCAACTCCAGCTACTACCCCAGCAGCAACTCCAGCTACTACTCAAGCTACGACCCCAGCGGCAATTCCAGCTACGACCCCAGCTACCCTCCCAGCAGCAACTCCAGCTACCCTCCCAGCAGCAACTCCAACTACAACCCCAGCAGCAACTCCAGCTGTAACCCCAGCTACAACAGACAATGGCACCAATGCCATTACATCCAAATGTCCTCCGTCTACAGTAGACAGTTCTGCCATTTCTCAGCCCAATTATCGGGCAAAGTCAGAACCCCCAAGTGTGCAACAATCTCCAGACGATCTACACGAAGTAACTATCAATGTGCCTACTCAGCCTTCCACGGATGATAACAATATACCCAAATGCAAAACTGAAAACAATTTGCCGAATTCCAAAAGGACTCCATTTCGAGACAGCAACAGCACTATTTCATCATCGTCTTTGGCCTCAACAGTAAGTCACTTTTCATTTATAGCATTCTTTTTAAACTTTTGTATAACTTCAAACAGGATTTAAACTTTTTTTTTGGCTTTTTTTTTTTCATGTCAAATTATACTATAATTGATGAAAGTCTACATCAATTGGAGCAATTTAAGTATGGTTGACTAAAATTGATAAATCTGTTTTCCTTGTGTTAAAACACTAACAGAAATAGCAAATGGTGATAAGTATGTCATTTCATAATGATCTTCCATACTTAATTTTTGTATATAATAAAACCGACAAGTTATTAGATTTTGTTAAAAAAAAAATTTTAAACTTTTAATCAAATTTTTAAGTGATCTTGTGCAGACTGCACTGCATTGGATAAACACAGAAGATTATTTTTAGAAGTATCCAAGGAGAATAATAATAATTTAAAAACCTTCATTTCAGATTTTTTTTTTTCAGATTAATGGCATATTTTGTGTATCTGCAGTTTCCAATGGTTTTATTTCTTTGGAAACTTATTTTAAAAAAATGTAAATATGTTTAGGAATCAAATTTATTTTTTATTTTTTAATTTCATGAAATTGTTTTTCATTGACTTCAAAAAATTATTTGTACAAATTTTTCTAACAAAATATCCTTTTATGAACTGAATTACAGATCTCATAATTTTTGTATCAACCTTTGTTACAGGCAGGACACATTATTCAAATAGGATAACCCTTTGTACATCCTATCCTATCGTCTTTTGGAACATTTAGGTTACTTTCAAGTTCCGTTTTACAGCATTTTCGTGATGTAAAACTGAATGTGAACCAGAACTAGTTCCCATGTGTAGTGGAAGTTTGTGCAAGCCAACCACTAGAATTAGGGTAAAAATTATTTTCTTTTTCTTTTTTTTTTTTTCTTTTTTTTTTTTTAAACATAGTTCACCCTAAACAAGGCAGACCGCCACTGTAGACGTGAGAAAAAGGGTGTGAGTTTTTTGGGGTTTTTTTTTTTTGGTTTTTTAGGAGGAGGAGGGGGTCAACCTAAATTGGGAGCTGTGCAGTGAGATGTCTGTTTACATTAGTTTTAAATTTATGCATGTCAGTACCGTCAGGGAGCAGGGAGGGAGTTCCAGAGTCCAGTAGCACGAGGAAAGAAGCTTTTGGAGTAGAAAGCTCTTCGGCATCTGGGGACCTCCACAGTGAATGGATGGGATTTGGCAGATTGCCGGGTTGGTCTAGTGAATTTGCGTCGTGGGGGCACCAGAGCAGCAAGTTTATCCATTTGTTATTGTTATTGTCTAGTGTATGTATTGTACAGTACATTACATATATTGTATGTTTCGAACAGCAATAAAATATATTCCAAGCATCTTACATAAATTTTCATTACAACCAATTATTTATATTGTATACATTAACTGAAAGACGTAGTTATTTACATACGATTAGGGATCCAACTTATGACATGCCATAGAAGGACTCCAACGCAAGTCAGGACTGCCTGTAATATTAAAATAAGAGTTTTTAAATACATATATATAAAGTAAGTTGAGATAAACAAAATTAGAACATTATTTATATATGTTCCAAGAATTCAAACAACGAATATTTGGCATACGATCGTTTCCAAAACAATTTTGAAAATTTTATTTTGTATTATACTTTAGATGATTCCAAAAGGTCTCTTTATCAGCGCCCCTTATAACATCACATATAGAAGTCAAGCAATAAAAACATCAAATTTTAGTATTATAAAAAAAAAAAACGCATATATCCAGTCAATATGGGAAACAGTACCTTTTATCATGCAATTTCACACTACTTTATTTGTAAGATCAATAATGATTATAGTAATGAAAATATATAGGATACAGCAAATTAAAATATTTAAATACAGAATGAACAAAGTAGAAAAATAAATAAAAAATAAAAAAATTAAAAAATAATTTGTGTTTGAAATCACGAATCAAATAGTTTTAATTTATTTATTTATTTATATATATATATATATATATATATATATAAGTTAATCCAACAGAAGATATAAGAGGCAACTAATATCTTTTAATTAGTGAAACATCCGGATAAAAACTGAAGCTCAATATACTGGATAGAGCATTAATAGCAGAATATAAAATGAAATAATAAAATAAGGTGCAAATCAAATTTTATTAGAATTCAAAGTTAAGGCAAAGTATCTTAAAGTCCTTAACTCATGAGTTTTCAAAGATAATTCTTCTCCTCAGAGGACCATCACCGCAGTGACATCATTACACTTTGAAAATATATAAAAATATATGCAAAAATGCATAAAAGTATATAATACATCAAATATATCAGCCCAAAACATACTTTTGTTAAAGCTATACAATCCAAGTCATACAATTTAAAACAAATTCAGGAAAGATATCCAAGAGGTTGACTGAAGATTGATCCAGGTAGTAAGTGACAGTCCAAAAATGAAAGAATTGATTAAATTGAAAAAGTCTATCCAGTCGGGAAATGCGTCCGCAATCGATGCAATAAATGAGTTAAAAATGCATCCAATGTTTATGTTAAATTAATAAAACGATAAAGGAACCAAATCAAATAAAAAGTTCAGTAAACTCACTTAGTGTTGAAATCATAATGTTCAAAATTCAGGGTTCCAATGATTTGACCGGATTAGTGCAAATCATAATTCGCTGATTAAATGGAAAATCCACTAAATCCGATTCGAATAAAATTAAATCAAATCGAGCTGACATATTCGGCCATTTCTTCTTCCGGGTTCGACAAGTTATTTCAATGAAAAAAGTCAAATTTAATCAATTCTTTTATTTTTGGACTGTCACTTACTACCTGGATCAATCTCCAATCAACCTCTCGGATATCTTTCCTGAATTTGTTTTAAATTGTATGACTTGGATTGTATAGCTTTAACAAAAGTATGTTTTGGGCTGATATATTTGATGTTATATACTTTTATGCATTTTTGCATATATTTTTATATATTTTCAAAGTGTAATTTTATCACCTGCGGTGATGGTCCTCTGAGGAGAAGAATTATCTTTGAAAACTCATGAGTTAAGGACTTTAAGATACTTTGCCTGAACTTTGAATTCTAATAAAATTTGATTTGCACCTTATTTTATTATTTCATTTTATATCATGCTATATATATATATATATATATATATATATATAATGTGTGTGAAGTGAGAAAATAAAGATAAGAATTATATCTTTAAATTATATTCTATCTTGAATAGTCAATGCTCGATGTACGAGATAGAGTAGTAGTAGTATAATTAGATAAGTGGTGAGAAAAAATAAAATGCAATATTTATTAAATCATCAATTCTTCAAACAAGGGTTATATATAAAAAACTTTTCTTTCCTTAATCCATAGATTTTCATAGATGTAGTCTTATCGTCAAAAGAAATTCCTCTGATAAGACTATATCTTTGAAAATGTTATACAACCCTTGTTTTGAACAATTGATGATTTAATAAATATTGCATTTTATCCAATTTTTATTCTCATCACTTATCTACTTATACTATTGCTCTCTCAGAAATCGAGCAGTGATTATTCAAGATAGAATATAATTTAAAGATATAATTTTTATCTTTATTTTCTCACTTTACATATATATATGTAAATGTGGAAATGGTATAATAGTTACTGATGCTGATTGCTGTGTTCAAGTTCCATTAGGGCTATGTAATTATAACCTTGGAAAATGTATGAATTCATCACTACTCCCCTCCCCCTAAGATATGGATGAAATAGTAGGGTTGACTGCTCTCTCAAGTAGAACAGCTAGTCAAGAAGAAACATTCTAAAATAATACTTATAATCTGGTAGAACTCCAACACGTCATGCACCATTCATTTATGTATTCATCACTTGCTTGATGGAAAGAGTGGAACTTGTTCATAATCAGACATTCATATGTCATTCTGTATAAGAGAATCCATTGTGTCTATAGGACGCATAGTTTTCATTAAAGAATCAATATATTGATTTTTTTTTTTTAGTTTTAAATATTTTAATGCTCTAAATTGAGTAGATATGATTATTATTTACATATAAGTATTAATATAAGTATATTAAATAGATATGACTATTAAGTGAGCCATATTTTATGAGTTGATGTGTTGTTCTAACCACCTGGGTTAATATTTAATCACACCAGCACTGAAAAATAATAGCTTACAAATGTATGTGTATCATGGCCTTCCTAAAATGAATACAAGAACAAGTAAATATTATAATTTATTTCCCTAATATGACTGTATGCTTTGTTTTTTGTTGAATTTTTTTTTTTTTTTTTTTTTTTTTTTTTTAATAATCAATATTATGAGTCATTTCGTAATGGTTTGTAATTCCGGAGCCATTTTATTCTGAAAAATTGGCTTACTTAAAAATCCTTCACTATAATAAAGACCAATGTGTATTTATTTGTACATAAATAAATATATGTACTTCAATTTTGTCCTGCAAAAGTTGGTGAGTAAAACACATGCTTTTTTTCTAGCCCTTGAACAAAACCATTTCAAGTAGTGAAGGGAAGCGAGAAAGCAAATAACGAGTCAGACAACCACCTCATATTTGCCCCCAACGCCTGAAATAAATTCGCAAACAAATCCTTCACTCTATAATAAAAAATCAACAGTGGGTGTTTTTTTTTACGTTAGGTCATCAGAAATGATAATGATTTATATATGAAAAATTAAATTACTGACATAATTCTATGATTTTATATTAATACTTTAATAATATATCTAGATAAATAGCGAGTGCAAACACTGGTGAAGCAAATACTTTTTTTATCCGTCATTTTTTACGTAGGGTGTAAATACTAGTATATCAAATACTTGATGTGTTACAAACACAAATTACTTTTTTTTTTTAATTAAATATTTTGTATATTTTGAATATTTCAACATCTCTTATTTGACAATTTTATTTTTTAATATTCTTGTCTTATAAATGAATGATCATAAGTTGCCATTTTTCTTCATTGACTTTTCTGTATTTCAGCTTGTAATATTAGTAAAGTAATGTCCCCTTTTTTTTCTTTTAATTAATTTTTTTTTTTTTCAGATAAGTTATTTTCTTAGATCGTTTGTTTGTACTTTTTAATAAAATATGTTGTCACTGTATATTTATTTATCATGGTAACCTAAGACAGGATAAAACAAGGTATAACTAGGTGCTACAGGAAAGTCATCAGGTGTTGTGATATCGCTCCAATTGAACTCAGTGAAGAAGCTAAAGGCTGAACGGAATGATGTGCCATCACAAAAATAGCACTGAAAACCTTTGCGGAAAAGAGTCGCAACAGAATCAAGATGACTAGAGAGTGTCGTCATAAGGCAACGCTGAACTTTGCCGACATCTACAGACTATCAATGTCCTGTTTTTAGTTGTTTTTTTTTTACTCTTATTCATCCAAAACAAGGCACATTGTCACTCGGACGTAAGGGGCTACTGTGAATTAGGGACCATGCCTACAGAGGCACTTTAAGTAGGGAGTTGAACAGCAAGGTGTCTGTTCACATCACATTTAAATTTCTGCATGTTAGTACAGTCGAAGAAGCAAGAAACGGAGGGAATTCAAAAGTCTAGTAGTTCGAGAGAAGAAACTATTAGAGTAAAAGGCTTTTCGGCATCTGGGGACCTCTACAGTGAAAATGTGGGATTTTGCTGCTTGTCAGGTTAGTCGGGGGTGTTTACGTTGAGGGAGCACCAGTACTATGAGTTTGTCGAAGAACATTCCATTAAAGTACAAGAATGCAACATTGCAACAGGGGTTGGATCTTGGTTGACAGTGCGGGACCTATTAGATTGGAGACTCTTTTTTGGACCTTATCTACCTACATTTCCCAAATCTAGACTTTCCCAAATCTAGACTTTCCCAATTGAGTTATTCTTCGATTCATTAACTCATAAACAGATGTGCTTTCCTCAAAATAGAGCGACTACTATTAATAGAAAAAAATAATTTTCGAAATATTTTATGTAGAAACCACAATAAAACATGCATGTTTTGCGCAGTATGATAATCTTTAGTTTAATATTCTAAGATAAATGATCAAATTGATTGTTGCTACATTTTAATGATTTGTCATTGTTGTAACCCAAGTATTTTTTTAATGATTTGTTATTGTTGTAACCCAAGTATTATTTTTTTTTTTTTTTAATGATTTGTTATTGTTATAACCCAAGTATTATTTTTTTAATGATTTGTTGTTGTTGTTATTGTAACTCAAGTACTATCAATGTCCTGTTTATCTCCATTTCTGTAAATCTAGATTTTGACTATTGAGTCACTCTCAGGTTCACTAATGGTCTTTCTTGAGATCGATGAACAACGACTATCCCAGCATATAATATTGAAAAGAAATCTTTCTATTTCAGATGAAGCAAAGTTATTTTCTTTGTCTGTTTGCACCGTTGATAACAAAATATTGTCATTGTATATTCAAGTCTGTTGATGCTTTCATTTGTGTTTATCAATATCACTTTCAGATTCATTATTGATCACCAAAAAAAAAACGTCTTTATTTGTTATTCTTATTGTTTTGTTTGATGGCTCCTTAATATCATTAATCACATTTACTTGTTATTCGAAAACCTATTCATTATTGTTTCTTCACCCTCCTACATGACCTTCGGGTCAAAAAAAAATTTTTTTTAAATTAGAAATATCTAAATTATGGTTGATAATCTTTTCTTAAGTATTTACATATACTATGATCTACTTGTATCATGTTACAAGGTTTTGATGGGGTATGTAATACAAATATATACGATCATTTGAGAATCACTTTTCTCTATTTCTAAAAACTAATTCAGTGTTAATGAAGTTCAAAACATAATCACTCAAATTCAGATTGAATGGGATTTTGGTCCTATGACATATCAACATTTTGACAGTTACATTTTAAGTTGAAGTAAATTAGCTGTACCTACCTGACGTTGATCAGGATTCTTTTTACTTTCATTTTTCTTAAACTTTTTTTTTTTTTTTAACTATGCTGTTTTTTTGTTTTGTTTTTTATGTTGTTTTTGGGGGGGGGTGAATTGTAATACCAAATTTTTTATTTAAAAGAAAAATAGGATTTTTAAGTTAATTTTAATTATTACGGTATCATTTGATCATTAAATTATTAATTAAACCAAATTGTTATGAAACTATAACCAGTTTTGTTGCCGTAATTTTGTTTTAATCTACTTATAAAATTATTGGATGTAAATAACTTCGGAAACATTCAATCTTTTAATACATGAGGATTTGCTGAGAATTTTAAAACCAGTTTAAATGACTTTCTATAGTAAAGTAATTAATTAATTTTTTTTCAACTATTAACAAAAGATTAAAATGGCTGTTTTCTTTACGAATAAACCAAAATGCATTCTAGTCGATTTTATTTTGTAATTAATTTTTTCGATAGGATTTTAATAAGTTTATTTTAGTACTTTACGCTATTGCATTTTTAATTTCAATAAATAATCGATTAATAGTAAATAAAAAATAACGCGTATACCACGATGAGCAAGAAACACACACGAGAAGTGGTAGCATAATTTTATTAGAATAGATATATTAGATATTTACCATATAATAATCTCTTGTTGTAAAGCTGTGTATGTAAGCCATTTCTTTTGTCATTAACATCGACTATTTAATGGATACCTTAATTCACTATTGAAAATAATAGTTGCATCAATATTGTTACGCAATCCTCCACTCTATAATAAAGACCAATGTGTATTTATTTATATATAAATAAATATAAATAAGTTCCATCACACAGAAGTTAGCGAGTAAAAACATGATATTTTGTAGCCCCTGGACGAAACAATTTCAAGTGGTGGGAGGAACCGAAAAAGCAAATAGTAAGTTGGACTTATCCCGCTGCCTGAAATGAATTTGGAAAGAAATCCTCCTCTTTAAATAAAAAGTTCATGTGTTTTTTTTTTTAATTTTTAGGTCATCAAAAATGATAATTTATATATGGAAAATTAAATTACTGACATAAAACATCCACACATTTTCGTGAGAAATGGCAGTTTAGATGGAGCAGTAACACCTCCAATAAATTGTTGACAATACAATCCGATCTAGAATAATAGAGACAGGGCTGTAGGAAGTCATGAAGGGAGGGGAGTCGTTCTCTCTTGACTCCATATTGGCCGCATAAAAGCCACCCTTTCATTCATGCTTGACCGCATAAAAGCCACCCTTTCATTCATGCTTGACCGCATAAAAGCCACCGTGGTGTGCGATTTATGTCATGTCCCATACACGGTGAGACACTTTATGTTAGAATGTGTTGATTTTGCTCCCATGTGACAAAGATACTACAATGTTGGCACCATGAAGGAATTGTTTGATGACGTCAGGGTGGAAATCATGTCCTTTTTGAAGACGGTAGGTTTACACACCAAAATCTAAGTTCAATAAACAAAATCAAACTTCTCTATAGATTAAATGTAATTTATCAATTGCAGACTGTTTATTCACAAAATATACACGTACAAAAGTAATTGATCTGCAAATAATCTAAATACAAGATAGAATCTGTTAGGTGTTTCAAAATATTGTGAACCTAAAGCATGAACTCCTTTTACCAAAATAAATGGAGGCAGCATTAAATAATCCAAAAAGGTTGATATGCCTTAAAACAAACAATATATCTAGATAAATAGAAAGTCCGAACACTGGTGAAGCATAATGTGTTTTTGTCCTTTTTGATGGAGGATGTACACTTATTTTGATAATAAAACTGGTCCATTATCAGAAAATAACTACAACGTTTTGGAATTTTGAAAACATTTTGGAATTTCTGAAAATAATGAAAATGTCCATCCACAAAACAATGTATCTTGTTTAGGAAATAATTTGTATTGTAATAACTAAAATATGATTAAAAATTATTTCTTTATATTTCTCATTTGATTATTGCTAAATAACCATTTGTGTAGAAAGTTATTTTTTGTTTTGTTTTTAATTCAATTGAAAATTAAATGAGTTTTTTTAATGTTTTCTTTTGTTCAGCTTATGTCGGTCAACAATTATATTTTTTCTTTTTTTATTTTATTTTTTTTATTTGGGATATATCAAATTTCTACTTTTTGGTCCGCAAACTGCTTATTTGTTGGTTCAGGGCTTCTTTTCTTTATTTAGCCATGCATGCATTTTTGTTTTTCATTCTCGGTAATGGCAATCGTATCTCATGGAATTTTAATTAACTCTGATAATGCTATTTTTATGGAGGACATTTTTTTTCTTTTATCTACATTAAACTCTTTTTTGAAATGTTATACTTCCTGCAATAAATGTCGACAACGTTAAGTCGTAATCTCGGTTTCATTTCTTTATGAATTATTTTATAATGGATGCTACTTGGGAACGCATTAGTGAATCCATTTAAAGTTTTAAAACAAATAAAAATTTGTTTGGCTCTAAAAATCATTTTTAAAGTGCAATAGAATTAAACAACCTTATCTCTATTAAGTGACCCAATTATTTGTATCCACATCAACCATAAAGTTGTCATTATACGTGTCTATAAGTAGCATGTGTTTAAACAAAACCATTAGACATATTACAAGGATAGGCGAGAGGTTGTTTTCTGCTCGGATAAGATTTATTTTCACTTCTATTTAAAAAGACAGAAGGAAAATCTTAATAAAATCAACAAATACATAAATACTTGGGGTGAAGGTTTTAATCAAATAATAAAAAATAAAAATGCAAATCAGAGTACCACTTCACAACAAACAAATTTCTTTTAAATAAAATTGCAATTTATTTACTTGCCTTGCTTTATTTTCTTATTGAAATAAACTTTATTTGAAAGAAAATTAGAAGTTGTT
The DNA here is from genome assembly GCA_963556195.1 of Sepiola atlantica. Classification (NCBI taxonomy): domain Eukaryota; kingdom Metazoa; phylum Mollusca; class Cephalopoda; order Sepiida; family Sepiolidae; genus Sepiola; species Sepiola atlantica. Next base: position 198,297,088 of record OY744517.1, read on the forward strand.
AGTAAAATATTTTTGGTGCTTCTGTAGTTTAATAATGACATTAAAATATTTTTTTTTAAATGTATAAACTTTATGTACTTACGTGTTAGCTGAAAATAAGATTGTACAGAAAAAATTATGCAAATTCATCCAGTATTTATTAAATTATGAGAAAAAGAAGAAAAAACGATCTTGCGTATCAGTAGCTTACTAAGTAGGTAAGGGAGATAACTTTCGGAAAAACTCAAAATATAAGAAAAATGGCGACATATAGATAAAATCGTTTTTTTATTTTTTATTTAATAAATACTGGATGAATTTGCATGGTAGTCTTTTTTTCAGCTACCACATAAGTACATAAAGTTCATACATTTCTTTAGCTATTTTTTAAGAAAGGCCTAACATGTCATTTGAAACTACAGAAGCACCATATTTTTTTATGTTTTCTTCATTAAATAAATCTTGTCTTCTCTATCTATCTATCTAAAGTAATAGAAAAGACAATTTTGTGGCTTCCTTTCCAGCCGCAGAAGTATTTCTATGGTCTACCTCCACCAGTGAGATGGCCTGTACCAGCCACTCTGTTTTCTGAGGCTCATCGTTTAAACGAGACACAATTCCGCTAATTTTATGAAATCTCTCAATTGAATGGTGACTAAAACTCCAGAAGTCTCCACTGCAACTAGTGTAAAAATAAATCAACAAGAAAGATTTTTTTTTTTTAAACTTTGAGTCTTGAGCGATAAACCCCAGTTCAATTACGGAAATGTGTCACCACATTTTAAAGGGGAAAATGGTAATCCCATTTGGTCACTTCCCAAACCGCAATCGAGGTCTATGGTTTTGGGAGAGAAACCTTAGTGTATCCAGAACTCTTCAGCTGATGTGGTATAATGCTGCATTTATTGGAAAGCAACTGATACTAGTTGAATATAAGTTGCCCTCTCTCTCTCTCTCTCTCTCTCCCTCTCTCTCTCCCTCTCTCTCTCCCTCTCTCTCCCTCTCTCTCTCCCTCTCTCTCCCTCTCTCTCTCTCCCTCTCTCTCCCTCTCTCTCTCTCTCTCTCTCTCTCTCTCTCTCTCTCTCTCTCTCTCTCTCTCTCTCTCATATGTATGTAGTCATCCACAGAAAGACTGCTTCAGCTCTTCAGTGTGGCTAGACAGACAAGTACTTCAAGCTGAGATTAAAATACGACCATTTTTTTTTTTTTATCAGTCAGAGATTTTACCTGCTAAACCATTAGCACAAGCCACGATGAAGGAAAATCTTAATGTTTATATTAACAATATCAGCTGCTGAGAGAGCTCTATTCATTTACACAGAGTTTAGTATTATAACTAATGCTAGCCAGCAATATTTTTTTTTATACGCACACACTTATTAGTAAAAAAAAAACCATCTTTATGCACTATTTATTTAAATCTGTCTATTGTTATTTTGACTGACATTATCTGAGTAAGAAACTAATCACATGCTTACTTTCAGGTTTCAAGTCTTTTCCTTTCCAGAACAATTGACTGTGAGAAAATCCTTGAACACCTTATTCTATCAAGTTAAAAATAGAGCACTCACTTTTTAATTACTATTGCAGAAACAGAAAAATAATTACATGACTCTTTATTGACTTGAACCAATCAAAAGAAATAATACATGTTGGTATATTATTTAATAAATTTTTAAAACTAATTGTATGTCTGTTAGACATTCAAAAACTAATTTTGTCAAATTTACCTTTCGTTTTATTAAAACTTGCTAATATTGTAAATCATCTATTTTCCTAGATGAGATGTAAATATTATTTATTGGTTCGTCCGTAAAGTTGTAACTAATTTCAACAGTTGTGTCTTTCAACGTTTCATAGAAGAGTTGTAATGTTGGTATGACTGGCATCTTTATATACAACGTGGTCGAAAAGTCATGTTACCAAAAAGTAGCAACGATAGAGGAACAAGTAATACAGCAATACAAAATATGTGTCCTGGATTCAGTTTATTCACGAGTAAAACAAAATAAGAACAAGAATAGCAAGTAATAAATTAATAGAAAAGAACATTTAATGGATTCAGTTTATTCACTTTCATTGACAAGGTCACACATTGAGAAGGTCTGTATAAACAGCATTATTTTTGTGGCGCGAAATGATACAGTTCCATGACCTGTGTGATATCTTACGAAGCTGTTCTTTGGTGATTGTTTCTCTATTGCTGTTTCTTTTGGTAGGGATAACAACAAGACTTTCAGACAACTCCCTTCCCTATGCATAAGAAAATTGTTTTGATAAGAAGATTATTAATGAAATGTGATATTATTATTTCTACTCATTTCTGGGATTGAGGAGGGCGTTATTGAGTTTTTTTGTTTTCATGAGATGAGAAGGGATACATTTGACAACTCACATTGTTATGTTAGAGTTTGAATTACCTACTAGACACCATCCTCAAGTGTCTTCGGTTTCTCTATACAAGAGTTTGTCAGGACAACCTGACATGAGGATACGTCACCCTACAAGTAAACCCAACAAAATATTCAAAATAACATAGTATTTGAAGCCCAAATAAGATCCATTCAGTATGGCTACACCACACTGGCTCATACGAGGAATGGTGCATCTTCTAGTAATGTTACCTCAAGTAACAGCACTTAGCTGAATACTCCACCAGACTAGATGAATTCTTGTCCTGGTATCCGTAAATGGAATCATGTAAAACAGATATTATATAGAATATGGTGAGCTAAGTTTTTTTGTTTTTTATATTAATATTTCAACCCTGTTTCAAGCAATGTGTCTGTCGGTCATCTTCGTGTGTATTCTTCATTTACGATGATGTTTTTCCTGTGTTTAAATGATTTTTGTTGATTTGTGTACACAACTGTTTCTTACATAGGTTGGGGACTATCGATACTGTCCGCATTCCGGTATCAGAGTTGCAAATGTGGTCTAGATAATCTTCTCCCAGCCAGGTTGCTAATCACTTATGGAAGAAGGAAGACAAAGACGATTTAAACTTTAAATATACTTGAACTTAACTATGGATCTATTTTCCTTAACGCAGAGCGACATGAAGAGTCTGGCAACCCTATCTATGTGGACTTCACATGATGATATTTCCCCCACTATGTTCTAAACCACAACTGTTCTAACTGCAAATCTTTTTAGGTCACATGACTAAACAAATTAATCAGGTCTCTAGGGAGGGGACGGTGGTCAAGTGGATAAAGACACGGACTGATGACCTGGGCGTGCCAAGTTCGAATCCAGTCGGTTCCATAATATCACGTTCACTTGGCAACCATTTACGTGGTTCCATCCTGCAAGAATGCCAAAGTTGTACCATGTTGATTTACATGAATTTACTTACTAGGTCTCTACCCTTGTATCAAGTCACGGTGAACTTGGATTCAGATCTTAACAATGATATCTAAGTAACCTTACGCAACAGATCATTTCTACACTTACATCAGAAACTTGGTGGTATGGTTTTGAGGAAAGGGGCTATTAGAGTAAAAATATTTCCGGTATCTATGGACCTCTAGTGAAGGGGTGGGATTTTTCTGCTAGGTTCGAGGTATTTTGGTTGAGGGGGTACAAGTACAGTAAGTCATCAGAGCACATTTCGTGAAAGTACTTGTAAAACAAGCATAGGGGTGCAGCACTTCCGCGATGTGACAGGGGCTGGAGTTTGGCAGACAGTGCGAGACCTATTAGGTTAGAGACTATTTTTTGCACCCTGTCCAATATGGGAGAATGGTGGCTTTATAGAGATAAACTAGTAGGTATGAGAAGTTTTCTAGACCGGTAGAGAGAGCCTACCTTCTTTGCAGCAAACTTGGCAGTATCTTCTATGTATTTGTTCCAATTCATGTTGCCTGTGAATGTTAGGCTGAGAAGTTTAAATGTTGGACTCTTGGGAAGGATGCTATCGACCATGGCAATTGGTTGTTGGAAAAGTTTCTTATAACTGTTAATGGTAAGGAGCTTTGTCTTGGTAGCATTGAATGTGACCATCCATTTTTGACCTCATTCTACTACAGACTGGGGGTCATTTTCTAAGGATTCAGCTATTGCCTCGGATGTGTGCGCATAGAGCCTGGTATAATCAGGAAATACATCCATCTCAGACGAGATTACCTCAAGGAGGTCGTTTATGAAGATCAGGAATAATAACGGTCCAAGTATTGACCCCTGGGGCACGCTCACATTAATGCGTTGTTTGGATATACAGCCATCGAGAATGACCTGGATTTTTCTTTTTAGCTAAGAAGGATCTGAGTATATTGAATATTTGTCCAGTAATACTGTACGAGTTGATTTTTCTGAGGAGACCTTCATGCCAGACCTTGTCAAAGCCCTTGAATATATCAAGACATACTGCCCTAGCTTCACCTGCCTTATCCAGTGGTATATGCATTCAGAGATGACTGTGAGGATATCCACAGTAGAACTGGATTACCTAAATCCATACTGTTGGTCAGTTGTTAATAATAATGAAATCATTGTGTATAGTGCTTTGGAGGTGCACGACTACTCCTCAAAAGTGCATATATAGTGCATAGGATAATGTGCAGTTGTCAGTGAAATGTACAAATATACTTATGTGCATGTGTATGGAGCAGGGACATCAGGTGTAGTTTTGAGAGTTTTAAAGGATGCAGTGCTTTGGCACCCAACAACTGATGCAGGCATTTTGTTCCATGCTCCAACACTTCCGAGCATGGAAAATTGTTTTCGGAAGCCATGTGAGCTGTGCGATTTTCTGACTTTGTAAGCATGTCCACATTTGTTAGACACATAAAGATCAAAAGGGTGCTTACGGTTGTTGATGTGGGTGTTTACCAAGTTGGTTGCTAGATGCCTGATCTTCAATAAATCCAATCCCAGAGAAGCAAGACATTTATAGTATGGCAGGTGGCTGAAGGAGGATATTCGCTTGGTTGCACATCTCTGAATAGTTTCCAGGCGGTAAATGTTCTTCTTCAACAGAAATGTTATGAAATTCAAACTACGTGGTTCACTAAGCATACACGCTAATGGAGTGCCGGATTATTATTGTATACAGGTTACTTATAGGCAATAAAGCCTGGCTATGCTAATTTTTTTCTTTTTTTTTTAACGTAGTTCACCCCAAACAAGGCAGGCCGCCACTGTAGACGTAAGGGGCTACTGAGAAGAAGGAAAAGGGGAGAGGGTTGGGGGGGGGGGTCAACCTAAACTGGGATCTGCGCAGCGAGATGTCTGTTTACATTAATTTTAAATTTTTGCATGTCAGTACTGTCGGGGAAACAGGAGGCAGGAAGGGAGTTCCAGAGGTCAGCAGCACGAGGAAAGAAGCTATTTGAGTAGAAAGCTCTCCAGCATCTGGGTATCTCCACAGTGAATGGATGGGATTTAGTTGATTGTCGAGTTGGTCTAGTGAATTTACATCGAGGGGGCACCAGAGTAGCCAATTCATAGGAGCATAATCCATTGAAGTATTTGTAAAACAAGCACAAGGATGCTACATTGCAGCGATGGGACAGGGACTGGAGCTTGGTTGACAGTGAGGGATCTATTAGGTTGACGACTTTTTTTTGGACCTTGTCAAGGAGGGAGAGACTAGTAGATGATGCACCAGCCCAGATGTGGCAACAATACTCCATGCATGGGCGGATGGTGGCTTTGTAGAGATAGAGGATAATGTCAGGTATGAGAAGTTTACTAGCACGGTAGAGGGAGCCAACCTTCTTTGTGGCAGCCTTTACTGTTATCAACCAAGCCAACCGCATTACAATAAACAAATAATCAACAACAATCATAGTGAAATAAGAGGAAAACATCACCATAAATAGAAATTTATCTGAAGAAAGCTGAAGAGCACATCAGTCGAAATGTAGCATAAATATAAAAATCAATGTTGATGAGGACAATAGTCCAAAGCGAAATAATATAAATAATGATGAAACTCCTCATTCAAAATAATATCTTTTTGCATGTTTGCAAAATTGATTTGAAAATAGAAAATCCTTTCAAGATTTGCTTTCAGTTTTAAAATAATAAACCATTTTTTTTATCTTTTTTATTTATTTATTTATTTATTTTTTGCTTATGTCATTAAATTGTTGGCCATGATTTCCTGAATGCTTCTGATGCAAAACATCTGCATGCATGAAGTAACGATGCCGATTCCAACCTCCGTCCAGGAAATGTTTTCTCTAACCTTGTTTTTCTCCAGATTCCATGAAGCATCTATTTTAAACAGATGTTAAAATGAGAACATAATCAAAAGTCTATGACTTATTGTCTCCTTATGGACATTTGTTTTGCTTACATTGTCATTTTACAACTATCCCCCCCCCTGCAGCATGTTTACGTTCCAAACAGTAGTTAAATATGCCTCCCACCCCAGTATGTTTATCAGATGCATGAACTGTCTATTCATGGAATAGTCCACATGTGTGAAGACGGAGGTGGGTGGGTTGTTGTTTGAATTGTACACCCCTTTTTATGGCTTGAACAATGTTTGTTCTGATTGACTATTTTACTTTTTATATTCTCACTTTCAATACAAATATTATTTTATTACATAAGAAAATATTGCATTACTTTAAAATTCTACTTCTATGGAACTGATTTTATAAACTTCAACAACATCTTCAATTCCTAATAGTTGATAGATGGCATATTACTTAAGGAGATAGTTTCATTTTTTTTTTTTTTTTTTTTTTTTTTTTTTTTTTTTTTTTAGGAATCCTGTCAAACTATTTAGTGAAAAAATATTATTTCACTTATTTATAAATTGACTTACACCAATCATCATACACAGTCTCATTGACTGAAAAAGTCAGATGAGCCAATAAAGAACTTTTAACTAATTTATTTTTTTGTTTTTTCTATTTAATGATATTTATAAATTGTCAGACGTTTCATCCAAAGTAATCTAATATATATATCACAATAATAAGTAATTAAAAGGGGATTATCTTAACACTTTTCACAGTAGATTTGATCTTCAGAAGTGTATTCTAGTCCCATATGTCTGTATATATTTGAATGTAAGTTCAAAGTATATATTTGAATGTAAGTTCAAAGTAACTGGAAAGCAAATTCTGGCATTAATTATCAAATTTATTTGGCATGATGTCAGTGCACAAAGTCATTTTTTTTTTCTTTATTACGGCATGAGAATATTCCTAAATAATTTTTGTTTTTGTTTTAAATTTGAAATGTTATGGAGAAAGAGTTATACTTATTTTGTATAATATTTTCTTTTTCTATAACATAAATTGTAATTTTTATATATATATATATAATATATATATATATATAATAGTTTTATTTACACAAACATCTGGCTACATGTTATGACATGTTTCAACTGGAGCTCTAATAAATCTGACATCATCAGGCTAATGGAAAATGTTTCCCATTTCCCTAATGATGCTGTATTTATAAGAGCTCCAGTTGAAATGTGTCATGACGTGTAGCCAGATGTTTGTGTAAGTAAAACTATTATATAAATAACTCTTTATTATTGAACACTATTATATAAACAGAGTAAAGATTCTCTGGATTTTAACATGTGGATACAAACCTTACCTGGATTACTATATATATATATATATATATATATATATATATATATATAATGGTATAAAACTTTTTACTTATACAAAAACTTTTGAGCTTGCAACTAGAACTGAAAAAATGTAGCCAAAAATGTTTGTATAAAAAAAGTTTTATACCAAATAAATACGGCTCTACTTATTATTGAGCACTTTTATATAAACACAGCAAGGATTCACTGGATTATAGGCTGTGGACATAAACTGACCAGGATTGTTATTAAAATATGTATGTAAATTATAAAAAAAAATCTTATACAATATACTGTTGCATCATCTGTGTATAACATACGTTTCGGTCGATGATATCTTCCTCAGTGTCCGTGGAATGAGCCACATTTATGATAAGTGAAAAAATAAAAATGTTGTTTGTGAAGTAAGGGATTTTTGGGGGGGTGGAGGTGGGGCTGCTATTTAATGTTTTCAAAACTAGTTTTTCATTATTTGTGAATTTGGATCATTCCGTTCAACATACTGTTCTCTGAGGAATATATCATTGACTGAAATATCAATTATATGAGTCATTAAAGATGTAACAACAGTTGGAATATTTGTTTTTTCTTTAATCTCTAAAAACTCTATTCAGCCTTGATTTATCAAAAATGAATTATAGATAATGTGGCTGCCAGTATGAGTTAATCAAAGACTTAATTACCTATAGCCCAAGATGTGTCGACCATTATTATTTACTAAGCAAGATGATGCTGGGAATTGCTAGATAGGAAGATGTTGTTGCATCAATCTTCCTCATGTGAAAAAAGTCTGTCTACCTTGGAGATTCGTATTAAAATACTAGACTAACACTATCTCCAGTTGAAAGATCCAAAAGTCTCAACCATAAAGCAGACAGAATCTGTTCTACTTATCAACAATGGCATCAGTTTCCATTGTATCAAATTATTTTCCAGGCTAAATAATTAAAATGTTATGCTAGAGCTAATCCATAACCATACAGCCTGGCACATTGTTATTAGCTAAATTTTTGTGCTTGTCCAGTGCAAAGGCCGTACGAAAAAATTATTTATTTATGAAAACAATATTATGTACTTACTCAGTGGTATTTTATTGTTCAATGTTGAAAAAAGTAGAAAAATATTATCCACCAGAACTTTAATTACAAGTATTTTCCCATTTTTTCTATCATAGCAATCGCTTCGATGAGTATGCGTCCATCTTTTTTCGTTGAACATAATTCAAGGGCAGATAATTTGCAAGGGCAGATAATCACGCAATTTTAAAAAAAAGCGATTGCTATGATACGAAAAATGGGAAAATACTTGTAATTAAAGTTCTGGTGGATAATATTTTTCTACTTTTTTCAACATTGAACAATAAAATACCACTGAGTAAGTACATAATATTGTTTTCATAAATAAATAATTTTTTCGTGCGGCCTTTGCACTGGACAAGCACCAAATTTTTATATCAAAGTTTTGGATTAAGATTTATTATTCTAAGAATACTGCACTTTTTGAAATACCTACGTTAGACTGCAAATTTTTTACACTAACATTTTGCTAGAAATTAAATTATCCATCCTTTTAACATCTCTGAACTCCAAATCTTTTATTAAGTGTAATTTTAAAGTTTGCTCATTTGACAGCAACAATAATTTTTTTTTAATTTTTTTAAAAAATAGAAAAAAAGAAATAAAGCAATTAAAATATTCATATTAGATTTATTGATGGGTACAAAATTTAAAAATGAATAATAGCAAGTTCATAGTAAATTGCCATTTTTTTTTTTTCGACTCACGTTAATCTGAGGAGTAACATTAGAATTTAAGTGGAATTAAACATTGCAACAAAATGGAATATGAAAACCTTACAATGTCTGTAACAGATTCATAGAAAAATGCCAAATTCCTTGTTTACAAAACGATGATTATCAATAGGAAATGTAAAAAGCTTTGTCGACAAGGGATTCGTTTTTCTCTCAATCTTTTACAAACATTCTACTAATTTCCTTTAAATTATTTATATAATCTATTATGTTCAATTTCCCTTAAATTCTAATGATGCCCCTCTGTTGAAAGAAAATCTTGGGAGACAATTTACTTAAACGAACAACGGCTCTTATTAATTAAATAAGTTTTGTCCAGATGGTTTTATTTATTTTTAGGCTGTCCTCTTCAGATGGATTCTCTACCCAATGAAATGAGAGTCCGGAATAAACTGTTCTGCACAATTCTAGAGTATTCATTATTCTGTGCTTCATTTTGTTAGTGTGGTGTTTTACAGGCCTCTGAGGAAGAAATAGTTGACGCTCCTTCTGCAATTACAAGCGTCAAGGACCGAGCCAAACACCTGAACAAACTCCAGTCAGAGAGTGACCTGCTGAAACTAACCTCTCGAAAGTCTGACAAATCCAAACATGAAAAAGTAAGCTGGCTCTCTCCAACACCAACACTACTACTACTACTATCACTACTACCAAGAACACCAACAACAACAACAACCACTCACTATTCTCTGTTGTTGCTTCTTGTTTGTACATTGACTGTGTGTTCAAGCCATGCATGGCAACTTCATATACCAAATCCTTTGTCCTTCTTTGTCTTCTTCCTTTGTTGTTGTTCGATGTTGGGAATCTCTTTATACACAACACAGCTATGCATATTCTGCCATACACAACTAACAACCATTACGGTAAAACGTTTGTGGCAATGATGTTTCGCTGGTTGAGACTTTGTCGTCGGAAGTTTGTTTGGACAATGTACTTCTCAAAGACAACAAGAACTGATATTCTTAGGATGCAATCATTCGATATGTGATTTTAGAGATGAAAATCTTATTTAAAACTTATGCCTGACAGACTGACGGGCGGATAGTTTCTTATATATGCATGAAGCATCTAAAAATACCATTTAAAACTTAAGCATGACAGACCGATGAAAATTCTATTTCAAACTTAGCATAACAGACTTACCGGCCGACTTTCTTCTCGAGATGGTTGGTCTCCTCTAAAAGCAAAAGTTTTTATTAGTAAATCATTTTATCAAAAACTGACATTCAGCTCAATTTTATGTGAAGACATTTTTTAACGAATAAAAAATGAACATAAAACTCTAATAATTCTTACATGCGATAACATGTGAAGAATCAAAAGTTGACTTAAAAGTCTGGTGATTCTTACATAATCGCAATAGCATATGTAAAACATAAAAAATGGACATAAAAGTCTCGTAATTCTTACTCGGAATAATATAACTAATAACTTCTGATTTTTCTTCAAAACAGGTACCAAATTTGATGGAAGATGATACCAAGAGGAATGTAAACCCTGAAACAATAAGAAAATTTGATGTGCAACTCTTTTCAATAGTGTAATTGTTAAGAAACATTTAACAAATAGGCAGGAAATTTAGATTTGGCAAGAATATATGCTACCATTTGACATCAGTAAACCTGATTAGCCAGTTGATTATTAAGAAGACTCTATTACCTATCTGACTGGAAATAAATAGTTTCAGATAATTAATTTATTGGTTGATAGTATCACCTATGTGTATATATATATATATATATATATATATATATTATATCTTTTCCTTTGTTCATTTAAACACAAAACAGACCAGACACGGGAGTTAACATCCACACATAATACCCCAATGCGCCCTACTGGCTAAATCTGAAAACACTCAATAGGGTTTATTGACTATTTTCAAAAACTCTGTTCATACTTAGAAAGCAAGAAGGAAGAGGCTTCCGAAAATTACCTAAGAAAAAAAAAAAGAAATTGGGATTTACCTTGCTTCTAAAATCGTCCCACCCACCCAGAATGAAATAAATTACACATTTATTTTTTTATTGTCTGCTTATAAGTTTCCATCAAATGATTACACATATAAAACAATATAAATAAAAAACAATAACAAATATTTAGAATGGACTGTACACTTTATTGAAGTTTTACGGTAAATCCAATTCTCAGAAGTGCATTTCTATTCAACACATCTGTATAAATTTGAATGCAAGCTCAAATTAGCCAAAAGTGAAATTATATATATATATATATATATATATTAAAAATAATTAATAAATATTTATTTATAAATATTATTGTTTATATTCATATATATATATATATTTCTTCAATCTGAACAACTAAAAAACAAACATGTTTTGTTAGCCGGATGAGATCATAGTTTTTAAAGCTAATGATCGAAACATTTCCATGGATGATTTTTGTATAAATATTAATATATATATATTAATGCTGAATTTACCACATCATATTTAAAATAACTTCTCCAATGAGTTCCAAACTGGGTGCCCATGGGAATTACTGTATGCCGATGACTTGGTCATAATGGCAGAGACAATGAACGAGCTGGAAAAAGGATTGAAGTATGGAAGAAGGGCATGGAAGCAAAAGGTCTGAGGGTCAACACTGGAGAGACAAAGGTGATGGTCAGTGGCCCAGAACTCCACTCTGATCAATACCCATGCGCGGTGTGTAGGAGGTGGGGGGGGGGGGGGGGGGTAGGAGCAATGTGATGCAGTGCAACCACTGCACTATATGGGTTCACAAAAAGTGGAGCGGAGTGCATGGTAGGCTCACACAAGATCCAGACTTCAGATGTAAGAGATGTCTAGGACTCGAATGCCCACACAGAAGTTGAAATAGGTGAGAACACACTGGAGGTGTTAGACTCCTTTTGCTACCTAGGAGATACGCTGAGTGCTGGAGGTGGCTGTGAACTAAGTTTGACCATCAGTCAAGACAGCTTGGGGAAAGTTTAGAGAACTTCTTCTAGTCCTAACATCCCGAGCGATCCGAATTATTACTAGGGATAAGGTTTATGATAGCTGCGTAAGAAGTGTGATGTTGTGTGGCAGTGAGTGTTGGGACCTCACCCAGGCCTCACTTGCTTGACTCCAGAGAAATGACATGGAAATGATTAGGTGGATATGCAATGTAACGCCAGACCAGATCCAGAACATTAGGTCAGACACTCTACTTGAGAAATTGGCCATTCCAAAACTTGATGTCCTAATAAGGGCAAACCGTCTTCGCTGGTTCGTGCATGTTGAAAGCAAGGGGTATATCAGCACATACAGAGACCTAAGGCTGGACAGCAAAAAGAAAGCTTGCCACCCTAGGAAGACATGGAAAGAAACCATCAGGCAAGACCATAAACAGTGGCAAATGGACACAGTCAATCTCCACAATCGTGTTCACTGGAGACTTAGCATAAGGACAGCCAGACAACGTCAAAGGAAACATAGACGATAAACCTGGATAGTGAGTGAATTGGATTTTTTCAGCAACTCATGATCTACTGGTGGATTCATCATTATAAAGACTTTCTGCTCATTAATACGTGAACAATCTTTTTTGATTTTTTTTTTTTTGCTTTATGCATAATTCAAAATTGTTCTGTAAAATTTTCAAATTAATATTTACCAATAATTAAAAATTTATTGGTGTTTTCTCCTGAGGATGAGATATATTTCTTTGAAAATCCATGGGTTAAAGGACCTTTTCATAATTGACTCTTTGTTTAAACATTTGATTATAATAAACTTGTAAAGTATGTAACTTTACTTTTGTTTTATTATTTCATTCTTTCCTACATATATATATATATAAGCTGTATTTCCATAAAACTGTAGATATCGATCGATGGCTGATCAAACAAATGTATAGTGTTTTTTGATATAAAAATAATCCTCTTACATATATACTTGAGCACTCTGGTTATTTCTCCTATACTAAAAAACAACTTTATTATATATATATATATATATATATATATATAAATTATCCACGGACGCATATTTTGATGTTTTACGATGGCTGATTCTAGCGAGATTCGAAACTGGGACCACAGTGGCTGTAGTCCAGTGCCCTTACTCCTTGGTCACGAAAACTCACGAGCAATAGGGGAGAATATATCGCACATAAATGTTATCATTTTTGTTTGTTGCTTTTGCGATATTGACAAAGGAACATATTCAAATATCGTTTTTACAGGGAAGCATTAGGTAAACGCCAAGGGGAAAACATTGATCTCTTTCACAGTTAGATATTTGTTTATATATTTGTATGTACAGAATTCACTCTTAAACTAATTAACCAATCATTATGAATTTTGGAACACAGCTGTTAGGCATAAAAGAGTTCAAATGTGGGCGATATTTAGTTGTAGGCAAAGGGGGTGGAAGCCCTTTGTGAAAATTCAGATACCACCGAGTTTTGTGAAATTTTAATATAGGTATTAGAACACAATTAATAAATATTCACCAAATTTCGGTTTATTTGGAGATTTTTAATGGGGTTATAGAAGGTACAACCTTCCATTTGAAACTTCAAATATTTCAGATTTGCATTAAATTTGATCCATGCTCATTAGACGCCTATTAAGCAAGATTCCCTGGATTTTAATTTTTTTAAGACCCCTTAAGCTTAAACCTTCAATTTTAGACATCATCAAAATGATGTAATGGATTTTGGTCAAAATTAGAATAAGGATTCTTGATATAATGTTTAGTATCATTATAGCTTGATTTTAATCTTTGTAAGGGAGACATAAAAGTGGTGCAAAACTGTTTTGCTAAGTGAATTAATTTTCCCCATCCTGGGATGGGTATTCTTCTAGTATATATATATATATATATATGTTTTGTTTACTTAATTATGCCTTGATAAATGTAATGATCTCTAAAAAAAAAAAAAATACAAACTGAGAATGTCAGTCCAAATATGAATAATGTGAATAAAAAGTCCTCATCTCAAAAATCCAACAAAGATTCCGGTGACTTGTGTATTTTGAAAAGGACATGTCCAAATCAAACAAACTTCCAACAACACCTGTTATGTTCGCTTCGTACTGCACAATTGTCTTTGAATGATTTCTTTTTTCCGAAGATAATCCATGCAGTCTTACCGTTTGAATTAATGAATGCACCTTCCACAATTTCCTTTTTATTCTCTGCTTGTTTGATTTTCTTTGTTTCCCTTTTTTTTCTTTTAAATCTCCTTCTGCTTGGTGTCTTGGAATTTACCTTTCATTGCTTATATCTCTTATTTTTCTTTCATTTCTGTTGCATTTTTCCATATTTTTATTTATTTTACGCTGCTTACTTTCAGACTTGTAATATTAATGGGATTTTTGTTGAATTTTTCGTGGGAATTTTTAATTTATATTTTTACTTTCCGTCTTTCATTGAACAGCCATTGTTATTTCATTACAAGTTATTTTGTTTTTACTTGGAAGATTTCAGTGTTCCACTTTGAAATGTTTAGATGTCTGAAAACAAAGAAATCATGAAACTGTTTTTTTCCATAAATATTTTATATAAAATTATTGTAAGTCTTTTTTCCTTTTATTGTGTAATAAAAATGAAACTTTCTTTTTTTATTTTACTTTTTAGCAATATTTATCAGACATGTTTTTTTACTATTTCAAATGAAATTTCGGTTTTATATTTTTTTTTTGATCTGATCAAAATTGTGTGCATTACAACCCACCCATTCAATGAGTTCAAATGTATAAATGATTTTCCCTCATTTTTCATTCTCACTCTTATTATAGACTTTTCTACAAAAAATAGCAATTCTACACATATCTATATTATCTATTCATGTGTAGGGTTTTTTTTCCTTGAAATGTTTAACTAATCTATTTCCATATATTCAACTACAAAGATATTCTCTTAATATTTATTCATGATATATATATATATATATATATATATATATATATATATATATATTAGAAGTATGAAAATATATTTATGGACATAAGCTACACAGAGGTGTCCATGTTTCATTCCCGCAGGAAATCATCAGGCTAAAAACTTGTTTATTCCTTCTTATTTATCTGATATAATATGAAAATCAACTTCCCAAAAAATAAACCTATCCAAATCTAAACAGCAAACCTTGCACACATGAAGAGCTTGATATCCTTCCAGATAGAGCTTTTGAAAAATAATGAATAAATGTGGCTTATCTTAAGATAAGCCATATTTATTATTGTTAAATATATATTCCATTTCAATTCATCTTATATATATGTGTGTATATACCTTTCTATTTCTCTTGTATACCTCCTTTCCTATTTATATCATATATATATATATATATATATATATATATATATATATATATATATTTAGATTTTTCACTTAGAAGATATTTTATTCAGTGACGACTGGGATTAGGCCAATAAAAATTAGCTCGATGATACTCGATTACAGGGTACAGAGCATTTATGTGTTTTTTTGAAAGTTTACCAAAACATTTCGTTTACAAAATCATTCATTACCACAAAAGACTTTTTTCCTTTCAAAGTTTATTGATACTGATAAATATCAGAATTATCAAAATTAAAGTTTTTTCCCTACACGTGTTTCTCTACGAAGCAGGTCCTTGCTTGGCAGATCATCAGGGGAATTATGTACCTGGAACAAGAATTTCAACAACTGACAATACCCAATCTGGTGTTGCCCTAATTGAGGTCATTTAAGAAGAAAACAGAAGAAAAAAGGAAAAGAGAAAAAAACATCTTAAAAAAGTGGTTTTGGTAAACTTTCAAAAAAACACATATATATATATATATATATAAATCTTCCATAATACATTATAAATAGTAAATAATAATAAAATGTACTTCGCTTAGCACTTTACTGCAGTTTCCTAAATTCATGCGTCGAATTCACTTCTAATGATCGGTGATGTCATGAAACTGCAGTGAAATGTTAAGCTAAGTACATTTTATTATCATTTATAATTTATATATCTCCTAGTTATTTATCTATCTCAAATATACCCTTGATATTTATCTTATATTTGTTTATCCATATATAATGTTTTATATATAGAAATGAAATCCAACAGAAACTTTCAAAGAATTTTATTTATTGGGACACATTTTTATTTGACACAATCAATTGAGGAAAATGAAATTATGTTGACCAGTCGAGACGGAAATTCCTGCATTAACATGATTTCTTTGTAATTATTTCATTTATCTAGACAAGACAAGATGATTTTGTTCCTTGTTTATCATATGGTGTCAGTCTAAAACGAGTCCATCAAAAAATAAAACTTAAAATAATATTCCTTAATAATGAAAACTGAAATAAACTTTGAATTGCAAAAGTTGATTACACATCTGTTTAAATTCATGCATTGTTTTTAAAATTGTTTTTTTTAATTATATTTTAATTTTAACTAACAACTATTTACTTATGTTCAATAAATTAAATTTATAGTATACGACCAAATAAAAGAAAGGTTTGTTTTTGTTGAGTTTTTAAAATCTATAAAGCAAAATTTCTTTTTATTATTGTATTTCTTGCATTATATAGAGTTATATGAAGATTGTTTTTCATTTTCATTAATATGCACAATTTTCTTTATATTCAGGTATTCTAATATACTTGTCGCTTTGCTCATAATGTTCATTTTAATGATATCCATTGTTATCATATTTTAATGATATCCATTGTTATCATATTAATGAAATTCGCTACTGATTTATCTTTGCATGTATTTAATAGCAAACATGTTATCTATTATATAAACGTCACCTGTCTGTATGTATGGATGTATGTATGTATGTATGTATGTATGTATGTATGTATGTATGTATGTAAAGCTTCTCCTCCGAAAGTACCCAACACACGGTCACACGGGTGACATCATTCCGACCGGCCAGCCCAGACGCGTGTAACATCTCGGAACCGGAAAAAAAAAATTGACTCTGCCGGGGTCGACTGAGCACTTTTCTCCAATGGGGGGTGGCTTTTAACTCCATTTTTCAACGTTATTTATACTAATTTGAGAAGAAAAATAATGCAAAGTCACGATAAACTAGATATGACGTCAGAGTAAGGGAGTGGCGGGTAGAAATTCACTCACACTACAACCATTTTTTTCTTTCTTTCTTCTTTCCCTCTCACTCCCACACTTTCTTTCTTAATTATTAATAGACGCTAATATTCCTCCCCCCTCCCTTCCTCACTATGGCCGTTCTGTTATACTTCCAGGCATTACCTCCTCCTTTCAGGCCAAATAGGGGATGGGGAAAGTCGGCATTCACCGATGTGAGCGCCACAGGCCAAATCTGGGGAGAGGGAGTGTCAGCATTCGGCTGTGGGGCGCCTCACGCCAAATTTGAGGGAGAGTGTCGGTATTCGGTGGCGAGGCTCCTCAGGCCAAATTTGGGGGAGCGGATGTGTCGGCATTCGCCGGTATGAGCGCCTCAGGCCAAATTTGGGGAGGGGAGTGTCGGCATTCGGCGGTAGGCGCCTAAGGCGAAATTTGGGGGAGGGGGAGTGTCGGCATTCGGTGGTGGGGCGCCTCAGGCCAAATCTGGGGAGGGGAAATGTCGGCGGTGGGGTTCTTCAGGCCAAATCTGGGGAGGGGGAGTGTCGGCATCAGGCCAAATCTGGTGAGGGGGAATGTCAGCATTCTCCGGTATGAGCGCCTCAGGTCAAATCTGGGGAGGGGGAGTGTCGGCATTCGCCGGTATGAGCGCCTCAGGCGAAATTTAGGGGAAGAGGAGTGTCAACGCCGTTTGGGCGCATCAGCCCAAATCTGGGGAGGGGGAGTGTCGACATTCGCCGGTGTGAGCGCCTCAGGCCAAATTGGGGGGAGGGGGAGTGTCGGCATTCGCCGGTATGAGCGCCTCAGGCCAAATCTGGGGATGGGGGAATGTCGGCATTCGCCGGTATGAGCGTCTCAGGCCAAATCTCGGGGAGTATCGGTATTCGCCGGTGGGGCGCTTCAGGAAACATTTGGGGAGGGGGGTATCGGTATTCGACGGTGGGGCGCCTCAGACGAAATAGCCCGACTCTTGGGAGCGTTTTAGCCTGTACTTTAGGGGAGAAGAAATGCCCAAAAGGTAAAGGGATTAAAAAATAAAATGATAATCTGATTTTTGATTCGAGAGTGTAAAACCGACACCTATCGGATAGGACTAGATAATACACTTTATCTCAAGGCAAAAATGCCGAGAACAGATACTACACTTTGATCTTAGCCAAAAGGCCAACAAAGACCCGAAATTTAAAATTTTACTGAGGTATTCATAACCAATCTACACCTGAACAGCGGTCTATCCACTAGACACTGTTTAAATTACATTATTAAATTAACAAGTAATAATAACTATGATTTTCTTTCAACAAACATTGTATAATACTATTTAACAACTTATTACATGGATTTTGAATATCAACAAATAATTTTAAACTCCCCCAGACCGTTTTTCTCTAATTCAACATAGCTTTTAGACGCCATTTTTTTTTTACCGAAAATTACATTAATTCACTTCTTTTGGCTAATATCAAGGTGTAGTATCTTCCGATGGATACTGCACCCCATGAACTGGAATCGTCTTGGCCATCGGGGCTTCATTCCGCCGGTCTATGAGTTTGTCATGTGCAGTTCTAGGAGGTCCACACTCCCAGGCTTTGCCTCCCCTCTTTGGGGAGGAGTAAGTTTATTGCTTACTGCGCCTGAGGCGCCCCTACCAAGGAATGCCGAATAACAGCTTCTACGTTTCTCTTTGGACTATTTTGCAGATGAAAAGCGGGGGTGGGGGTGGGGGGGATCGGTAAGAGTGATTTAATTACTGCTCCAGAAGCCTCCTTGATTTTTTAAATACTCGGCGTTGTCTGGGAGAAAACTGCTCAATATCCTAGATAAAGCTACTGTAGTGATAGGTTTGGAAAATATTTTAACGCCATCTTCGTTCCCCTTTGGACTATTTTGCAGATGAAAAGGAGGGAGGATACCTAAGTAATTTCAGTAGTGCTCATGAGGCCTCCTTGATTTTCAAAGTACTCGGCGTTGTCCGGGAGAAAAGTGCTCAATATCCTAGATAGAGCTACTGTAGTGATAGGTTTGGAAAATATTTTAACGCCATCTTCGTTCCCCTTTGGTCTATTTTGCAGATGAAAAGGAGGGAGGATACCTAAGTAATTTCAGTAGTGCTCAGGAGGCCTCCTTGATTTTCAAAGTACTCGGCGTTGTCCGGGAGAAAAGTGCTCAATATCCTAGATAGATAGAGCTACTGTAGTGATAGGTTTGGAAAATATTTAACCGCCATCTTCGTTCCCCTTTGGACTATTTTGCAGATGAAAATGAGGGAGGATACCTAAGTAATTTCAGTAGTGCTCATGAGGCCTCCTTGATTTTCAAAGTACTCGGCGTTGTCCGGGAGAAAAGTGCTCAATATCCTAGATAGAGCTACTCTGGTGATAGGTTTGGAAAATATTTTAACGCCATCTTCGTTCCCCTTTGGTCTATTTTGCAGATGAAAAGGAGGGAGGATACCTAAGTAATTTCAGTAGTGCTCAGGAGGCCTCCTTGATTTTCAAAGTACTCGGCGTTGTCCGGGAGAAAAGTGCTCAATATCCTAGATAGAGCTACTGTAGTGATAGGTTTGGAAAATATTTTAACGCCATCTTCGTTCCCCTTTGGACTATTTTGCAGATGAAAAGGAGGGAGGATACCTAAGTAATTTCAGTAGTGCTCAGGAGGCCTCCTTGATTTTCAAAGTACTCGGCGTTGTCCGGGAGAAAAGTGCTCAATATCCTAGACAGAGCTACTGTAGTGATAGGTTTGGAAAATATTTTAACGCCATCTTCGTTCCCCTTTGGACTATTTTGCAGATGAAAAGGAGGGAGGATACCTAAGTAATTTCAGTAGTCCCCAGGAGGCCTCTTTGATTTTGAAATACTCGGCGTTGTCCGGGAGAAAAGTGCTCAATATCCTAGATAGAGCTACTGTAGTGATAGGTTTGGAAAATATTTTAACGCCATCTTCGTTCCCCTTTGGACTATTTTGCAGATCAGAAGGAGAGAGGATACCTAAGGGATTTCAGGACTGCTCATGAAGCCTCCTCGATTTTCAAAGTACTCGGCGTTGTCCGGGAGAAAAGTGCTCAATATCCTAGATAGAGCTACTGTAGTGATAGGTTTAGAAAATATTTTAACGCCATCTTCGTTCCCCTTTGGACAATTTTGCAGATGAAAAGGAGGGAGGATACCTAACTGATTTCAGTTGTCCCCAGGAGGCCTCTTTGATTTTCAAAGTACTCGGCGTTGTCCGGGAAAAAAGTGCTCAATGTCCTAGATAGAGCTACTGTAGTGATAGGTTTGGATAATATTTTAACAGCATCTACGCTGAAAAGGATGAGGGAATGGATAAGAATTATTTCAGTAGTCCCCAGGAGGCCTCTTGGATTTTGAAATACTCGGCGTTGTCCGGGAGAAAAGTGCTCAATCTCCTAGATAGAGCTACTGTAGTGATAGGTTTGGAAAATATTTTAACGCCATCTTCGTTCCCCTTTGGACTATTTCGCAGATCAGAAGGAGAGAGGATACCTAAGGGATTTCAGGAGTTCTCATGAAGCCTCCTCGATTTTCAAAGTACTCGGCGTTGTCCGGGAGAAAAGTGCTCAATATCCTAGATAGAGCTACTGTAGTGATAGGTTTAGAAAATATTTTAACGCCCTTTTCGTTCCCCTTTGGACAATTTTGCAGATGAAAAGGAGGGAGGATACGTAACTGATTTCAGTAGTCCTCAGGAGGCCTCTTTGATTTTCAAAGTACTCGGCGTTGTCCGGGAAAAAAAGTTCTCAATGTCCTAGATAGAGCTACTGTAGTGATAGGTTTGGAAAATATTTTAACGCCATCTTCGTTCCTCTTTGGACTATTTCGCAGATCAGAAGGAGAGAGGATACCTAAGTGATTTCAGTAGTCCCCAGGAGGCCTCCTTGATTATCAAAGTACTCGGCGTTGTCCGGGAGAAAAGTGCTCAATGTCCTAGATAGAGCTACTGTAGTGATAGGTTTGGAAAATATTTAAACGCCATCTTCGTTCCCCTTTGGACTATTTCGCAGATCAGAAGGAGAGAGGATACCTAAAAGATTTCAGGAGTGCTCATGAAGCCTCCTCGATTTTCAAAGTACTCGGCGTTGTCCGGGAGAAAAGTGCTCAATATCCTAGATAGAGCTACTGTAGTGATAGGTTTGGAAAATATTTTAACGCCATCTTCGTTCCCCTTTGGACTATTTCGCAGATCAGAAGGAGAGAGGATACCTAAGTGATTTCAGTAGTCCCCAGGAGGCCTACTTGATTATCAAAGTACTCGGCGTTGTCCGGGAGAAAAGTGCTCAACGTCCTAGATAGAGCTACTGTAGTGATAGGTTTGGATAATATTTTAACAGCATCTACGCTGAAAAGAATGGGGGAATCGATAAGAGTTATTTCAGTAGTGCTCAGAAGGCCTCTTTGATTTTGAAATACTCGGCGTTGTCTGGGAGAAAAGTTCTCAATATCCTAGATAGAGCTACTGTAGTGATAGGTTTGGAAAATATTTTAACGCGATCTTCGTTCCCATTTGGACTATTTCGCAGATCAGAAGGTGAGAGGATACCTAAGTGATTTCAGTAGTCCCCAGGAGGCCTCTTTGATTATCAAAGTACTCGGCGTTGTCAGGGAGAAAAGTGCTCAATGCCCTAGATAGAACTACTGTAGTGATAGGTTTGGAAAATATTTTAACGCCATCTTCGTTCCCCTTTGGACAATTTTGCAGATGAAAAGGAGGGAGGATACCTAAGTGATTTCAGTTGTCCCCAGGAGGCCTCTTTGATTTTCAAAGTACTCGGCGTTGTCCGGGAAAAAAAGTGCTCAATGTCCTATATAGAGCTACTGTAGTGATAGGTTTGGATAATATTTTAACGCCATATTCGTTCCCCTTTGGACTATTTCGCAGATCAGTAGGAGAGAGGACACCTAAGTGATTTCAGTAGTCCTCAGGAGGCCTCCTTTTATTATTAAAGTACTCGGCGTTGTCCGGGAGAAAAGTGCTCAATGTACTAGATAAGGCTACTGTAGTGATAGGTTTGGAAAATATTTTAACGCCATCTTCGTTCCCCTTTGGACTATTTCGCAGATCAGAAGGAGAGAGGATACCTAAGTGATTTCAGTAGTCCTCAGGAGGCCTCCTTTATTATCAAAGTACTCGGCGTTGGCCAGGAGAAAAGTGCTCAATGTCCTAGATAGAGCTACTGTAGTGATAGGTTTGGAAAATATTTTAACGCCATCTTTGTTCCCCTTTGGACTATTTTGCAGATCAGAAGGAGAGATGATACCTAAGTGATTTTAGTAGTGCTCATGAGGCGTCCTTGATTTTCAAAGTACTCGGCGTTGTCCGAGAGAAAAGTGCTCAATATCCTAGATAGAGCTATGATAAAGACTATCATGAGAGGATTGAAAATGATGAAGACTATCATGAGAGGATTGAAAATGATGAAGACTATCATGAGAGGATTGAAAATGATGAAGACTATCATGAGGGGATTGAAAATGATGAAGACTATAATGAGGGGATTGAAAATGATGTACACTATCATGAGGGGATTGAAAATGATGAAGACTATCATGAGGGGATTGAAAATGATGAAGACTATCATGAGGGGATTGAAAATGATGAAGACTATCATAAGGGGATTGAAAATGATGAAGAATGTCATGAGAGGATTGAAAATGATGAAGAATTTCATGAGAGGATTGAAAATGAGGAAGAATAGACTGACAGAATTGGAAATGATGAAGAATACCATGAGGGGATTTAAAATGATGAATAATATCATGAGGGGATTGAAAATGATGAAGAATATCATGAGAGGATTGAAAATGATGAAGACTATCATGAGAGGTTTGAAAATGATGAAGACTATCATGAGAGGATTGAAAATGATGAAGACTATCATGAGAGGATTAAACATGATGAAGACTATCATGAGAGGATTAAAAATGATGAAGACTATCATGAGAGGATTGAAAATGATGAAGAATGTCATGAGAGGATTGAAAATGATGAAGAATGTCATGAGAGGATTGAAAATGATGAAGAATGTCATGAGAGGATTGAAAATTATGAAGAATAGACTGACAGGATTGGAAATGATGAAGAATACCATGAGAGGATTGAAAATGATGAATAATATCATGAGGGGATTGAAAATGAGAAGAATATCATGAGGGGATCGAAAATGATGAAATATACCATGAGAGGATTGAAAATGATGAAGAATATCATGAGGGGATTGAAAATGATGAAGAATATCATGAGGGGATTGAAAATAATGAAGAATATCATGAGAGGATTGAAAAAATGAAGAATATCATGAGAGGATTGAAAATGATGAGGAATATTACGAGAGGATTGAAAATGATGAAGAATATTATGAGGGGATTGAAAATGATTAATAGTATGAGGAGATTGAAAATGATGAAGAATATTATGAGGGGATGTAAAATGATTAATAGTATGAGGAGATCGAAAATGATGAATACAACGAGGGGAGTTAAAATGATGAAGGATATCATGAGGGGATTCAAAATATATAGTATGAACACTGGGGCGGTTATAAGTACCTATATAGAAGGCGCAGACAGTGGTGGTACTTTTTATAGAAATAAGTCATACTATTGCCCTGTGAAACGTAGGATGAAATGGTGGGGAAGAAACAGCTTTCGCAAAAGGCAAAATTTAAAAGTAGCGACCAGGGTAGATAAAAGTAGAAAGATAAAGAGACAGCTATAGAGAGAGAGGGAGAGAAATAGAAGTTTTAATATAAAGATGTTACACACGCGATTTTTCTTCAATTATGTTTTTATGACCCCGAGCAACGCCGGGTAGCCCCGCTAGTTCTTTAATAAGAACTGGATGTTATTATTAGCAACATTGTGCCAGATTTATAATATTACATAGGTTATGAGGAGGAGGAGGAGGAGGAGGGGTTTTGATAAGGTCATGTTATGCACAGTCTTGTCTTTGTATATTCCAACAAGTATTTATTTGTACAAACCAGACTTTTATAGTTACGGATGGCCTAAGTAACTTATCATTGTTTTCCATCTCTCCTGAACACTCACACAATTTAATAATTCTAAACCAGTAATAACATGGGGGGGGGGGGGGGATATAGGCATAGAAAATAACATAGATTTAAATAAGTGATGCCAAGGCAGGTGTCCTTAAATGTATTAGATAAGAAAAAAAAATCAGTGGGTGTCAAGCTAGCAACAGAAAAAAAAAGAAAAAGAATGAGTGAAAAAGACTGGGATATTGACATGGAGAGTAGACATATATGCCGTTGTCACTACTGGTTTAGAATTACTGGACTGGGCTAGTTTTCAGGAGAGTTGAAGAAACATACGAAATTATAATTTCATGCATTATTTGGACAACTATTCTCATCTTAGTTGTTATATTCATGTTTCGACCAGTGTAATCTTCGACCTTCATGAAGGGCATCTTTTCAAACTTATGAACCTCCTAGTCGAACTAGGGAATCTTTGTCAAACCGAGAACCTGTACAAGTTTTAAACTAGCATAAAGATTCCAAAGTTAAACTAGATGGTCCTCAAGTTCAAAAAGATGTGCCTAAAGGAAGTTGGAAGTTACATCGGCCAAAACGTTGTGCAAATGACAACCAAGATGAGAATAGCAGTCCAAACAACACGAATAATCAAAATTATCAATACTCATCTAAAATATTCTAAAACTTAATTTCATGTATTGCTTCATTATCACTTTTATGAATCTGCTGAACGTCTGTAAAGATCTGATTTTTTTTTTTTTTTTCATTTTTTTTTTTTTTTTTATTATTTCACTCTTCAATCAAATTGGATTACAAAAGAAAATTTAAACAGCATCAAATGATGCTCATGAATGACACTCGCTGAATGACACTGATGCCTTGGGGGGGGGGGGGGGGGAATGTTGCTCAGCATAGCCTGGTTAACAACAGTTTGACACTAAATTTTATCATCAACATCCGCTATAGTAGTTGTTTATCAATATCAAAATCAGATGCCAATTTTCTCCATCAGTTACGTAAGGAGGTACCGAACAGAAACTGTCATCACATTCTCAAATCTACTTTTAGTGTTTTACAAAAAGTTTCAATGTTTACCATATTGGAACTGCATATTATATCTGTATTGCTGAGTTTATATTCCCAATCAGCTTCTATATCAGTATGCTAGTATTGAATAAAATTAAAATCTGCAACTTCAATAATCACCAAGATAAAAATCATATAGAATTAAATCAAATATAAAAAAATTTCTTTAAACCAGTCAGGGAATAGCATGAAACACATTTGATGCATAATGATAATTCTAATGACATGTTGAACTATAAATCAAATAGGAAAATAAAAACATATATATTGTTGAATGTATTGGAAATTGAATTGTATTGCATTCGTAAATTAATACAGTTTTCTTTCCTAATTTATAGGCGTTAGATTCTGGCATCCAAACATTTAGTTTGATATCGTTTTTAACTCCAACATTTTGAATACGCATGTTGAGCTTAATCATAAAGGATAATAACAGAAGCTTTATAACTTTCACTTTGATTCTCTTCTGAGACCAAAAATCCATTTATTATTCCAAATGTTTCACTCGCTCAGATTAGAAACTTGAGCAAAATCCGTATGAATTTTGATTAACTAATTACAAAACTGTAGATCAAGTAATGTGAATGTCACAAATCTGTATTAAGATTCTTGTTGGTTTGATATTTCATGTCTTAATCAATAAACAGGTTAGATTGATATTTGGTCACATAGTGAGCTGACACTTTTAGCTGACCGCATGTTTTGTCTTATCTGATTGACATTTGCATGCAGACAAGATGAGCAAGTGAATGCTGTTTTAGACATGAAATCTATTGAATTTTTCAAAGATGTAAAATCAAGCATTTTAATGGATGCATGGGAGACTTTGTGTGGCTTGTATAGTTTCATGACTCTACATGTGATAAAACTTTATAGATTTAACATTCATCATTTTTGTAAATATTTTAATATATTTCTTTTTAGCCCGTATTTATATTTACTACTGAGCAGCAGACAAGTAGCTTAATGGATATTTGATTCTGACTATGGAATTGGCAAGTTGAATTCAAATCCCATCAGATATATTTTATTTGCTTACACACTGTAATAAAAAATGGAAGTTTTTTTATTCAATTAAAAAGATGATGCTGAAATATGTACATTTTATATCCCATTGAGGTTAGTAAAATGTACTCTAGTAAATTTGTTAGTAAAATGTACTCTAGTAAAGTAAATTTGTTAGTAAAATGTACTCTAGTGAAGTAAATTTGTTAGTAAAATGTACTCTAGTAAAGTAAATTTGTTAGTAAAATGTACTCTAGTAAAGTAAATGTTAGTAAAATATAGTCTAGTAAAGTAAATTTGTTAGTAAAATGTACTCTAGTAAAGTAAATTTGTTAGTAAAATGTACTCTAGTCAAGTAAATTTGTTAGTAAAATGTACTCTAGTAAAGTAAATGTGTTAGTAAAATGTACTCTAGTAAAGTAAATGTGTTAGTAAAATGTACTCTAGTAAAGTAAATGTGTTAGTAAAATGTACTCTAGTAAAGTAAATGTGTTAGTAAAATGTACTCTAGTAAAGTAAATTTGTTAGTAAAATGTACTCTAGTAAAGTAAATGTGTTAGTAAAATGTACTCTAGTAAAGTAAATGTGTTAGTAAAATGTACTCTAGTAAAGTAAATGTGTTAGTAAAATGTACTCTAGTAAAGTAAATGTGTTAGTAAAATGTACTCTAGTAAAGTAAATTTGTTAGTAAAATGTACTCTAGTAAAGTAAATTTGTTAGTAAAATGTACTCTAGTAAAGTAAATTTGTTAGTAAAATGTACTCTAGTAAAGTAAATGTGTTAGTAAAATGTACTCTAGTAAAGTAAATGTGTTAGTAAAATGTACTCTAGTAAAGTAAATTTGTTAGTAAAATGTACTCTAGTAAAGTAAATTTGTTAGTAAAATGTACTCTAGTAAAGTAAATTTGTTAGTAAAATGTACTCTAGTAAAGTAAATGTGTTAGTAAAATGTACTCTAGTAAAGTAAATTTGTTAGTAAAATGTACTCTAGTAAAGTAAATTTGTTAGTAAAATGTACTCTAGTAAAGTAAATTTGTTAGTAAAATGTACTCTAGTAAAGTAAATGTGTTAGTAAAATGTACTCTAGTAAAGTAAATGTGTTAGTAAAATGTACTCTAGTAAAGTAAATTTGTTAGTAAAATGTACTCTAGTAAAGTAAATTTGTTAGTAAAATGTACTCTAGTAAAGTAAATTTGTTAGTAAAATGTACTCTAGTAAAGTAAATGTGTTAGTAAAATGTACTCTAGTAAAGTAAATGTGTTAGTAAAATGTACTCTAGTAAAGTAAATTTGTTAGTAAAATGTACTCTAGTAAAGTAAATGTGTTAGTAAAATGTACTCTAGTAAAGTAAATTTGTTAGTAAAATGTACTCTAGTAAAGTAAATGTGTTAGTAAAATGTACTCTAGTAAAGTAAATGTGTTAGTAAAATGTACTCTAGTAAAGTAAATGTGTTAGTAAAATGTACTCTAGTAAAGTAAATTTGTTAGTAAAATGTACTCTAGTAAAGTAAATTTGTTAGTAAAATGTACTCTAGTAAAGTAAATGTGTTAGTAAAATGTACTCTAGTAAAGTAAATGTGTTAGTAAAATGTACTCTAGTAAAGTAAATTTGTTAGTAAAATGTACTCTAGTAAAGTAAATGTGTTAGTAAAATGTACTCTAGTAAAGTAAATGTGTTAGTAAAATGTACTCTAGTAAAGTAAATGTGTTAGTAAAATGTACTCTAGTAAAGTAAATTTGTTAGTAAAATGTACTCTAGTAAAGTAAATTTGTTAGTAAAATGTACTCTAGTAAAGTAAATTTGTTAGTAAAATGTACTCTAGTAAAGTAAATTTGTTAGTAAAATGTACTCTAGTAAAGTAAATGTGTTAGTAAAATGTACTCTAGTAAAGTAAATTTGTTAGTAAAATGTACTCTAGTAAAGTAAATGTGTTAGTAAAATGTACTCTAGTAAAGTAAATGTGTTAGTAAAATGTACTCTAGTAAAGTAAATGTGTTAGTAAAATGTACTCTAGTAAAGTAAATTTGTTAGTAAAATGTACTCTAGTAAAGTAAATGTGTTAGTAAAATGTACTCTAGTAAAGTATATTTGTTAGTAAAATGTACTCTAGTAAAGTAAATGTGTTAGTAAAATGTACTCTAGTAAAGTAAATGTGTTAGTAAAATGTACTCTAGTAAAGTAAATGTGTTAGTAAAATGTACTCTAGTAAAGTAAATGTGTTAGTAAAATGTACTCTAGTAAAGTAAATTTGTTAGTAAAATGTACTCTAGTAAAGTAAATTTGTTAGTAAAATGTACTCTAGTAAAGTAAATGTGTTAGTAAAATGTACTCTAGTAAAGTAAATTTGTTAGTAAAATGTACTCTAGTAAAGTAAATTTGTTAGTAAAATGTACTCTAGTAAAGTAAATGTGTTAGTAAAATGTACTCTAGTAAAGTAAATTTGTTAGTAAAATGTACTCTAGTAAAGTAAATGTTAGTAAAATATACTCTAGTAAAGTAAATTTGTTAGTAAAATATACTCTAGTAAAGTAAATTTGTTAGTAAAATGTACTCTAGTAAAGTAAATTTGTAAGTAAAATTTACTTTACTAAAGTAAATTTGTTAGTAAAATGTACTCTAGTAAAGTAAATTTGTTAGTAAAATGTACTCTAGTAAAGTAAATTTGTTAGTAAAATGTACTCTAGTAAAGTAAATGTGTTAGTAAAATGTACTCTAGTAAAGTAAATTTGTTAGTAAAATGTACTCTAGTAAAGTAAATGTTAGTAAAATATACTCTAGTAAAGTAAATTTGTTAGTAAAATATAGTCTAGTAAAGTAAATTTGTTAGTAAAATGTACTCTAGTAAAGTAAATTTGTTAGTAAAATGTACTCTAGTAAAGTAAATTTGTAAGTAAAATTTACTTTACTAAAGTAAATTTGTTAGTAAAATGTACTCTAGTAAAGTAAATTTGTTAGTAAAATGTACTCTAGTAAAGTAAATGTGTTAGTAAAATGTACTCTAGTAAAGTAAATGTGTTAGTAAAATGTACTCTAGTAAAGTAAATGTGTTAGTAAAATGTACTCTAGTAAAGTAAATGTGTTAGTAAAATGTACTCTAGTAAAGTAAATGTGTTAGTAAAATGTACTCTAGTAAAGTAAATGTGTTAGTAAAATGTACTCTAGTAAAGTAAATGTGTTAGTAAAATGTACTCTAGTAAAGTAAATATTAGTAAAATGTACTCTAGTAAAGTAAATTTGTTAGTAAAATGTACTCTAGTAAAGTAAATTTGTTAGTAAAATGTACTCTAGTAAAGTAAATTTGTTAGTAAAATGTACTCTAGTAAAGTAAATTTGTTAGTAAAATGTACTCTAGTAAAGTAAATTTGTTAGTAAAATGTACTCTAGTAAAGTAAATTTGTTAGTAAAATGTACTCTAGTAAAGTAAATTTGTTAGTAAAATGTACTCTAGTAAAGTAAATTTGTTAGTAAAATGTACTCTAGTAAAGTAAATGTGTTAGTAAAATGTACTCTAGTTAAGTAAATTTATTTAGGTTAGCATGGTACAATTTTTTTTTTTACTGGTTTGATTCTATTGTTGCCATTGGTTTTCCCAATTATTTCTATAATCATAACGTACTTACAGAAAGGGGTCACATGAAGGTTACCAACATCCATAATTGCAAGTGGTACTCTGGAACAGAGTGGATTTGAACATGCCACACCCAGGTCCTCAGTCTGCATCGTTATTCACTTAACCACAGCCATCCCATAGTGAAACGTGTTCAGAAGGGGAGAGGCAAGAACAAAGATGAATCGATGTTTCCATGACACACACTAATACTATCGGATAAGTTATAAGCACTACCACCAATATGTGGATTAAATAGCAATTTGTATTCACAGAAACGTTTTCAATAGGTGTTGTTTCAAGATTTAACTAGTTCTCGTCCAATAACCAAAGTTAAGCATTTTTGAGTCGTGTCACTACTTGGCTGGGTGACTGCTTAGGAATACCAATTGTTATAAGCTAGAAAACATGCAGTCGGTATTTATAAAAGGTCGGTTGCTCATTGATTTATAACTTCCATTTTTTTGCGGCTATACCCACTCATTTAAGACCCCCAATTGTAAAGTAGCAGAATTGTAACTGGCTGATGAGTACAAAACGACTGATGTTGAAAAGTGGACCAATCAGCAGATTGTTATTTTAGCATCCTAAATTTTAAGATCCTGTATAGGGAAGGCCGCAAGGAAAGCTTAGAGTCTTAGTGAGTGTGACACTGCTTAGTGTGATTCTGGACGATCTATAAACAATCCTGCTTAACGGTGAGAATTATTATACCCTTAAATCACCCACAGATGAATATCCATACAGTGGGGGCAGAACAGCAATCCTCTCCATACTTTGTAAGAGTGTGGAGCGATGTCTGTCGTTTTGTATTAAATAATCCAAAAAGACGTGATATGCCATAAAACATACAAAGTTATCAAGCAGCATTTTAGCTTCGTCTTTATTGATTATTCACTGTTGTCGTGTTGAGAAGAAATATCTATCTGTATCTGAGGAGAAAAAAATTGACCCACAAAAATTTTACATTCAAATTTATTCAAATTTCTTTCAGTTTTTATTTTTTTCTTGTTTGAGTGTAATTTGTCCCAACGGACATTCAAATTTTTCCATAGCCTTATTCCAGGATCGAATTTCTAAAACCTCATATGCACAACTGCAGACTGACTCCCCCCTCCCCCCCCCATTATCCCAGAAACATTGTTTTTTAAAACACGCTAAGCTGCTCCAAAGCTGAAACCGTTTCTTTGTCTTATTATCTATAGTCGAAATCTGCATCAACGTACTATGGTTAAGCTCTCTGAGTAATCATAATATATTCAAACGATTTAATACAATCTAATGTCCAATCACATATACACTTCCCTCATAAGAGTCTGGAATACATTGGTCTTGAATTACAGAAATTTCCATCATTGTAATTTTAGAACTTAATACAAATTACAAAAATTCCATCATTTGTTTTTGTTAGCCTTTTAGGCCGGATACTGAGAAAACTTCATGGTTAGTTTCCTTTTCTTCATGTAGGTGACGGAGGTTCAGAATTGGTATAATGGATACTATTGTGGATTATGGAATTGTCTATGGCAATTTCAAATCCAATCAGATTCATTATGATCAAATTGTGCACTAATACCATTTTTGGAAGGGTATGAACCCACAATCTCCCCTCCCTAACTATGTGTACAAAAGCAATTTGTGTTCCGTTAATTGTACCCAATGAATTGTTTGCAAAGTGTATTACGTTCTGGCATTAAATAACCTTAAAACGCTGGTTGATGTAAAACACAAACGAATTCAAACAAGATAAGTGACAAAGAATTCAAAGAATTGCAGAGACCTTGATTTTGTCAAGTTGAGGTTTAAATGAAATGGATTATATGTGTTCCTTTCCCCGTTATAACATTAAATAAACTAAATCCTTACTTTATGTCTAACTTTGCTGAATGTTAAAAACTTTTTTTTTTTAAACTTCACACCTGTTTACTCTTTTTTTGTTAATATACGTATTCAGCTATTTTTGCTTGAAATTTAAACAGAAAATAGTTTCCTTTATGGCAATCTAATAGTTTACCTTCCAAAAGATGAAGCTGTCAAAGACAGATCTGAAACTCCTAAGGTGTCAACAGCTTTGATTTTTAAAACGATGTTAAAACTATTTTTGGATCAACTCCAGAAAGTTGATCTCGCGTTTGTTTTGGATTAGACTTGATGCAATGAAGCCTTAATTGCTATTTACTCTTATAAATCCGATTGTTTGCTTATCTATTGTGATAACCAAACTATTTTTAGTTGATCCATATTTTATTTTAAACCTGAAGCTCTGGCTAATTTCAATTTTAACGAGTCAGTGTCGTTATTTTTTAAAACCAACTTGGGAGTTGGATTTTTTTTTTTTTGCTGACTCTCCACCTCTGATCACAAGGTTTTTATGGAAGTGTTAGAGATTACTTTGCTTTCTTCCTAATATGTGGAATCCAAGATCACTTGACTAGGGCATTTAACCATTGGTTGATTTAGTCACATGGTCACCCATATAAAAGATGTGACTCAGAAGTCCACTTCCTCTTTTTGGTCTGACCATTGAGGTGGTAACATGTTTGCCAAACCCATCTCTCTTTTCCCCTTTTGGTTTAATCACAGAAACGATAGCATTCGTTTGTTAACTGTTCCTATTCTGTCCGGGACAGTATTGGTGCCTTTGAGACAACACATGATCAGCCATTGCTATGTCTATACCAGTTACGTTAGATGTGCTTCGATACACATTGGTAAGTTTGCCTTTCATATATCCACATACATACATATCCACATACATATGTCCATATTTTTGGTGTATTACTTGTAAGTGCAAATAAATCCTGTTATATATTAATAAGTAAGGATTTTAGTTCTTTTTTGTTCATCTCTAAATAAAAGAGATGAACAAAAAAGAACTAAAATTCCTATAACTTTTCACACATGAAATGTTCAGAAGTATATTACAGAATTAGTATTCCGTTTCCTCTTTCCAGAAGGGTGTAAAACCCTCGACCTGTTTTGGTTCTGAAGTGAGTGACATTTTTGATTGAAATAATTTTTGACATTTTTAAGTTTAACAAACTTAATGCAATGGCAATAATTCCATAGATGCCACCTCCCACAATCCATAAACTACCTGTTCTACCAGTCAATAACCTTAATCGCTACAACCCAGAAATGCTTATGCTATTTTATGAATTGATAAAATGTTGTCTATCAGATATCTTGCTAAAATATTTCAGTTAACAAAACGATTTTTAGTACATTATTTACGTTGTTGTTATAACTATTTACTACGTTTCGACCAATGTGCCTTCCCGCCTTCAGGTGCATTGATGATGTATGATCATCTTTTTGATGTTGTACATGTAGAAATTTAGACAACTCATGTAGATTATGTCTGAATGAGAAATTTGAAATTCTAAATTTTAAAGACCCCCCCCCCAAACCTATTAAACTGTAGAAGTGAAATAGCAAACAACTGTTTACACAGAATAAACTTTACTTTAGGATAACAATGCATAATAAAATTAAAATAATTAAATAAAATACTAAACTAAACCAACGTGTTAAAATAAGGTTACCTATTAATTCGACACATTCACAAAAAAGGGTGAGTCACCCCTATACAAAACAGAACAAAAGAATAAGTAAAAGTCAGTTGAACCTTTATTTGTGAGATGCCCTGCCATTAGCTAATGGAAACACTGACCCATATGAGGGAATAACAAAGAATCTGATTGGTTAGCTAGCTAGAATACACATCACGTGTGTATATATATATATATAAAAACCCGGTAACACAAATTCCATGCATTTTAGCCCGACGATTCCCTACGGGGATGAAACATGGAAACCTCTGTTTAGGTGAATTGCCATAAATATATTTTAATAACTTACTACCTAGCTCTACTCAGATATTGAGCCCTGTTAAAGTAAATACTGAAAATCGATACATAAAATATATATCCTTATAACAATTTATGTGGATACATTAAACTATATATATATATATATATATATATAGGTAGAAGGATGAAAAGGAATTAGAAAACAAAAGGCAGATCTTTTTTTCAATTCAGTTGCTCAGAGCAAGGTAAATCAGGCAATTCAAATTAAGTTTTTCCTTAAGCCAGGCTTTTCAAAGATCAAAATCTTATCATCAGAGGAAATCGCTGGGATAGATAAGTTGGCAAAGGCCAAGATTTAAAATTTGAAAAAGTAAAATAAAGATTTAGCGTTTATATATAAAATATATATATATATATATATATATATATATATATATATATATATATATATATATATATATATATATATACGCACACAAGGCGTGTCTAAAACACACACACACCCAGATTCAGATATATAGATATATAGTCACACAGCTTAATGTATGGTAGACACAACGAGACAATCACAGGCAATACTATATCTTAATAACAGCCACCATTCATAGACATTGTTATTATTTATATATTACATCTTTATAGTTATTTCATTTCTTAGATATCGCTCTATTTCAAACCGTAAAATGATATCTCTTCCGGTTGATTTGATTCTTACTTATTAGCCAAGTTATAGGCATCTATCGATGATCGAAAAAAGCAAGTCATTTTCACGCTTGGAAAAAGGGGGTCAGAGGTTGAAGTATCAGTTCCCTTTGATAATGAACAGTTTGAGGGAATGTCGTTCCACAGCAAAACAAATTAGCTTTAAATAGACTAACAATTTAAAGTTTATGAGGGTAGACACTCCAGCTTCCATATGAATATGACGCGTTCAATTGAATACCTCCATTACGCACTGTGTATATATATATATATATATATATATATATATATATATATATATATATATATATATATAATGTTTGCCATAAGTAACTATATCATTTTATTTCAACGTAATAAATATAACATGGAAGAAATATGAAAAAAATATAGTTACTTATAGAAAATATATAGTTACTTTTGGTGGACTAATATACAGGGTGTTTCAAAAGTCTTGGGAACATAACGATTTTTAATAACTCAAAAACCATTAGGAGTTGAAAAATGAAATTGGTACCGTTGGAAAGGTTAAAGTTTCAAGTTTTGTGGGGAATCTTCAAAGTTGCTCAATATGAGCACCATTCGTCACACGGCAGACATCTAGTCGATAGTCCATTTCCTGCCAAACGCGTTCCAGCATCTTGACGTCAATGGTTCCCACAACTGCCGTTACTCGAGCCTTTAGTTCATCAATATCTCTTGGAAGGGGCGGCACATAGACTTGTTGCTTGACAAAGCCCCAAAGGAAAAAGTCACACGGGGTAAGATCTGGAGACCTAGGAGGCCAGGGCATGAGAACGTCATCACCTCGCCCAGATCTCCCAATCCATCTACCCGGCAGCCTTGTGTTAAGAAACTGCCTTACTCTAAGACTCCAGTGTGGTGGTGCACCATCTTGTTGAAAAATGAAGTCATCAGATTCTGCTTGTTCCAACTGAGCCATTAACCAGTCTTCCAGCATGTTGAGATAGGATTCACCAGTGATAGTTGCCTCTTCAAAGAAGAACGGTCCATAGACACCTTTCTTGGAAATTGCACAAAACACGTTCACTTTTGGTGAATCTCGCTCGTGCTCAAGAAGTTCATGAGGATTCTCAGTACCCCATATGCGAGTGTTATGCTTGTTAACTTTGCCATTCAGATGGAAGGTCGCCTCATCGCTAAAAACAAGCCGGTCATCAAAGCCGTTATCTTCCAACTTCTCTTGCATTGCAATGCAAAAGTCACGGCGAAGTGGCTTATCAGTGTCCTTCAACTTTTGGACCAACTTGAGCTTGTAAGGTACCATTTGCAGTAGTTTCCTTAAGACACGCCAGACAGTTGCTGGAGCAAGCTGAAGTTCCCTGCTGGCTCTTCTCACTGATTTACGGGGGCTCCGCTGAAAGGCTGTCCCTGGTGATACCAGATCAGGCTGCCCTGTGGCTCCCTGAGACGAAATTCACCTACATTGACGTTTTTTTTTTGTTTTTTTTGTAAAACTTAATTATGTTCTACAAAACCAAAAAAAAAAAACAACAGCCCCTCTCCCTTTCTCCCTCTCCTTTTTTATTTTATTTTTAGAACTTGAAGCATAAATCTTTTACTATAATGACCAGATTCGGCATTAAATAACCCAAAAAGGGTTGATATGCCGTAAAACAAAACTACCAAACCAAAAACGATGATTAAACATTTGAAGATATAAAGAACTTGAAGCATAAAAACTTTTACTATAATGACCAGATTCGGCATTAAATAACCCAAAAAGGGTTGATATGCCGTAAAACAAAACTACCAAACCAAAAACGATGATTAAACATTTGAAGATATAAAGAACTTGAAGCATAAAAACTTTTACTATAATGACCAGATTCGGCATTAAATAACCCAAAAAGGGTTGATATGCTGTAAAACAAAACTACCAAACCAAAAACGATGATTAAACATTTGAAGATATAAAGAACATGAAGCATAAAAACTTTTACTATAATGACCAGATTCGGCATTAAATAACCCAAAAAGGGTTGATATGCCGTAAAACAAAACTATCAAACCAAAAACCCTGATTAAAAATTTGAAGATATAAAGAACTTGAAGCATAAAAACTTTTACTATAATGACCAGATTCGGCATTAAATAACCCAAAAAGGGTTGATATGCCGTAAAACAAAACTACCAAACCGAAAGGCTGTCCGAACTTGCTCAACTGCATCTTCTGAAGTTGAAGGGCGACCTGTTCGCTTACTTGGGCACAAACACCCATCTTTCACAAATTTAGCATGCCATCTGACAATGGATTTCCTTTCAGGGGCTTCTTTTTTAAATTTCCTGCGAAATGCACGCTGAACACATGTCCACGATTCAGTCTTTGCAAATTGGAGGACGCAAAATGCCTTGTCTTGTTTAGAGAACGCCATTACTGCACCTGGAAAGATAACACGAAAATCATTAGTATGACCAAAAAGTTGATTAAGCAAGCTTTAAAATGGCACCAGTTTCATTTTTCTACCTGGAATAGTTCATGAGATATACGCATTTGCAATGTTCACAAGACTTTTGAAACACCCTGTATATATATATATATATATATATATATATATATTAGTACTTCATGTATCCACATAAAATATTATAAGGAGATATAATTTTGTATGTGTCAGTTTTCAGTATTTACTTCAACAGTGCTCGATACGTAAGTAGAGCTAGGTAGTAAGCAATAAAAAATATATATGGCAATCAAGCTACACAGAGACTCCCGTGTTTCATCCCCGGGGGGAATCGTCAGGCTAAATACCATTTAGCCTGACGTTTCCCCTTGGGGGATAAAACACGGGAGCCTCTGTGTAGCTTGATTGCCATATATATTTTTATTGCTTACTATATATATATATATATATATATATATATATATAATATTTGAATAGCTAGATAAACAGTGATAATTTTAACACTATATTCGGCGGCTTCACGTCAAGAGAGAGCGTTCAACTTAATGAAAGGAACGATGCATTTATAGCTAGCGACGTTATACTGTGTTAATACTACACTTACAGTGCCCATCTATATATATATATATATATATATAAAATTAAAAAACGTAAACCAAAAATATTTATGTATTCATCAACGTTTCGTCTTTATTTCAAGACTTCCTCAGGATGATTGGTCTGAAGAAAAATCCTCATCCTGGGGAAGTTTTGAAATAAAGACGAAACGTTGATGAATACATAAATAATATTTTTGGTTTTGCTTTTTTCATTTTCCATTACGTTGGAATATTAGTTCCATTTTTTTATCATATATATATATATATATATATATATATGTATATATATACAGGGTGGGCAAAAATAAGGGTCCTATTTTTAAAAATTCATAACTTTTTTATTTATTGATTTTTTTTTATTTTTTTTTTTAGAATAAGTAAAGGACCCCTTCCGAAGCAAGCATGAGCCGTATTAGCCCTAAGGAACGTATCCTCATTTAGAAAACATTATTTTTGCTTAAAAAACTCAAAACAGTGTAAAAAACAATACTTTAGTTTTTGTAAGTTTTAAGAAGTGTTTTTCGGCTAAAATTTGTTTTGTTTATTTCAAAAAATCTCGGAAGGGTCAGTCTACACACACATAAAGTTTGGTGAGTTTAACTTTTATTTTGTGGAAGTTATTCAAATTCAAGTTATTCAAATTTAAAGATAGGACCCTTATTTTGGCCCACCCTGTATATACGCACACAAAGTATCTGGCTATTTTTAAGTATATCTTGGGTGGGTTGGGGGGCACGATTTTAAAGTAATTTTACTCTGACGTTTGTATCATTGGTAGAAGGTAGCCTTTATATCATTTTATGTTAATATACATCATAATTTAGAAACTGTACCTGATTATATAATGTGTTGTTTCTAAATTCCTTTCTGTTTAACTGTGTTATGATGATTATTTAAAAAAAAATATATCTGTTTTTGGCATTTCTAAAGAGAGCCAGGTGAAGGGATCCCTTTCATTGCTAATGCCCCTAAAACTGGTGCACAATTTCATAAGCTTTTTTTTTCCCCTCCTTATCAAAATTACACATTAACGTTACTAGCCATAATTGCTTTATTAACCTCACTCGATGACATTTTAATTATTATCTTTATTTTTATTTTTTATTCTTATCCTTCTTCAAAAAAAATTATCTTCTTGTTCTTACCAAAAGGATTAATGATATGTTGGTAAATGAGGCCAATTGCACGGCCCAATTGCCAACTGAAGAATTTTCCTCAAATAAACAGTGATGGTTATAGTTCCTATTATGACACGGGTTACGAAAGACGGTTGAATGGAATCGTCCTGGAAAATTGTCTTACCACCTGAAACAAAGCGAGCGTGTATGTGTCACTCATACAGAATGTTTTTGATAGAAAAATATGCCTACTTTCCGAGCAGAAACTTATAGAGAACTATCTTGTGTTCAGTGTGATTATCGCCTATCTAACAGTGCGTCTAAAAGAACGGGAGACTGTTGGGGGGGGGGGGGGATAAACTCAGATTGAACAAGCAAAACTAAAGATAGATAGGTCATAGAATTTATCTAACTGCGAATAGTAGCTGAATGGCGGACGAGTTTAAACTAAAATTGGATGCAGCTTCTCGTGCCCTCTGATAGGAATATGAATGATGCTCTGACTGGAATGCGTTGGCTGAAGGTGGAGAAAGACACCACCTGCAATGTGAAAGAATTGCACAATTTGCATCATATGAGAGTGGACAGGATGTTCTACGAAATCAGAAAGGTCAACCCAGACGTGACAAAAGAGGCAATTCAGAGAGTGATTAGAAGCTGTCAAGTTATTAACCCCTCGCCAAGTGTTCCTGAACTGGGATACGTCTGAGTGGACATTGATTAGACCAGACTAGCCATCAACACTATAGGGGTGGGGTATACGTCTCAATGATTGACTGTGGCCCTACGTGATTTGCCTTTTCGAGACAGAAACGGAAGTCATCATTGCAAGAGTGCTGAACAAAATTTTTCTGGAACACAGACAAATGAAAGAGGTGTTGATGGACAATTGCACAGTATTCAGTTTGGACGTCCTTAGACATTGGACACAAGGAACCTCAAGTGATACTAGACGGTAGTTAAAATACCAGGTGGAAAAGGAATCCTAAAACAAAATTACTGAATCATAAAAGCCATTGGTGAGAGAGATTATATCATCTGTCGAAACAATGTTCTGATACAACATATCTCCCAAGACTAGACAAGGCAAAATAGAGTACCACAAAGAGCAATCTGAAATCACCAATGAAGGCATCAGAGTTATATCGTGTCTTCTTTTTAATATAATAGCACTCCATGATTTTGTTCTGGTTCAAATGTAGAAGCATTTGTTTGAGATCGTCCTTGGCCAGTTGATTTGGATGACTCTTCTCAGTAGATTTCTTTGAAAAGCATCAATGTTGTATTCTGATGTTTGAGCCAGTGTCCACAACTCCAAATTGTACAGGAAAACGCTTTGGATGTATGTTGTAAATATTCACAGCTTCATTCTTCAACGACATGCTTGCTGTTTAAGACTAACTCATAGGTCTTGTATGCATCTAGAGCAAGCTCATTTCGTCTTTCATTAAACAAGCGAAACTAAAGTTAGATTAGTTATTCTTAATATTCCTGTTCTTGTTCATTCTTATTTTTGTTATTTTTATTATTCTTATCCATATAGCTATAATCACGTTGACCCGCCGGTTCCCGTAAGATCACCAAAGTTAAGCGATGTTTAACCTAACCAGTACTAAATGGGTAACCATTTGGGAAGACTGCTGTATGTAACAAAAATTTGCTAAAAAAATTAATCTATAAATCAATCTTTTAAAAAACCACATATGGTTATATGGTTCCACCATAAAATGACCCAATGATGATTCACATGGTGTAAAATCCAAGAACAATTATTCTTATTCTTTTTATTCTAATTCTTCATCTTATCTGATTCTAATTCTCAAAGTTTTTTTTTGTTTTTTTTCAATGTTAATTCCACACTTCTCACTCTCCGTCTCTTTTTAATGTTTCTTTTTTGTCTTTTTGTTGTTGTTTTTTGTATCAATGAAAATGTTGTGATTTTAAAATATTATTTTTTTTTGTTTTTACATTTGTTTCTAAATTCATGTTTGTTTAAAATTTATTTGTTGTTGTTGTTGTTGTTGCTTCATTCATTAAAAAAAAATGCTGTTTAACTGTTATTGTCTTTGTTGTTGTTTACTTGGCCATGTCTTAAAACACCAACACTCAGCATGATTGATTTTGTTGTTGTTTTTCAATATTCTCTTTTCTTCTGAACTGCTCACATTTCTTGCAATCTTATTCATTTCTTGTTGTAATCTATTCTTCCAAAATTATTTTTCTTATCTCTTATCGAAAAATCTTTATCTTTTGTTTTCTCTCAATTTTACGCATTTTTTTCTATTCTCTCTTGACATTTCATTTCATATTACTCCATTTTCTGAAGATTTGATTTAAATTTAATTACAGAATCATTACCAACTAACAACATCTGCTTTCATCAAATTAACTTTTTTTTTTCTTCTTTAACTCTGTTTCTATTAGTGTTTCTATCATTAATTTGTGACATTTTCTTAGTCCTAATTCGTTTCTTCTTTTTTTTTACCTCGTATCACTTCGTTCTCATAGAGCAGGTGACATGACTCCTATGGTACCCTCCCCCCCCCTCCTCCATAACGATTTGGGTTGAATTTGAACTTTTCATAATTTAGACGGCAAACAATATTTTCTCATCCGATCCACATTCGTCATTAATGGGTTCCTTTTATTGAAAGTGGCATAAATAGTGTAATTGTTTACATGTTAGTATTTTGTAGATTATACAATTCTAATGATTAATTATTTTCAGAGTACTGCTGCCACATCTGGGGAGGTGCCGCTCGGAGCGCTCTTTCTTATCTTGACAGAGTACAATATCAACTTTGTAGTCTCATGGGGGATGATTATCTCTTCTGTTCTCTACAGCCCCTTTATCACAGAAGAGACATTGCTAGTCCTTATTTACTTGCCTCCCCACAAGGGCAGAGTTAGGCACAAAGTAGGTTTTTAATGTGCAGGAAAATCCAGATCTCCCAAAAAGGAACACTCCAGAGTTGGACAAAAATAAAAATTCTCTAGGTCTAAGATTTTTTCTTCACTGACCAAGAACAAAACAGATACTACACTTTGATCCCAGCCCGAAGATTGTGTTGCTAGTCTTTCTCTACTCTATCGTTATTTCCATGGAAGGTGCTCAACTGAGCTCCAATCTCTGGTTCCTCTTTGAAAGACATTCCCAATAAGTACTCGTTTTATTACCATAACTACTAAGAACTTTCCTTTCTTCATTCATGTGCCTATCAGCAAACAGTATTTCCATGAACAGTT
This sequence comes from Sepiola atlantica, assembly GCA_963556195.1. Taxonomy (NCBI): domain Eukaryota; kingdom Metazoa; phylum Mollusca; class Cephalopoda; order Sepiida; family Sepiolidae; genus Sepiola; species Sepiola atlantica. The sequence continues at coordinate 198,339,125 of OY744517.1, forward strand.
TATTTTCAAGAATATATCATCTGTGGGACACATTACCACGAGACTGCTTTCCTGCAGGCTACAACATGATCATCTTCAAATCCATTGTCAACAAATACTTGCCATAAATCGTCCTCATAAGTAATCAGATTTTATTCATTCCATTCATTATTTTCAATCCTCTCATAATATTCTTCATCATTCAACTGAAAATCTATCTTTATCATTAACCCTTGTCCTAGAGTGGCTTTAAGCCTTGATAAGTGGTGACTCATTAGTAAGAAAGAATTGAGTATTTTTTGATATGTTAACAATAAAACCTTTTTTTGGTTCATGCAACTGAACCTAAATTAACTGAACCACGTTTTTGCTTATCAAAAAATCTTTTTCTTCATGTACATTATTTCTTCTTAATACACAATTTCATCATAATTTAGGTATTTTCAAACAACACTCTTTTGTTGTGTGTGCTATTTAAATGTATATATTTATGCAGGTAAATGAATTATACATTTTCAGATGCAGGTAGAGTATTAATTTTTTTTTTCTCAAAATGTTTAATTTTGTTAGCAGAATCTTATTTAAATACATTTCAATTTTCAAAAGCAAGGTTTTAATTTGATTTCAAACACAAAATAAAATATATCCTTGTGTACTAGCTGTACCTATCCGGCGTTGCCCGGGAGTCATTTTACTTTCATTTTTGTTTCACTTTTTTAACTATGCAATTTTTTTATAATTATTTTTTATCAAATTATTTTTTTCTAATTGCATTTTAAGTTAAATTTTATTATTTTTGTATCGTTAGGTCATTAAATTATTAATTGAACCAAATTGTTATAAAACCATGATTACTTTTTATGTTGTTTTAATTTCTATTTATAAAATTATTTCATGTAAATAGCTTCCTGAACTTTCAATCTTTAAGTACATAAGGATTTGTTAAGAATTTAAAACTCAGCAATGATTTTTTTATTAAATAGTTTAAATGTTTCTGAATTCCTTTCAAATTTCGAAAGGTCACAAAGTTGGGTTTTTTTAAATTTATTATTTTTTTTTTTTAACTAAGTTTTAACTTTTAACTTTTAAATAAGTGATTAATAGTAAATATAAAAATGTGTAAGTCACGTAGAGGTGAGAAACATGCACACACAAGAAGTGATCACACAATTTTCTTAATATAAAGATGAAGTATAGTTAAATATATTTATTCCAATTGATTGGTTGAAATAATTGACTGAAAACTCTTTTATACATTGATATATTGAACTAAAAGTAGAAATAGTCTAATCTTCATCATTATTTGCCAGCTTCACCATGAAAGTTGGCCACCATGTTCATCAAACTCCTTTTGTTCTTGTTTGAACTATACTAACGTGTACTATTAGTTTTATCAATCTCCAAAGAACTAATAGAAGCCCAAATCAGAGTTACTGGCCTGCTTTCTGCCAAGTCTCAAGTTATCAACAGGACAGTACTCAGTTTGCTGCTTCCAAAACTAGCGCCAGTTTGTCTGAAAAGTACTATCCTTTTTCACGCGTTGGCCATGGTGGTACGAAGTAGTTTTCTCTATGAAATTCTATCATTTACGTCCGTCTTGATGTGCTCTCCTCAAGTTTTCTTTGGCTTGCCTTTTCCTCAATTACCCTCAACTAAAATGTGTGCCTATTTTTTATCCATCCAGAGCTTTCTTCAACATGTCTATTGACACACCAATTTTTGTTAGATCACCAGAATTAAGTGATGTTGAACCTGGTCAGTACCAGATAGGTGACCATTTGGGAATACCAGGTGCTGTACGTGAGAGGACGGCAACACGTCCCTACAAAATTTAACATTGTTGAAATTATTTTGCTTGAGCATAATGCACATGTGACTGAGGACCGCTTGTGAATTTGATATTTTCTAGAAACTTTCTCCTTGAAAAGAAGACGGCTAAACCTGCTGAGAGTGTGTTCTGCTCCAAGAAAGTGATTATAACAGAAAGCTGATTTTAATTGGGGTATCTTCAGCCTCAATAGCACAGAGTCAGAACTAACTCTGTCATCAAAACGTACATCACAAATTGTGGTGACGGTGCGGAGAGACTGAGAGATAAGCGGCCACGACTAGCATGCACCCGCTGCAAGGAAACAGTGACCGCACCCGGGCGTGAACCTAGAACTGTTTGATTACGAGGCGAGAATTATGATTCTGCTAAATAGGCGCTATTGGCAGTTCAAAATGGTTAAGTAAAAGGAGTGAAATTTTTTGCTCGGTAAGTCAGTTTTGTTTTGCTCATTCACGTGTGTTTTGGACGGGTGTCGTTTATCTCTTGTTTTTGGACTGTTTCCGGTGAAGAGAAGGAAGGAGAACTACTACTACTGCTGAGATTAAGAGCGAACATCGTCACTGTTGTTAGTAAAAGGAAGAGAAATAATTGCTTGAATACTTAGAGCTGGCATTCTGTGTGTTCTTTAAACTCAAAATAATTTACGTGACTGAAATAGGAGTTAATTAACCAAACACATCTTTCACAAATCTACCGAATCGTTGCCCTGTCATTTTTCTGCATCCTCAGAAAGACTGAATTAGTGGTAGCCCATTATTCACTCGCATGTAAACCACCAAATAAGCAAAGTGGCAGAGTCGCCAACCACTCTACCATAAAACAGGTAGTACTGGTTTACATGCTTTCAATAGCAGGTGGTGCCTCACCTGACGATATGATTACACATTTTTTAACTTTAAAAGTTGGGTGCATTTATATCTTTAAAATCTAAAAACTTTGCATAGCTACTTTCAATTTACTGGTTTTGATATTCTTAGAATTAAGTTATCTTCTTTTGCTTAATAATATTCTTTAAATGGCATTACTGCACTATTAAACTTGCAGATGACTTCCTCGAGTGTGGTGCCTCTCATTTTTCAGTGCTCTAATTTGAACCCACATAAAATACAGCTTTTAAAATTTACTTATGTTAAAACAATTTGGTTCAATTCCATTAGTCCATTTTCATTTCTCATTTTAAAATCGAATCTCTGCAGCTTTGTTTTATTAATTATAATTTATTACTGTTTCCGTGATTGGAAATGAACTGATTGGTACCGAAAAAAAAAAAATAGATGAACTTGATGACAGCAACTCTATTTAATTAGTAAACACTCTTCACACAGATCAAGGTAATTGTCTGTAATTAGTTTTCTGAGACATTCATTTAAACTCGCAACTTTATGGGTGTTTTTGTTTTCCCTTTTACTTTTTTAGGGCAGTTGAAAGCAAAAGTTTAGAAAAATTAATATTTCTCTTCGGAGTTATTATCTTAATCTTTTTTTTTTTTTTTTTTTTTAGCAAATATAGTTTTTACTTTGTCAGTTTCAGTTTTTTTCCCTCCCCTTCCTATTCATCCTCTAGTATTCCCTGTTTATCCATTCCTATTGTTTTATGACTAACGATGCCATGAAGAATATTTACTTTGTATCTTTAGGGCAAAGATGGCAGTGAACATGATGATGATTCTACATCAGCTGTCGTATCCGTAAGTATTTCGAATGACTTTTCTTTCGCATGGAAAATACTTAGTGTATATTATTGTTGGGGATTGAAACCTCCAAGTGAAATGTCCCAGCCTGAAAAATGTACAATCTTAAGAGAGAACGCACTACAACAAGGGGAGAGAATCCTTGTGTCACTAAGACTTTGCTTAGGTGCTATTTATTATATTTTAGTTGTATGTTATGTAAAAACAGGCAATATTCTATTGTGTACATATATTTATATTTTGTCTAACAAGCGATTAATTAAAATGTAAGAAGAATATTCTGAAATAATGTTTATCTAAATGATAAATTCAACTCAATTACACATTAGATTCATACCTATACTCTGCCAAATACACAAATACTCTGCTAGTCTCTCTCACATATGTGCACTACTCTGGAGCATTTACAATGTGAACACGTGTGTGTGTGTGTGTGGAGAGAGAAATAAGGAGGCATTTAACTTTCATAATCTGCACTTTCGTTTGTTAAAATAATCAATAAAAATTTGGTTATTTAAAAGAAAAAGAACACACCTCATGACACTTTTTTATATATATGCTTACTATCAGAAATATTTTCTATCTATTTAAATCACCAAAAAGTTTTATTTTCGTTTGTTTCTTTTTAATAATATTTTTACAATTAATAATTACAAAAAATAACTCGCTTTTTTGAAAATTACAAAGTTCAACTTTTGACCCACCTTTACAAACGCCTTTTTGGATATCAAGCCGAGAGGTTGATTTTTTTATTTTTGTTTTTAAATTTTGGTCTTCAATAAATATAGTAATCTAAAGATCGTTTTTTTAAGTTGAAGTTAAAAACAGAAAATCTACAATGGTAAAAAAATCCTTAAGATATATTAACTAGGGTGCATTTTAAATATCAAATTGAACTGCTATAAATTGAACAATCATTTTTTTTTCAACCAAAAAATTTATAATCTGAAAAATTTTTACTTAACATTAGTATTCCAGATTTTTTTTTTAATTCAAGAATAAATAGTTTGATAGTTTTATACAAGATGAAGCAAAAGATCTACATTTTAAATGTGAATATATAAAACATGAACACAACTATCTAGAAAAAGAATGATTTTATTTCTAAAAAAGACATGAAATGCATATGATAAATTAATAAGATACAATAAAGAAAAATGTTTAATTTAGCAGATTAAATAGGAATTATCAAGTGGTTTGAGCAAATACATTGTTTATCTTTGTACGACTGTCGGGATCTTTTCCAACTTTGAATGTGCGTGAACATGTTTAAAAAATCAATTCAAAAGAAATCAATAAAAACAAATTTAGAAATATGGGAAATTTGTTTTTGTAAAATAATTTCATGATTTAATGATTATCTTTCTATTTACATTAAAAAAAAATATTTCTCTGTAAAAATCTCAAATTTAAATACTTCAAAAAAATAATCTTCAAGATATATTTTTAATTAGTTTAATTATAAATATTATACTTACAATAGATAATATAGATAGCTTATAGGAGTATTGATTTACTCCTCTCCAGGAGTTAGGCACAAGGCCAGTTTTTATCTTACTCCCACAAGTAAGATGTGACCCAAGGTCGGGTCGGGAAATTGGGGTTTAAAAATTGCCTGGGCAGCCCCGTCGGCATTCCCCGGTAGGGGCGCCTCAGACAGTAAGCAATAAACTTACTCCTCCCCAAAGAGGGGAGGCGAAGCCTGGGAGGGTGGACCTCCTAGAACTGCACAGGACAGACCCATAGACCGGCGTAAATCAAGCCCCGAAGGCCAAGACAATACCAGTCTATGGGGTGCAGTATCCATCAGAACAGATACTACACTTTGATAGGAGTAGTAATAGCATTTGAAACAGTAAAACTAATTTTGTTTGTAAAGTATAAATACATCACTTGGTCGACTCCTTTTAATATTTGTCATTCAAAAGCAGACAATAACTTTATTCAATGAGAATAGAATACAGACATTGGTTCTTGAATTTACTTGTATTTCATTGTAATATTTACTGAATTTGACTTTTTAACTCAATAAAGAAAATAATACAAATTACAGTTTTGTTTTATTGCTTTCCTTTAAGATTTATCCACAAAATTATTTTTATGTATTGAAATAAAAACAAGCAATTAGAAACTATTTTATTGAAACCAGCTTTAAAAAATTAATGTTTAATAGCTGAACTATTCACTCTGTGGACCATGATTTTGGTGTATATATAAATTTAGATAGGTCAATAAGGTAAATAATAGATAGTAAATAATAGAAGATACGTTGCTGGCTTTGCCCAGGAGACTTTTTGTATTATTAAGGATGAACAAAACTAAGATTGGAGTAAATGTGTAATAGGTTAATTTCCAATGACTGGAACCATCAGTGCCTTTTCATTGCTAATTCGTAAATAGATAGAAATAAACAAAAAGTAAATATAACTGACTGAAATAAATTTGATGAATAAATCCAAGGGAAGCAATCCATATTACCAGTTTAGAAATTAAAGAGTTGCATCTCTTATCCAAACGAAAACTAAATGAACACCTTTTGAGAATTATTTACTAAATTTAATTCAGAGCAAAATTAAATAGGAGGAAAAGCTATGAAAATAAATAAGTTACCAAATTATTCAAAACCAATAAAATATATGTATGATCCCATATCTTCTATGTAAAGAAAATACTTGTTCCAGCCCCGAAGATAGGTAAAATGAAGACATTTTTTAATGATGACTTGAAAACCTAAAATCTGCTAACCTTGTTAAAAACAAAATTCTTTATCGTGATATCAAATAAACAATATAAATAAGTCAAGTAATTGTAAGAAATGAATATTATTATTGAAAAATTATGTTTTTAATAAATATTAGCCTCTTCGTTTCTTAAAATGGAACAATGAACCAACAGCTTCCTCTTATTTCCAAATATTATCAACACTACATAACTTTCAGTGAAATCTAGACAACTTTTGTGGCCTTAAAAAACAAAATCAGGTTCATCGCCGGATTTGAAAAATACAATTTGTTTAAATGTCACTTTGTGCTTGTCTTCTGTTTCCATGCTACAATATGCTTATTATAATGTCCGGAATTAGTGGATAAGCATTTAAACAGATAAGTTATGTGTTTGTATTATTATTTTAACAAGTTTGTTAACATGCTGATCCATTAATTCCATATATTAATCATCCCATATATATATATTAGTCTCGGAAGTTTTTCAACCATGAAAACTATATGGAGAAAAAAGAAAAAAAACACTTTAGTCCCAAGTCCTTCGGTGGAAAATTACTTTCTTGTAAGTCAATTAACTTTTTACAGTCACTATATTAGTTTACTCCCAATAATTTATGCTAGTCTTAACATTATTTAAGGGATCATCAGTTGTTTACCATGAAAAACTGTTTCGGGAATTTATATAATATATATATATATATATATATAATGAGGTTTATGTAGTTTGCTTGAAGCATTGTTTATTAGTATATAGAAATGTGATAGTTAGAAGGCAATACAATGCAGAGGTGTGACGGATAGACACAAGTTGGAGCAAATAAGACATATAATGGTGGAACAAATTAAATAGTTTTACCCTTAATACAATGTATACATACACACACACACATATATATATATATATATATATTTATTTTTTCACAAATACACATATATCTGTTTATCTACACAATGTTACAATGTTATGTAATACCTGTATCAAGATGGTCTGGTGGAAACTCTGTATGATATAATATTTTGGGAACTCTTCACTTCTTCAGAACCGTGCTCAACTCAAGTTCAAGCGTGCATATGAAGGAAGCCGTATATACACACTCATATAATACACAACTTTGATTGAAGAATCTGTTACATTTGATAGCTTTAGCCTTGCGGGCTGAGTTTCCATGAAACCGAAGGTAATGGTAGAAGATCATACTAATGTATAGTGTCAATTGAAATAAAAAATATACGCTCTCGCACAAGTAACTAAGTACTCTAGTTTTTTCTCCTATAACATGAAATTACACTATATATATATATATATATATATATATATGTATTATATATGTATGTATGTATTATGTATGTATGTATGTATTATAAATGTATGTATGTATTATGAGTGTATGTATGTATGTATTATGAGTGTATGTATGTATATATATGTATGTATTATATGAGTGTGTGTGTGTATGTATATATATGTATGTATTATGTGTGTGTGTGTATGTATGTATATATATGTATGTATTATATGAGTGTGTGTGTGTATATATGTATATATATGTACAGGGTAATCTCTTAATGAACTGATCATTATGAATTTTATGAATTCTCAGCAACCTGGTGAGTAATATGAGCACATTATTTATTTTGGAACCTTCCACCCAAAATAACTTTAATCTCCTAAATTAATGAACAGATCATTATGAATTTCCGAATATATATTCTAAAAAATAGTGAGTAACATGGGTACATTTTTTTTTTTTTTTTTGTAAATGTTAACATTTACGGGGGTGCATATATATATAAAGTTTTATTTTTATTTATTTATTTATTTTTATGACCCGATCCTTATGAATTTTGGGATATATATTCTCGACAATCAACTGAGTAACATGGGCACATTATTTTTTTTTATTTTGTTTTTTAAACTTTTGTAAACTTTACCACTTAGGGGGTGCAACCACCCAAACTTGTACCCGCACTCAAAAAACTTTAAGAAAAAGATTTTATAGAGAAAAGAATTGCCCTACGTCAAATTTTGACTTATAATACATTTTTAAAAGAATCAGTGCATGCACATGAGCATAAATAATATGTATGTGCCTGGACATTTGGAGGAGGAGGAGGGGGGGGTTATAAAATTCCACAGACAGGCTTAAAAATTAAAATGTATCCGACATTTATTTAATTTATGCATATTTCTTTTTCATTCAAAGAATTTCCCTTTGAATTTTTAGCGAAAAATAAATATTAATAAATTAAATAATGTTATATGCATTTTAATTTTTCAACCTGTATGTGGAATTTTATACACTGATGAAGCCTCTTCATGAATATTAGTGATATTTTGTCTATCATAAAATATATATTCTTGAAATGGGCAGAAACAATTGTCTGTCAATAAAGTGTTATATATATATATATATATATATATATATATATATTTCAATGTGCAAATATATTTTTTTTTAATTTTTAGCTAACACCGGAGCAAAAAGAGTGGTTGATTACAGCAGCGACTGGTGATTATCAGGATATCAGCAAACTTCTCTCCAAAAACCCGCAATTGGCTAAGGAACGGGTGAGTTGAGCCTATAGCAAATTTATGCAGCACGTTTATTTTTATCCTGTTTTTATTTTTGTTTAGGATTTTTTGTCATCTATTTTTAGTAAATCCAAATCCTCCTGCTTCTCTTTTTTTCTTTTTTTTTTTTTTTTTTTTTGCAGCCAATATTACTGCTAAGTTGTTTTGCTGCTGTTTTTAATCAAGACTATTATCGTCTTTAACATTGATTCCCTAGAAATCAAAATGATTGGTTATAAATCAATCAAAAGAGCCATTGATTTCACAAGAGCCTACATTCAAATTTATTATTGATCTATCAAATTATTCATACATAGCCAGTGGGTTGCTTCGACACACAAAGGAACATTTAACTCTTATTTATTCTCTTGACTGTAAAAAATATATTTTCTTTCTTGTTTTTTATCTAGAATGCAATAATTAAGTGTTTATAGGTACAACATTCAAAAATTACATCTTACATATAAAGTAGAGTGAGATTTTCCCCTGTAGCGTTGACTGATATACCTTCCTAACCTAAAGCTACATATAAAAATCTGCTTTGTCTTCAATTTATGGTCAATTACTCGTCCAGGTTTTCAGAAACAAAATTTAGCTTCATTCAAATTCGATTTTTGATTTTTTGATTTTAAAGAATTACTAACTCTCCACAGTATTAAGTTCTCGTCTTTCGACATATTACACTCTAACGATATATATCATAATCATATTCGGTTTAATGTACATTTTACATGTTGGCATGTGTTGGACAGCTTTAAGAAATTGACTTCCAAACTAACTTATCTCTGGCCAGGTCTTTATTTATCCCTCTTTCTCTCAAGTCCATTTTTATCACTTCCTACAATGTTTTCCTCAGCCTTCCAATGTGAACTGGACCTGCTACCTCAACTGTTCTACATCTACTGACTCAAGAAATCTCATGCATTCTTTCAACATGGCCAAACCATCGAGGTCTCCTGTTCTGCACACATCTCCCGATGCTGCCTAAATTTAATCTTCCTCTAAGGTCATCAGAACTAAGCAAGTCTTTAAGACTCACATTACACATGTGTCGTGTACGTGTACACAGGCAATATTTGAAAAACATTCTATTATTATTGTTATTATTTTTCATATTCTTTTTATTTGTAATATTCTTTTTTATTATTAACTATCTAAATAATAAATAATCACCTTCATTATCTTTATAATTATATGCTGAACTTCTTAAAACTCTTATTTACAAAATAAGCTCTTAAGAAATAGTACCTTCCTTCCAGTGTTTGTCTACAGAAACTATTAATTAAAATCCCTTCCTTCAAACAAAAAAACAATCCTCACCTCTATGTACGTTGATGAAGGATGTCCATTATTAGTTATGAAATAATATGAATGTTTAAATGTTCATTATTATGCATTTCATAGTTAAAACCACAATATTTACGGAAAGCTAAAAATGTTCTTGAAATAACTTATATGATGGGTCAGGGGTGAGAGTAGGAGTTTCATGGATTCCTCAATTTTCCAAGGCAATGCCAGTACATGGGCCATGCTAGTACTATATATTTATCTTCTGTGAAATTTCTTTCATGCACCAAATCAGAACATGTTGAATAGTCAATAATGAATCCAAACATCCCCCACTCTATAATAAAAACCAATGTGTATTTATTTGTATATAAATATACTTCCATGCCATCATGCAAAAGTTAGCAAGTAAAACATGTACCTTTTTCTAGCCCCTGACAAAACCATTCCAAGTGGTGCGAGAAAGCAAATAGTAAGTCGGACAACTACCTCAGATTAACCCCATTAATTCAGAAATAAATCTTCTATTCAATAATAAAAAGTCAACAGTGAGTGTTTTTTTCTTTAGGTCATCAGAAATGATAATAATTAATATATGAAAAAATTAAATGATTTTATATGAATATTAGTACGAACACTGACAAAGCATAATTTTTTCGACATTTTTGACGGGATGTACACTAGTGTTTAATATTACTTGGCAATGTTATGACTTACAAGGTGGTATGGGTTATTAGGTATGATAGATGGGGTAAGTCTTTTGGACTCAACTTTGACATATATAAAAGTAGATAACTGGTTGGTTGGTTGGTTGGTTGGTTGGTTTAATCATATGACATACAAAAGATTTGAAGTTAGATTTCAGTTGCTGGAGAAATCTAACTGAAGCCAAACCTAATGTAATGTCTAGAAAGATGGAGGCACTTAGACCCTTGTGGGAATGGTTGAGCCAGAAGCAACTAATTCAGAAATGGATATCCAGTAGGTAAGTGAATAAAATCTATTTTCAGTGAAAAGCGTTACTGTCTTCTCGTTCATCATGGCCTCCGTTCAGTCTTGAGAGACAATGGATACCTCCTGTAAGAGTGGCTGCGCCTGTAATTGTGAAGCAAGGGTAATGCAATCCCTAATCATGCCTCTCCTAAATTGGCACTGCTTGATTCAAGTGGCAAAGAGAAGTTCAGGATGACTGGAAACAATGCTGAGATAAGCAGAGAGCCCATACAGCATCTGGTATTCCCAAATGGTCACCCATTTAGTACTGACCAGGCTCAACGTTACTTAACTTTGGTGTAATGGGAACCGGTGTGTCAATGTTATTATGCCGTATATTTTCGTTCATGGATATTTGAGAAAAAAACAATCTTCAAGAAGAGAGCATCACTCACTGGCAAACAACATGATACCAATCATGAACATAACAGTAATAGACAAAGCCAAAACACTTTTATGAGTAGGGGGGGGGGGGGGAGAAAAATGAGAGAAAAAAACATTTAAATTTTAAATGCTCATAATGTTGGAAAGGGAAATATTAAGGATGTAAAAATGTAAGTTCAATAGTTTAGGATTTTACGACGCACATACATATTATTCATGCTCGTGTGCATGCACTGATCCTTTTAAAAATGTATTACGTAATATAAGTTAAAATTTGATGTAGAGCAATTCTTTTCTATATTAATTATGTAAATAGTAATGGAATGTTAAGTCTTTAAACAATCTCAAAGAAAAAAAAAATAAAGTTCTTTTGTCTGCATAAAGATGGTTGTCATATATAGATAGAATCCCAAACCTTGAAATAGAATGGAGAACAAGCAGTTATCATCATCATCGGTTTAACCTTCGGTTTTATATGCTGGAATGTGTTGTATGGCTTTTATAAATTTACTTCCAAACTATTCTATCTCATCCCAGGTCTTTATTTATCCCTCTTTCTCTCAAATCCATCCTTATCACTTACTCCATGTCAATGTTTTCCTTCACCTTCTGACTCAGCTACCTTAACTGTTCTACATCTAATAACCCAAGAACTCTCAACCATTCTTTCAACGTGACCATATCAACGAAAAATCTCCTGTTCTGCACACATCTCCCTATACTATTCAGATTTTATTATTTTTTTGTTACCAAGATAAAGTGACTATTATTATTGGTCCCCCGATTTTATAAATCGGGGGACTTATGTTTTGAGGCATGTCCGTCCGGATTTTTCTCCGCAACCATCCATTGAATTTCTCTGAAATTTTGCATGAAGTTGTAACTTTGGTCAGGTTAGAAAGTGACATTCTCCGATTTTTGAAAAAACATCTGGTTAGCCGCCCAGGGGGTAAAAAGACCCCAAAATGGCAAAAAATGACATTTTTTGCCCCATACCTTTTCATCCATCCATTCAATTTCTCTGAAACTTGACCAAAATGTGGAGGTAATTGTTCCTAATAGAAAATAAGTATCGCTGACCTTGGAAAAAATCTGGTTCGCGCCCCCAGGGGTTCAAAAAACCCCAAAATGGCAAAAAATGATTGTTTTCTCCCATAAGGTTTGATCCATCCATTCAATTTTTCTGAAACTTGGCCAAAATGTAGAGGCAATTGTTCTGGATATAAAATGAGCATCCTTGACCTCAGAAAAATTCTGGTTCTCGCCTACAGAGGGTCAAAGGGGGGTCAAAAATGCCCCAAATTGCCCAAATTTATTGCATTTTACACTCGTCACATCGAGTCACATACAGAGGGGGACCACGCACGCGCAGCTTGTTATTATTAGTAGTAGTAGTATCAGTAGATTCTTAAGTTGTAAATAATATCAGCATAATGTCAATACGAATAAATAACAGTACAAGAATGTTAAGATATTCAGCTGTTTATCGAAGTGGATGTAACAAAATGAAACTAATTAATGGAGTAATAAAAAACATAAAAGTATGAAAGTCATTAAAGAATGGCTTAAGGAAAAAGAAACACAAAGTTTTTATGAAGCTCGTATGTAAAGCAAAACGAGAAGATGGGTGCGGATAAGTGAAACAAAAGAGTTAAGGTTGTATGAATGTATCTGATGTGGATCAAACGTTATGGGAGAAAAGGGTCATTTTTTGCCATTTTAGGGGCTTTTGACCCCCTGGAAGCGCGAACCAGATTTTTTCCAATGTCAGCGATACTTATTTTCTATTAGGAACAATTGCCTCCACATTTTGGTCAAGTTTCAGAGAAATTCAATGGATGGTTGCGGAGAAAAATCTGGACGGATAGACATGCCTCAAAACATAAGTCCCCCGATTTTATAAATCAGGGGACCAATATGAATGATTATTACATATCTGAACATCCGTAGAGTTTACAAGCGGATTAGCTAAAATGTATGTACTCTACAAAATATTAGAACCTGGTAGTGCTGGTAAGAGGACTTGACACTGAACGGGTTATATCCTCCAATTCCATCTATCACATTAATTATCAAAACAGAAACTAATGAGCTGACTAAATATCTAAAAGTAAAAAAAACAATTGGAAATAAATAAAAATTATTTTTCAAAAGACAAACCAATAGATGTCAATAACGAATGATGAAAAGCTTTTTTGTTTATTATCCTATTCTAGGGATTGAAATAGATATAAAAATCTCACTTTATATATAAGATAACATTTGAAATCTAATAGCGTACATTATAATTTTTGTAGAGCTATAATGTAATTTTCAGAAATACACATTGAATTATTTTATTTACTATCGAATATTTATTTTTAAAAAATGGAAAAAAAATTTTTTTTTTTTTTTTAATTTTAATTTTTTTTTTTTTTAAATTCTAAACATGGTTATATTTTGAATTATTTTTCTCTAAGCCCTTCACCCGGGCAACGCCAGTTAAATACTGCTAGTAATTAATAAATTTTGGAAAATGAATGGCTACACAAATGCAATCTTATTTTGATCCCAGATCGCTTTGAGTATAATGATCTGGGATAAAAACACAATTGTATTTGTGTAGTCATTCAATTTCCATGTATTTTTTTACATACTTATTATTATAGATAGAGATTATCTTTTCTGAGTTAGTGTTTGATAGCAATGGCATCCTTACCATGTAAAAAAAAGAAAAATATGATTTGTGTATTTCTTTGTTTTCCATTTACGTATATATATATATATATATATATATATATATATATATATAAATTTATTTAGATACTGTATATTACATATTTCAGCTATGTACCGCGGTTTCATCCAAAAGGGCAGATTTAGACATCTTTAGTAAATCTGCCCTTTTGGATGAAACCGCGGTACATTGCTGAAATATGTAATATACAGTATCTAAATAAATTATATTAGCTCTCTTATATGATCGAGCACTTTATTTGATTTCTTTTCATATACAACCTGACACACTATATATATATATATATATATATATATATATGAAAAGAGACACGAAACGGAATGTTTTGGCACATGCGTAACTATTTGGAAATATGCAGCATGTGCAAAAAGACATTAATTGGAAAAAGGGAAAAGAAAAAGGAAAAACAGATAGTGATAAAAAAATTATATATATAATGGTGAGGATGTCATTACCAATCTGCATAAGTGGAGGATCATTCCTACCAAATTTCACATTCCTATGTCTAATAGGTTAAAAGTAGTTAACAGACAGATATAAGTCACTCATATTGAATAGATACTTGACTTCTCCTGTAGAAGAAACTTTCCTAGTCTCAATCATTTAATGCTATCAATAAGTGATGGTACGTTTGTTTTCTTGGGAAAACTTAAGATTTAACGTAAAAAAAAAATTTTTTTTTAAAATGATTTGTTTGAAAAGTTATCTTCTTTCTGTTGTTTATTTACTTCTCTACTGTTTTTTGTTTTCCTGCTTACGTATTTC
>OY744517.1:198356585-198404085 GCA_963556195.1 Sepiola atlantica
TTGCGAAAAGCTTTCAATCCCCAATAAATTATAATATAATATACTTGTATTTGGATGTCAAATAAAGGATCTGACCGCGACTAATCAACAAATCAATAAGTCACAGATTTTTGTATTCTATTGTTTTTGATTTTCTCGTAGGACAATTTCACACACACACACACACATATATATGGTGTGTAGTGGGGATGAGGCAGATACATTCTTTACCCATGTCTAAATGAAATATGCAGAACTAAAAATATACACGCATGCATTTTTTTATTATTATTATTATTATAAAGCTACTAGACGACCAGCTGGGTCACAACAACTACCACTAAAGTGTGACATGTTTAAGTTATGTAAGAAGAATAAGTTTATTATAAGTAAAGAGTATTATTATTATTATGCTATCTAATTTACATAAGTGTTTATGGTGTGTACAAACTATATAAATTAGATGAGAAAATAAAGTAATTAAGAAAATGCTGAAAAATTAGTCACTCTTTCTCTAAATGCTCACACAGACATTAAAAATATGAAAGAATGGTTGAATCAACATAGCAATAAAGGGTGAGCAATGTGGGGCTTGTTCAGTTAATTACAACTTACGGCTAATTAAAAAAATTAACATGGAATTCTTTTTAAACATAACTTAATCTCAGAACTAAAGAATATTTTAGCATATATGTTGTCATTAAAACATATGCGATGATGTCTTAGCACTGAGTGAAACTAATTTACACCCCTTAATCTCCTCTAATCATTTTGACATACCAGGATACCTCCCACTCTCACAAAAAGTCTCAGACAAGCATGTGCACGAGCTCGGAGTCTATATCCATCACACCCTCCCCTTGACTAGAGAACTTAGTCTAGAATCAGATAATCTGGCGTACATGTGATTTAGATTAACCCTACAACACAGCGTTAGTTATCTTTATTTATTCTACTGTTCTCCTTCAACCCTGTCAGCCTGATCTTATTCCTGCTATAGTAATAAAAGAAAGTGCTCTACTGAGCTGACCCCTATCCTCTCCAAACTTTATAACAAATGCGCTGTTGAATCTTGCTTCCCTGATACCTGGAAAATTACCTCTATGGTACCAGTGTTCAAGAATGCTGGTTAAAGAACTGACCTGTAAAATTGCCGTCCCATCAGTCTCCTCCCGCTCTATGCTAAAATCTTTAAAGTCATTAATTTGGCGATAGGCCACCATCTCATAAATGCTAAACTTCTTTCTCACAGTATGGATTTAGGCAAGTCGGTTCTACTGCGGATATCTTCATGGTCATCTCTGAACGCATATACCATACATTGGATAAGGCAGGTGAAGCAAGGATGGTTGCGCTTGACATATCTAAAGCCTTTGACAACGTCTGGCATGAAGGCCTTCTCATGAAAATTAATTTGTACAGTATTACTGGATGAATATTTAATATAATCAAATCCAAAAGAAAGACCCAGGTCGTCCTCGATGGCCATACATCTAAATAACATGATGTTAATGCCGGTGTACCTTAGGGATCGATTCTTGAAACTTTATTATTCTTGATTTTCATAAACGACCTCCATAAGCAATTGCATCTGAGATGGGTATATTTGCTGATGACACCACACTTTCTCAATATGTGGGCAAAACGAATGCAAACATATCCAAGGTAATGGCTGAATCCTTAGAAAATGACCTCCAGTCTGTAGTGTAATGGGGCCAAAGATGGATGGTTAGACAAAGCTCCTTTCCTTTAACAATCATAAGAAACCTTTCCAATCACTGATTGCCATGGCTAATAGCACTCTACCTGAGAATCAAACATTCAGACTTGTCGGCCTAACATTCACAGGTGACATGAACTGGAACAAGTACATAAGAGATACTGCCAAGTTTGTTGCAAAGAACGTGAGCTCCGTCTACTGGGCTAGAAGGCTTCTCCCATATGCCAGTATCTTATATCCCTACAAAACCACCATTCGCCCATGCATGAAATATTGTTGCCACATCTGGCAGATGGACCAACAACTAGTCCATCCCTCTTAGACAGGGTCCAAAAAAAGAGCCTGTAATCTAATAGGTTCGACACTGTCTACCAAGCTCTCATCACTGCAATGTTGCATCCCTGTGCTTGTTTTACAAGTATTTCAATGGAATGTGCTCTAACGAATTTACTGCACTTGGGCCCTCTCAACGTAAATACCCCGACAATAAGCAAAATCCCATCCCTTCACTGTAGAGGTTCCCAGATGCTGGAAAGCTTTGTACTCTAATAGCTTCTTTACTCGGACTACTAGCTTTTGAAATGTTCTCGCTGCTCAGTGTTTCCCCGATTGTATCAACATACAGAAATTTAAATGTAATGTGAACAAACATCTTGCTTGCTGCACAATTCCTCACTTAGGATACCCCTGTAAATCTGGTTACCTGATTCACAGTAGCCCCTTATGTCTCAGTGGCAATGTGCCTTGTTTGGGGTGAATCAAATTTTTTAAAAAATCAATAAATAAAAAATTAAAAAATAGGAAAAAATCCTTTAGGAAACACTCAGCCTTACTATAATAATAGATACTAATGTGTCAAGCATTATTGATATCATTATTATATCAATTCCTTATTGATATTATTATTATATCAATTCCTTATTGATATCATTATTATATCAATTCATTATTGATATCATTATTATATCAATTTATTATTGATATCATTATTATATCAATTCCTTATTGATATCATTATTATATCAATTCCTTATTGAAATCATTATTATATCAATTCATTATTGAAATCATTATTATATAAATTCATTATTGATATCAATTTATTATTGATATCATTATTGATATCAATTTATTATTGATATCATTATTATATCAATTTATTATTGATATCATTATTATATCAATTTATTATTGATATCATTATTATATCAATTTATTATTGATATCATTATTCTATCAATTCCTTATTGATATCATTATTATATCAATTTATTATTGATATCATTATTATATCAATTTATTAACCTAAATTGGGAGCTGTGCAGCAAGATGCCTGTTCACATTAGTTTTAAATTTATGCATGCCGGTACAGTCGGGGACCTTATTTTATTGGCAGTTAATTCAATGCTTGGAGATATGGCCCAAAACAGGATGCATTTATCCAAAAAATACATTTGAAGAGAGGGTAGAAAAAATGAGGGCAGTGAGGTTTGTGTGGAAGTGAAGGAAAAGGGGGTAGCTTAAAGGGAACGTGGGTAAGTCAAATGGGATGTGGGAAATGTATCTGAGAGGAGGAAAGAGCTGGAGGGGTTAAATAGGATGAAGAGGGATATGGGTCATTATAAATAGCTGTGTGGATTAAGGGACAGGAGTTGGAAAAAGGATGAAAGAATAGTAAAAAAACAAGTGGGGAAAAAGAAAGCATGCATGAGAAATTCGTAAGAAACAACGGAATAACTGTTGGCATGTCAACGATTATTTTTAATGGGTATTATTGGGTGGATACTTAGCATATCTTTAGAAAATATACATTTGCTTATCTACAGTATGACCATACAATATGTCTGCTTACTTTATTTAAACGGCCGTGAATTCATTTAATAAATGATTTTGTTTTGTTTTTTTTTGTTTTTCAATTAATAAACTGTCATTACTATCAGCACGAGAAGATAAGAGTCGAAAAAATGGCTTAGTTCCCAACCTTCGGAATATAGCATTTTTGGCTTTTTGCAGATGGACGTTTACATGTTTCTCAAGTAAAATGAGAATTCCTGCAAACTGTTAATGTCCGTTTTATATGCTGGCACATTACTTAAAAGATGTTGATGGTATTTTAAATAAATGTACGACTGTTTAAGAATTATGTGATTTAAGAGATGGTATCTTCTGGGAGGAAGAAGAAGGGGTAGACAAAGAAAGATGTGGGATCACAAGTGAGGGATGAGATCTTCTGTGGTGATAATAGTATAATTACTTACTAGCATATAAATATAATGTAAGGTTTTGCCTATAATGGTGAGTCTTATAAGTATAGGCAACAATTATTCAACTTTTTCTCTATTTGGAGGACGTTAGGGTTCAGGGTTTTAATAGCAGGTGTGCAGTCTGGTTGCCTCTTAGAGTCTAAGCCAAGTAAGCTTATTTATCTGCCTTTTCACAAAGAGTTAGTGTTACCTACCATTGAAATCCTGACTGAGTAGAGGCTGGAGCTAAGCCAGAAGGGATGTTTCAGCAGCACTCTGGAGGCTTCCTTAGTTTTATGTTTTAACTTATGTTGTTGAGTCACTTCTAACAATAACAGCATTTTTGGGGGATTAATGAGAACCCTTGTGTACTCCTGCTGTACGCCTTGAATCCCATATTACGATTTCAATTGTTATGTTGTAATTTCTGTAATTTTAAAATCTACTATATAAAGGGCAGTTGTTTGTTTGTGTGTATGTACAGCTAAAAGTAAAAAAAAAAAAAAAACCCACAAAGTTGATATATTCTTGATCAGCATTGCCCTGTGTGAATAATATCTAAAAAAAAAAAAAATTTTTTTAAATAAAAAAAATCATTCATTCTTTGGGGGTAAATTGGACCAGGTTTCGTCAGGGGGGGGGGGGGGGGTCTGCTTTTCAGCCATTGTATGTACTAATTTGGAAAGAAAATGCTGACTCATTCCTCAACAAATCTATTATGTAAAGGAAAGTTGTATATGTGTATGTCCAGCTAGAGAGGAATGGGTTAGGGAGAGGGAGGGGGGAAACGGAGGAAGAGGAAAGAGAAAAAGAAAGAGAGATTGATAGAAAGATAGAGGTTTTAATAGAAATATGTTACACTTTTGCCCTCTGGCGATGCCGGGTAGCCCCTGCTAGTAAAATATAAAGTCATATTTCCTTTTTATGGATGTCTGGTGCATATGCAGACTCCACAATATTATTTATCTCCTTTAATCAAAATGAAATATACTTATCCAAATGCTCTGGATAATGTACTTTCAGAATATATATGGCTATGGGGGTCTATCTCAAACCCTGCAAGGAGTTTGTGAGCAGAGAAAAATTATGACTATATATACTGATCTATTGCACTGAAGGATCTAGTGTACACTAAGATTGTGCGGTGGTTAACGCCGCGGACTGAGGACCTGGGTGTGCCGGGTTCTAATCCAGTTCGTTCCACAGAAACACTTTCATCAAAACCCACACCTGACCTTGTGTCTAACCTCCTGGAGATGAGATAAATAAAATACTAAGATATCTGAAATTTATTTTGTCTTTTGGGGATGTAAATTTTTCCCTTTAACTTTTAAATATAAGAATCTGGATTAAAAAAAAAATAAATATTTAAAACAAGCCCTGCATTAACAAAACCTATAAAGCTTTAGCTTTGCAGTCAGATGATACATGTTTTTAAATCGTTTTTATTTTGTCTGTTCACGGCACATTTAGATAAAAAGTATGCCTTTTTTTTTCTTTTGTAGACTTGTTTTACCTTGGTAAAATTAGATCTTTCTTCTGTTGACATTTTTTTACAGACACTATTTTTGTTAGAAAATATAAATACTTGGTTCTTTATATCTTATCTACAACAGTTGATAATATGTGTAGCATCACAGAGTACTTGTAAGCATGTATGTAGCGGAGCGCCCAGGGTGGTGATGAAATACAAAAGATGTTCGATGCTTGTCTGTTGTCAGTGTTTCTCTGTTCCGCTATGCTTGCTTTGTTAGTATATGCAAAGCCTTATAAGGAAAAATAACGCACACAAATAGCTCATGATTGTAAAAGAAAAAGGTTTTCTTGTTTCATTTATGTGAACATGCAGACACAAGATTTAATTGTAATCAATTATCTGTGAAAGTATTGTGTGGACTTCCGTCTGTATATTTCTGGCTTTTATCGTACTACATCTTTTCGGTCTCAAATTCTTTCAGTTCTCCATCCATCAGTCTTTTTAGCTATATTGTTTAGGTCACAATTACATAAAACGCATTTTCATTTTGATCCAATTACATGTACAATTGACTTTAAACCGAATATGATGATGATTTTTGCCAATATCAATTATTTATATGTGACCTGAAAATCTTCTTTTTTTTTCAACTGTCCATTGTCCATCAACCTAAGTCACAAATAAAATCCTAACACAAAGTTTGTATTGACAAAATTCTTAAAGAAAATTTTTTTTTTCATGGTTAAAAACATTGTGAGTATTTTTTTCTAAATTCCTGTGCAACCCATCTATCTTGTTGCATCTGCAAAAGATGTTCAAATTATGTCGCAATGGATTTTGTAAGATGTGGTCATTCATTCTGCACCTTGAGCGATGAAAATTCTTTTTAAAACTGAAGTCTGATTGACTGACAGAACAAATGAATCTCTTTTATTGATTTGCTGTTTCTTGTTATTTCTCTTTTCTCTTTTTTGAGGGGGGGGGGGGTCTTAGTAAGTTTTGTAATTGAATTAAAATTGCTGATTCTTGTATTTCTCTCTTCCATTTTATGGTACTTCCTGTTTGAATGGCGATTCCCTTGCAGAGTTTTATTAATGTGAGTAAACATGATTTCGTTTTGAATCCCAGAAATTTATTTTAAAAAAACGTTTTTATCTTTGTTTTATTAAATAATTATTTCAATAAAAAGAAATGAACTTTTATTTTTTTGCACATTTATTTTCATAAACTGTAAAAAAAATTTTTATTTGTTCTTTGCTTAAGAAAATGAAATACAAAGTAATTATTTATGTCTTTGAATTGCTTTTTATTGAAGATTCAGAATTGCGATAATTCATGGAAAGCTTTTATTTCGATCAAAAGAAATGTTTGATCTGTCGAGAACTCAATTCGAGGAGGATTTTCACCGTTTATCTCCTTTCATTGAAATCTACAAAAAATAAAATGAATCGAAAAAAAAGGAAATAGATTTAACATGCCAAATGTTCACCAGAAAGAAAGAAAAAACAAGTTTCCATCGTTTGTTAATTGTACAAATTCATAACTATCTGATAATCAGGGATATATTTCGTTGGAACACTGGTTCCGATCTGATCACCAAAGTTAAGCCGACCCTTTGGGAATACAAGATTTCTCTAAGTTTGGAAGTGGCAGTGACTGCAAAGTCGGTTTCTGATACCCTCTGGAAAGGTGTGAATCCATTTTTCCTCGTCCTCTCCCCCACCTATCAAACTATGAGTAAAATAGACACTTAAGCCTTGGTAGAAATGTGGAAAACTGAAATCATGTCAACCATTCTCCGTTTAGCTCAGTATTACTTTCATTCATCTTGGATTTCTCTATGCCACTGGACTTCAGCCTAAGCCCTGCCTGGTCATTGTGGTAGGGATTGCACAACCCTTGCTTTATTATAAACTCCTCATGGCATAGGCATACTTTCAGAGGTTATCCATCATCTCTTGTGTGACTTATAGAAATTTTATGGTGAATGTGAAATAAATAAATAAAAATATATTAAAATAAATTTTAAGGAATCAACTTAACTTCGAAAAAAACTCAACTAAAAGAAAAGATAAATAACTAGAATTGCACTCAGGAGAGTGCATACCTTCTCCAAGGCTTCACATAAATACCACTACCCTAAATATGCATTAATTTTTTTCATCAAAAACCATACCTAGGGAAATGAGTGAAAATATCTAAAATGTTGTTTGTTACATTAAAAAAAACTGGAAAAACATTTTTGGGTTCATATTTTGCACCTAAATTCAATGCGTTCTTCTGTGACCTATGTTTCACTGTATTTTGTGAAAATTGGTTGAGTAGTTTTTGCATAATCCTAATAATAATTATCCTAATAACAGACAAATGAATGCAAATGAAAATAACCTTCTTCCCAGAGGTAATTCTTAGTTTTATATATTCTGTTTGGAATTTGTTTATTAATTATACAATTTTTCTTCATTAGGAATTTATTTGATAATTAATAAATTCAGTACAATTAATTTTCTTTTATTTCTTTTTGTTTAGAACATAATGTTAAATAATAAAGTACGGCTGAAAGATGCCAAAGGCTTTGATTGGTGAAAGAAGATCATGTGTAAGAAGAGAGTGGGATTTTGAAATGGTCAGCAGTTACGGCAGTTGGTGATTAACCAAAGTGCTAGCATTCAGATGGTTGTACGAATTCTGGTCTACATATTTGTCCAGATAAGGGGATAATAATCAGAGGTCCTAGGAATTTATCATCACCCAACTCACAAACCTGCCAGTGATTTTGCAGAATTGAATAAAATAATATATTCTACTTGGCTTGTGGTCATCAATCCAGCCATTAATCCCAATCCAAGAGGATAACAAAGATGGTGATCCAGACTCAGTCACCATAAATAAAACCACTAAAACAATACCAAGGAAATACCCAAAAGTACAAATTCAGTACAATTAATATTTTCTTTTTCATTTAGAACTTAGTATAAATAAAATAATGTTAATATCTCTATGAAGCCACCATCTGCCCATGCATGGAGTATTGTTGTCACATCTGGGCTGGTGCACCATCCACTAGTCTCTCTCTCTTAGACAAGGTCCAAAAAAGAGTCGCTAATCTAATAGGTCCCTCACTATCCACCAAGCTCCAACCCCTGTTCCATCGCCGCAATGTTGCATCCTTGTGCTTAAAAGAGTAAAAATTTGGGAATTTCCTTGCTTTTGTACATTTAGTGTATATGAATTTTCATCTTAACCCTATTAAGGGCATATGATTTCAGTATACTGGCATTTATCATGGAATGTCACTACTTTTGTAAAGGCTATGCCTCAATACAATGGTCATTTTTAAGGTTTTTTAGAATTTTCTGGAAAACTAAGGTATATGGTAAACTGAAATTAAAATGCCATCAACTAGACCCTAGAACCTCTATTTCTGCCAAAAATCAGCTGAATCCATCTAATAGTTGATGAGATACAGGGTGGTACATACATACGTACCTACGTACACACGGATAACACAAAATCATGCCTGACCTTTCTGGATCACTGGGTTGCCTTGACTAATGATGCTGAAATTCTACACACTCATAGAACCTATCAAAAAAAAATTTTGTGCAAAGTTTGAACTAATTTGGTTTATTGGTTTTTGAGTTATGATTGATCAAAGAAATGAGATTTCTAGCATAGGCCGTTTTTGAAGTCTATTAAGGGATAGAGCGCTCTCGCGCCTCCCTTGATAATAAAAAAGTCCACACGGAAACATTGATGGAAGGCAATTAATAATTTATTTTTAAAAACAACAAAAATTATGTTGTTCTGGTTTTTCAAAATATTCTTTTATATATATATATATATATATATATAATCGATCTTTGAAAAGCCTTGACTTAAGGAAAGAATAATAAACATAATTTTATTACAGAATATACCTTGCATTGAACAATCGAAGTTTGAAATAAATTTGGACATTCGTGCTTGTTTATCACTCTTCGTCTATCTATCTTTATATATATATATATATATATATATATTTGTTATTGTTTATTATCTACATACGTATACGTTTCGTCCTTTTTTAATCTGGACTCATCAGCCTAGAGATATGACTATTCACTACCGGTCACGCGATTCGAAACCCTGGATTACAAGTAATTTTCAACTCAAATCCAACGTCGCTAACCGCTCGGCCAATCCTGAACAGCTGATAAACAATGATAATTTTAACACTTATTGAAGCGGCTTAACGTCCAGGCATTCTACTTCTATTAGGGAAGGAATGATGCATTATTAAGCAAGTGACGTCATGCTGTGTTAGTACTACCATTACAGTGCTCTACTTTTTTACAAGGAGCGACAAATGTAAATATTTGTTATTGTTTATTATCTATGTACGTATACGTTGCATTTTTTTTAATCTGGACTCAGCAGCATAGAGATATGACTATTCACTACCGGTCACGCAAGATATATATATATATATATACATATATATATATATATATATAATTAATAAGAAACTTATGTATATTTTTAATGAATGTCTTTCTTTTCTCAATAACATGATATGAATCTTTTCTTTTTTTCATGTTTAACATTGCTGGATCGTTTTTTAGGGTGTAAGTATGACCTTTTATTTTTACTGACACGAAATTTGTTTTGACTTTTTATAGTTTTATTTTTATCTTAAAAGTAATTAACTATCTAATTCTCTCAACTGGGGTCAAATAAATCATCATATAAACGAATACTCTGATTCGTTCCAATTTCGTTTTGAAAATAACAATGTCTGAAAATATCTATACTTTTACATGTGAAGATGAGTTCTCTAATATTGAATAAGTTAATATTTACTAAATATAAACAAGTAACACTTGTATTAAACGATGTTTTGAAGGTAAGATGTTATCCTCATCTTGTTTGCTGTTAACGATTTTGGCTGTTGTATCTCAACTGATATGAGTTATGGGAATCTTTTTTTTTTTTAAGATGAGGGGGGGGGGGGGGGGGGGGCTGTCCCCAGTAGATTAAATAGAAGGTTCAATTAAAAAGAAATGCACTTGAAGTAGACCAGAGCGTACAATAATCGGAACATTGTGAATACAACAACTAAGATGTGTGGAAACAGTTTGAAACCTGTAAATACATTAATCTAACCTAACTCCAATTGCATTACACTATTAAATCGAAAATCAGAGTGGGTCACATCGATGCGATTAAATACAGTAATAATCCTGTTGAAATTGATTGTGTCTCGTGGATATTTTGTTATCCGTTTCCATGTCAATTTCTGTTGCGATTTTTGCTGCAACTTCTGTGAAACTGAAAAGGGCTTTTCTGGTTTCAAATCATGTGATTCTAGATGAGTGTCTGCTCTGCTTCCCCGATGATGACTCATGTAATGCAGGATCAGTTTTGATGTTGTGTTTATCATGCTGTTAATAACGGAAAACAAAGATTGGCCCTGGCAATCAGCCAATAGGAAAAGATTAACCTCTGACCTTAACTTAGCTCTCACTACAAATTGTCAAGCGACTCAAACTTGTCTAAGTGAGTCAGTTTGAAAGAAGTTATTATTTAGATTATTTCTAATCTGAACCCTGAATGTGATAAAAACAATTAAGATGAGGACAACAGTCTGATTAGAAATCACATAAAGTGTAATTCTGGTACTACTCCAGATGAAGCGCCTAATTTCCATGACTGCTCGGCGGCAGCGATCGGGCAGGTCGCGGAAGCGCCCGAGAACTGCCGAGACGAAAACGAGGCTGAAGCAGAGCTAAAAGTCATAAAATGGAAGAGTGTTTACATAAAACAAAGAAGTAAATGTTATTTTTTTAGGATATTTAGGCAACTATTTGTTTTGTTTTTTTGTTTACATAAATCAAAGAAGTAAATGCTATTTCTTTTACGATATTTAGGCAACTTTTTTTTTCGTCTTATTTTTTTTTACATAAAACAAAGAAGTATGTTATTTTTCTTAGGATATTTAGGCAAGTTTTTTTTGTATACATTTTTTTGGGGGGAGGGGGGGTTCATATATTTTCTCGTCAAGGGTCAGTGTTTATGGCCGGTTCGAAAGGTCTTCCTATCGCTTGTTTTGTTGTGCTGAGCGCAGATGCCGACATCGACGAAAGACAGGCAGAAGAGGAGGGGGTCGTTGAGGCAGTGGAAGGAGGATGGTCGATGGGGTAGATTTCTGCTATCTGTGTTAATATGGCGTCGATGGGGTCGTTTTGAAATCTCTGACGCCACATGAATTCGCGCAGATAGCCGTCTATGAGTGCTCTGCTCATCCCGCACTCCTTCTTATTTCTTTGTTTAGCTTCCTTCAACATCCTCTTGACGTGATTGGTGCAAGCCCTCGTTGTCGGGTCGACAAAGTTCTCGCTATGATTCACCGTAAGGTGCTGATACCCCTCCTCTCCTAACCTGTTGTACGTCCTCCAACAATCAGATACTACCGTGTGGTCTCAGGTACGACGAACTGCTTGATTATTGGAAGGAGGGTTTTGGCATTCCTGTTAGGCACTGTCACTAGGAAACCTTCCTTCTCTGCGGGGTCGTATCCCCCTCCGAAGACCCAGAGCGGCTGGAGAACACGGCCAACATTGTTTTTTCCTGCAGTTGAATAGAGACTCGTCTATCTCCACCATATGCCCTGAGCCTCCGAGTTGCCGAGGGTTGCGCGACAGATGTTCTGTGCAGACCTCCCGCAGAAAATTTTTGGCCTGGCACAACTTCTGAAAATTCATTCTTGTTTTGATTAGCGGTTTCTTCCAATTATTGTCGGCTGCTCTGCTTCAGCCTTGTTTTCATCTCGGGCGCTTCCGCGACCTGCCCGATCGTTGCCGCTGAGCAGTCATGGAAATTAGGCGCTTCATCTGGAGTAGTACCGTAATTCCTCATCTTGGAAATTTAAAACAGAGATGTTAGTATCTTTGTAAAAAAATTATTAAAATAAATAAAATATTCAGTATTGACTTAAATTGTTTCTAAATCTTTAAATGATCTGATTTTATTGTTCATGTGATATTTAGACAAGTTCTATATTAATAATATATAGACAAGTTCTATATTAATAATATATAGACAAGTTCTATATTAATAATATATAGACAAGTTCTATATTAATAATATTTAGCCGGGTTCTATATTAATGATATTTAGCCGGGTTCTATATTAATGATATTTAGCCGGGTTCTATATTAATGATATTTAGCCGGGTTCTATAGTAATGATATTTAGCCGAGTTCTATAGTAATGATATTTAGTCGGGTTCTATATTAATGATATTTAGCCGGGTTCTATATTAATGATATTTAGCCGGGTTCTATAGTAATGATATTTAGCCGGGTTCTATAGTAATGATATTTAGCCGGGTTCTATAGTAATGATATTTAGCCGGGTTCTATAGTAATGATATTTAGGCATCTTCTTTTTTGACGTTTTCACTTTGCATTTGATTTATGATATTTTTTTTTTTCTTTTTTTTTTCCAACCCCTTGAAATATCTCCTTGCGCTTGAACTCTTTATGATGATTTTGAAACTAAAGTATGTAAGTAAATACATAATTTCTTTCCTTCCTTCTTTCTTTCTTTGTTGCATTTGCTGAATTTAAATATTTGGACCAAGACAACAATAGGGACCCCAAATCATTAACACAAGACGCGGGACATATTTTGGAAGTCACCGGTTGACCTCGCAATACACGTGGTCTCTATTTACAAAACACTTGTAAATAAATCTTTTATTTATTTTACTAAATGCAGTATATTTCGGATTTTTTTTTTCTTTTAACATGTTAATATTTATTTTAAGGCAGAGAGTCCATAAATAAAACAAATAAAATATTAACATGTTTTCTTTTAAAACATGTTTTTGTGTCACTATTTACTTGCCTCCCCACGAGGGCAGAAATGGGGGCGGTATGAAATATTTATCACCGTACTTAAGTAATCTTTCGTTTTGTAGGGAAAAATCAAGCTTCCCAAAAAGGGGCACTCTGGATCTTACCTCAGTTTAGAAGGATTTTTCCATACTACACATTGCTCCTAGCCTGAGGAGGCAAAACGGATGATTACGCAAGTTATTTTAATAAATAAACGAAATATATACGCTTTTTAAAAAATCGGCTTACTTGTAATCTTTCGTTTCGCCTCCCCACGAGGGCGGAGTTAGACTTCAAAAATCAGTTTCTAAACGGAAGCAATTTAAAGTTTATGAAGTTTTTGTCCTTTTTTTCTGTAAGCAACAAATGAAATAAGATTTAACAAATACATAATTTTATTTAAAATCTTTTTATAACTTATTTGTTATTAAAAAACAAAACTTCGCTATTTACTTCAAAAATCAGTTTTTAAGGACAAAAACTTCATAAACTTTAAATTGCTTCCATTTAGAAACTGATTTTTGAAGTCTAACTCCGCCCTCGTGGGGAGGCAAAACGAAAGATTACAAGTCAGCCGATTTTTTAAAAAGCGTATATATTTCGTTTATTTATTAAAATAACTTGCGTAATCATCCGTTTTGCCTCCTCAGGCTAGGAGCAATGTGTAGTATGGAAAAATCCTTCTAAACTGAGGTAAGATCCAGAGTACCCCTTTTTGGGAAGCTTGATTTTTCCCTACAAAACGAAAGATTACTTAAGTACGGTGATAAATATTTCATACCGCCCCCATTTCTGCCCTCGTGGGGAGGCAAGTAAATAGTGACACAAAAACATGTTTTAAAAGAAAACATGTTAATATTTTATTTGTTTTATTTATGGACTCTCTGCCTTAAAATAAATATTAACATGTTAAAAGAAAAAAAAATTCCGAAATATACTGCATTTAGTAAAATAAATAAAAGATTTATTTACAAGTGTTTTGTAAATAGAGACCACGTGTATTGCGAGGTCAACCGGTGACTTCCAAAATATGTCCCGCGTCTTGTGTTAATGATCTGGGGTCCCTATTGTTGTCTTGCTCCAAATATTTTTTAACTGCTTTTATTGATTTGTTTAGGTTGACATTTTTAGAAGCAAGCTGCACATAGAAATTATTGTTGAAGTATGTCAAACTTTTTAAATGATATTTTCAACTTGAGTTTTTACATATTGTTTGAATGGTGATGATCTTTTTCTTTTTTTTTAATGTTCAAATGGGATTGTGGCTAAAAAAATAGGAATTTAATAGCTTGTTTACTTGAATATTGATCTGGCCCCTAAAAGAGAAACTTTCTACAGAGCAGGTACAATGAAGGAACCGTTTAAGAAAAATAAAGTAGAGACAGTACTGAACTTCTTAAAAACTGTTGATCTATATAAAAAGATAATTACCTAGAGACATATAAATCCAGCTTGATTTGGCATTAAATGAACTGAGAAAGGATGATATGCCGTTAGAAAAGGAAAAACGTTTAATGAATGTTTTTAAAATACTATATATTTTTTTTTGTCTAAAGAATTTTGTTTACTTTGCAAAGTATTTTTAAAAATACTACTTGATTCGGCATTACATAACCTGGAAAAGGTTGATATGCCGTAAAACAAACAAACAAACAAACAAAAGTTTAAATTCTACAATGACATATCATTCAAGGTTCTGTTTATCAATAAACATTGGAGAAGAGTCTCACATTTAAAAAAAAAACTTGGATTCATGATAGCTTTAATTGTTTGGTCATAAATTATACTGGGAATCTTTCTTTAAAGTGAACTGGTCAGAGAGAAGGTGGTGGGAAATCCATGAATGTCTTGTTTATGTTGACGGACAGATTGTGTGTCACATGTAATCTAATATTTGGGATGGATACCATCTATATATTAATATGCTTAACTGAAACGTTCTCTATAAATATAAAAGTGTCACTCTCTCTATCTCTGTAATGGTAGATAATTCTATTCAAACCATAGAATTTCCAAACAAGAATTTATAATCGTCAAACAAAATGCAGAAAAATATAAATTAAACTTAAAATCAGGAAAAATATTACTGTTTGCTTACATTACAAAAAGACGTATACATAGGCGCCACTGAAAATAATTTGAAATATAGGTATAATTATTACAGTATACTGAGAAACCTGGCCCCTGCGCAAAGAAAATCTTCACGCGCTCAAGATTTTCAAAACATCTTACGCATCCATCTTACCGACCAAATCCCAAACTGCACCATCCGTGCAAGATGCAACACCGCCAGCATCACAGCGACTCTTCTTAAAAGGAGACTTTGTTGGTTTGGTCACATTCTTCGACACCTTGAGGAAGAATTTATCTGCAAGTTGATAGCCCCAATCGCACCCGCCGGCTCGAAGAAGTGCGGACTCGGCTAACTTAAGACTGTGATAAAAACAGTGAGCACAGACATGGAGCTGGTGGCTCCACCACCACATTTTTAGTGTTCAATGCTGGAATGGGGAATGGCTTAAGTATGCCAAGGACTCAGCTGCCGATTGGAAGGGCTGGACCGCCTTGAAGCGAGATGCAATGAACTCATTTGGAGCCGGCTCAGCCTTCCCCGGGTGAATGTTGTTACAGTTATAATCATCACACGATGAGATTCAGACATGAAAAGTAGAGAAATAGTACAACATTGTCTAAATATACATAAGAACAAAATAATTACAATATTAGCTCTAATACCAATTGGAAATCTTAAAATTAGCTTATCATCATCATCATCATCGGTTTAACATTCGTTTTAAATGCTGGCATGTATTAAACATTTTTAGAAATTGACTTCCTAGAAAACCTATCTTTGGCCAGGTCTTTATTTATCCCTCTTTCTCTCAAATCCATTCTTATTACTCCCTCCCATGTTTTCCTTAGCTGTCCTCTGCCAATTAACCCTGCTACTTCAACTAATCTAAGAACTCATCCAAGCCAATAAAGTCTCCTGTTCTCTACAAACCTATCTATACTGTCCAAATGTAATCCTCCTCTAAGATCATCAGATCTAAGCCTGTTTTTAAGACTCGTATTACACATCGTATCATTCTCATATCATTTCTCTCCATGCAACAATGTTCTCAACCCTCACTGACCAGGTTTAACTAACATACATCATCACACTTTGCACACGTCTGATAGATTATTTCCTTGGTCGACAATAGTAATGGTGATACCCTGAAATTGCAGTAAAGTATTAAAGCTAAATGCATTTAATTATCATTTATTATTGATATACATATATATATATATATATATATATATATAAACAAGTAAACAAACCTTAAAATCAGAACAGAATCTAATGAAGACAGTAGACCTTAGACAAATAAAGGGCTTGCTCAATATCCTGTAAGATAGAGCTCTATCAATGATAAATAATATTAAAATGTACTTAGCTTTAATATTTTACTGCAGTTTCACAGTATCATTGATCATCAAAAGTGTCTGACGTCACTTAAAAACCTTTTGTTTTCAATTGATGTCAGTTGGAGACACTTCTGATGATAGGTGATACCGTGAAACTACAGCTAAGTACATTTTATTACTATTTATTATTGATTATTTATATATATATATATATATAACATTACTAAAGCGGAAATATCAGCATAATATATCTATGTATCACTTTATATTTCTATATCTGACCCCTTCTCTCCTGATTGAACTTAAACTTTAGTTTTAAATATTAATTCGCCCACAGTCACCTATATGTGACCTTCCTCTCCCCTTTTTTTATTCATTTCATTCCTCCCCCCACACCATTTCCTTATGCGACCCTAACATCTAACCCCACCCATCTCTTTTTTCGACAACTGACTCTCTTACCCCAATAAACATGACACATGCTCCCTCCCCTTTCCTTAATGTTTTAATAACTACGAAAGCCACCAAATTTCCCCCCTCCACCCTCTGCAATTAACTTAATCTCTCCCACTGCCACCCTCTGTTAGAGCTCATAATTTATATTTGCTTAAGCAACCTCTTGAGATTAATCTCTCTCACTGCTACGATCACTCCCACTGTCACCATTACATAAGTGACCTTTGAGAGTAATTCCTCGTAATGCTACTTTCATTCTGAATTTGAAATCCAGCATTAATTGATATATCTATTAATAGTTTCAACTTCCAGCATATATTTCCTCTGAACCATCTGAAGTCACATGCAGGAAGCCAAGTATGTTTTTGAGGCATGGATTTATGCATAATTTTATTGTTCTCAAGTAATTTTCAACTATCATTTAGGCCTAAATATCTGAGATTATCTGTGACTATAAAATACCATTTCTTGGAACATTTAAGGTTTCGAAATAACATAGAACATTATTTGGCTTCTTTGTTTGGACTGTTTAAGCATTTTTGATCATTTAAATTTGATACAACATTCTGTATCATAGTTCGAATCGAGTTTGATCTGTTTCAGGACTTAAATCGAGACATTTTTCCCTCTAGTGTTTTTCTAAAATTTTTCACTTTTGTATTTTCAAGATATTCACCTCTAATAATTAATTAATATTCAATTGTTATTGGTTAGACCTTCTGACAATAAGAGCATTATATTTGAAATCCATGGCTTAAAGGTCATTTTGTATTTGCATTTCTTGTTTGAACACTTGATGAGTTGATAAACTTGTAAACTATACAAATTTTATTTATTTTATCACTTCACTATCCATATATATATATATATATATATATATATATATATATATATTCAAAATTTATTATTATATAAATTTATAATAATTTATACCCAAAGCAAGTCATCTTGTTTAAAAAATTTGCATAGGAAACAAAATTTTAGGTAATTTACCATAAACACAAATTCTTTTCTTCAGAATCTCTAATACCAAGCAACATGCAAACATAAAAATCGCCAAGCGGAAAAATAATCAGTCAAAAGGTTATTAATTCGGTACGGAAGCTACTGGTAATCGATTTTTACATTTTAACTTATTACATCAAATTGGTTTTCTTGCACCTTGCTTGTTTTGTTTTTTTTGTTTTTACTTTTTTCATTTTTTACAACTATTTTTAAATCTTCTTTTTGTAGTCATAAATAAATAGACTCTGATTATTTCTCTGTTTGGTGATTTTTATGTTTGCGTGTTGCCCGGGGTTTAGAGAGATTCTGAAGAAAAGAATTTGTGTTTATAGTAAATTACCTAAAATTTTGTTTGTTATGCAGACTTAGGTGCTTTTACAGTTTAGCGGATACATTAAATTAAACAAACTGAGGAATATCTGTTTGATGTACGTACCTGTCACAGGCTGAATACATCCTATACCAAAAAGCACATAAATTAATCAAGTAGTTTTTATTTCATAAAAGAAAAACTAATTTCATTGAATAGCGTGGAAATACAAATAATAAAATGTGCTGCATGTCTGAAGTTTTATATCGGTGAAACTGCCAGAAATATAAAATCCCACATTTACAAACACAAACAGGACATCAAACACAATAATCTCACTAATGCACTAGTCATACACATAAACACTTTTACCCACAATTTTGACTTTACAAACTGCACTCTCCTTAAGACCAAATACTCTCTCCCACGTCACAAGTGCATCAAAAGCGCTATAATACTTCTCTCATCACAATCTAACATAAACCTTTTCTTATTTTAACGTCTCTCCGTACACCTTTTATTATTCTTTTCTTCTTTTTTTTTCAAATAAACACATGCTAATGACGTTTCTTTGTGCGTTCTTCTTTTTCCTATGTTTTTACCATTATTGAACGAATTTAAAATCTTCAATATTTTTCTGAAAACGTTTGTTGATTAGAACGAAACCAGTAAAATCTCTTGTTTCTTTATGATTTTTTCCTGTATTTAAATTTGTTTTCTGTTTGTCTTTTTCACACATCTTGTTCTTCACAGCATTTCATTTTATGATATATCATGCATTTTATCCTCATATATCTATATATATAAATATTAGATCAAAATGCATGACGTTAATAAAAAAAAATAGAATTCAGCAATTGCACGGAGTAGACAAAAATATTTTTCTTGTTTGACATTTTACTGTTGCAAAATCAGTTCTATTTTCATCTGTGATTCATAAGCATATTTTTGAAGATATTTTTATTTTACTCTTTTCATCTCAGCTCCGTTTTTTTTTTTTTTAGTTAAATTTACCTTAGCCTCGTATGACTGCTACTTGTCACTCTTGAGAATTGTTGTAGTCTCAGTGATCCTAGGGCGGCAAAACTAATAGAAAAAGTTACTTATATTTCAAAGTTTTTAAATGTTTGCAAAAAAAAAATTAGTTTTAATACAAAAAGAAAAACTTTGACTGCAAATAATGAAAGGGTTTTGTAAAAATTGCTACAAGGAGAAATCTCTTGTGCATTGGCAATCGAATTAATTTTGTCAAGCGGTAGGAAAATATTAAAAACAACTGAACATTTTTACGAAAGAGAAATAGAATTAATAAGTGTGGAAAATCGATAAATCTACAGGGTGGAGGGGGGATACTAATGAGTTATAACTTGTCAAGACCAAAAGCCACTCGGGGATAAGGGTTAATACGGTGGAATTTTTATTTTTTTTTTAATGGAAATCACTCGAGACAAGGCATGAAGTCACTTGATTTAAGGAGCTAACAAAAATACTACTTCACGGTCCAAAACTAGCCAACGATAAGTATTAGATAGATTCTGACCTAGAAAACAGCAATTCTTCCCCCGTTGTCAGAAACATCATTCATGAAATGTGAGGACTAAAGGACAAAATAAGGGAAGGGAATTATTGTCTGTCGAAAGATGAAGAACCTTATGAGAGGATTGAGAATATGAGAACTAAGATCAAAAGAAATATTAAATCTCTTTTTTCAGAAAAAAACCTGTAGTTTAACTTAATTCCTTAACACTTTTTTTTTTAAATAAATGTAAATATCCATTTCATGGCCTAAATTTCATCGGATCAGTGCTTATCCACAGTTTTTGTAGTGTTAAGTGGAATAGATGACTTGTATCCCCTCTCCCTTTCTTGAGAGGGCATTAGTCTGTTACTGGTTTTACTCCAAACGACACTGGTACTGATTTATACATGTGGTTGGAGTGTTTACTTATGGCACATAGATGGGTAACTGTTTGGAAATACTAAGTACTAACCAGACTTGATGTTGCTTAACATTAGTTATTTCAATAAGATTTGACTGTGACTCTTTTCTTTGGGGGTTTTTTTTTTTCTCTTCTTTTTTGCACACGACATAACATTATTTTTTGAGGATCTGCTGTGTGTCTTTTGTTAGGTTGTCTAGAAATTTCTGAGCGATTTTAAAATAACTGTTTATTACATCATCTAACAAACTTGTATTAATCTAATTAGAGCCTAGATAAAAGTCTAAGCATTTGGAATATCGGTGCTTCTTTTATTTCGCTACGACATGTTAGGCCTCTCTTAAAAGAAAAATAACTAAAGAAATGTACAGGGTGGGCCAAAATAAGGGTCCTATCTTTAAATTTGAATAACTTCCACAAAATAAAAGTTAAACTCACCAAACTTTATGTGTGTGTAGACTGACCCTTCCGAGATTTTTTGAAATAAACAAAACAAATTTTAGCCGAAAAACACTTCTTAAAACTTACAAAAACTAAAGTATTGTTTTTTACACTGTTTTGAGTTTTTTAAGCAAAAATAATGTTTTCTAAATGAGGGTACGTTCCTTAGGGCTAATACGGCTCATGCTTGCTTCGGAAGGGGTCCTTTACTTATTCTAAAAACAAAAATTAAAAAAGATCAATAAATAAAAAAGTTATGAATTTTTAAAAATAGGACCCTTATTTTTGCCCACCCTGTATAAACTTTATGTACTTACATGGTAGCAGAAAAGAAGATTGGGCACCAAAAATTACGCAAATTCATCCAGTATTTATTAAATTAAAAATAAAAAAACGATTTTATCGATCGGCCGCCATATTGTATCTATCAATTACCAGATTTTATCACGTGTCGCCAAGTTATCTCCCTTGCCTAACAGTAAGCTGAACTGGTTACAAAATGTCTACCGATACGTAAAATCGGTTTTTCTTTTCTTTTTCTTATAATTTAATAAATACTGGATGTATTTGCATAATTTTTTCTGTACAATCTTATTTTCAGCTAACACGTGAGTACATAACAAAGTTTATATATTTCTTTAAATATTTTCGTAGCGAAACGAAAGAAGCACCGGAATGTCTTTCTTCATGCGTAAATTGAGATAAATCTTTCATTCTAGACAACCTGTATCAAAATGGATAGTGAAAATGTTCATATTTGACCTGTGATGCAATTTTTATTTTTAAAAAAATGAAAATGCTGCAAAGACTTGCAAAAGCATTTGTATGTTGTTGAATAAATTGCGACAAGATGGTTTGCAAAATCTAAAGGTGGAGACTTCAGTTTAAAAGATGATGACCATTGTAGTGGCACACCTTCAAAACTAGATCAGGATGTTTTGAAGACAAACATTAAAGAAAGCCCAAAAAACGCATCCAAAAGTACAGTTCATGAACACTTAACGTCTCTAAGATATACATTTCACTGTAATGTTTGGGTTTCTCTCCAGAAAAAAATTGCACAGACAGGTATTCTATTTTTGATACTCTTTCGAAACAGAATGAAGAGATACCATTTTTTTTTTTTTTTTTTTACTTGCGACTGGGGTTGTAAAATGGGTTACTTATGAAAACATAGTAGATAAAAGATCCTGGATGTTGTTTAATGATCCACTCAAACAAGATCTAAAAAAAAAAATCCATGTCAAAACAAAAAACAAAAAAAAACATGTTTTGTGTACGGTGAGATTACAAAGACATTATTTACTAAGGGTCTCTTCCACAAAATCAAACGATTAATTCTGATCGGTACTGTTGTCCACTGACCAATTTAAATCTGGACAGAATAGGAAGATGCGTACCGAACAGGAGACTTTGATGGTATGGCCATGTTAAAAAATGGATGAGTTCTTAGATTAGTAGATGTAGAACAGTTGAGGTAGCAGGGTCAGATCACAGGGGAGGGCCACGGAAAACATGGTAGGAAGTGATAAAAATGGAGTTGAGAGAAAGAGGGATAAATAAAGACCTGACCGACGATAGGTTAGTTTAGGAGTCAATTTCTTAAAGCCGTCCAATGCATGCCAGCATGTAAAGTGGACATTAAACTGAATATGATGATGATAATGACTCATTGTGTGATGGTTCTGTGAGGCTGAACACTAAATTCAATATTACCCCGATCTCATTGGACGCACAATGGCTCATGAATGTCAATCCTATCATTCACAGGCAAATGTAAATGGTGACAAGTGAGGTAGAGTGTTAGATTCTTGACCACATGGTCAATAATTCAATCTTGGTCATTGTTGAAGAACAACGTTAAAGTTTTTCATTGAGCAACAATGAATCTTGTAAAATGTCTAATATCCTAACATATAAGACATCAATCAATTGGAATATTCTGATCTTTTCAAGCACTTTCAGCTTGCTGGCTTTTTGACTGTTTATAAAATTTGAAGCACTTCTGGTGGCAGTGACCTTAAAGAAAGAGAATAGGCTAAACAATTAGCCTTTTTGAACAGGGGGACCTTTCTTCTCGTTCTTTTAATCTTAGTTTATTTATTTTAGTTAAGATGGTGGCTAGTTTGAATCCTTGACGACATATTTTCAAGTATGACGGTATAAACAATGATCGCCGAACTGGCCATCTACTCTAATCTAAATGGACTGCAGCCTCTTTTTGTTCACCTCAACAAACCCACAGATGACCCATATCTCCTTTACCCTCTCTCTCTGTTTTCTCCTCTTCCCCATATCACAATCTGTTGTGTGCCATGTGACAGCCTTTCAGATTTATAAATCGGCATGTGGCTTGTAAGCACAGTTTATTTCAAACAACATTTATCACTGCTGACACTCATTCATGCTGCGTTTGGTAACAGTTGCTATGAGGGATTTTTGAAAATAAATTGAATTTTTTTTTTTTAATGAGAGAGAGAGAGATCCCAACTTTTCAATGCTATAAAAAGTTAACATGCACCAGTTACCTCCCCCTTCCACACCAACATTTACCTTGTAGCCATTTCGATTATTTTTACCAGACAATTTTTTCAAACCTATTAGATTTTTGGTACATGGCTGCACCCAGTGGAACGTAAACTCACTCTGTGACTGTCTTAAGAGGTTCTGTAAATTGAATATTGCCAAGATCTCATTGAATGCCCAATGGCTCATGAAAAATGAATCCTATTATTCGCAAACTCGTATGAATGTTGACGAGTGAAGTATTAGATTGTAGAGCACATGGTCTATAATTCAATCATAATCATTGTTGAAAAGAAAACAAGCGTAAAGATGTTACTGTAAATAGGGGTGGGACGTAATGGATGAAAATTTCAGATTCATGCGAGTAGTATTTTTTTTTGTGTTCATTTATACATAAATAACACTAAACAATCAAACATTTTGAAAATTTTGCATAATTCAGAAGGTGCAGACCAAAAATAGCCGTTAGAGCTCCACGGGACTCAAACTCCATCATTTTTCGGTGAAAAAGTGGTTTCATGCGATATTGCAGGTCCCAAAACATCCTCAAAAGCTATGAATGGATATAGTATGTTAATTTAGGACCATTTTCAGGCTGTGAAAGGGTTTTCATGAATGTAAAATAGCCAAAAACTAGTGGCCTGCACCTTTTGAATTTTGCAAAATTTTCAAAATGTTTGATTGTTTAGTGTTATTTATGTATAAATGAACACAAAAAAAATACTACTCGCATGAATCTGAAATGTTCACCCATTACGTCCCACCCGTACTGATATATAATCTCAACCATTTTATCTTGTTGACTTTTTGGCTGTTTATAAAACTGACAGCATTTATGCTGGCAGTGACCTTAAAGAAAGAAGAAAGTTTTTTTGTTTTTTTTTTAATGAGACTTCTAAGACAAAAGAATCTTTTCTTTTCATCTAATTTTATTTTCTTAAGATAGTGGCTAGTTGATAGGAGAGTTACATAAGTGAGAGGGGGGGGGATGAGAAAGACCAGAAACTCCAATTGGTTTTAGCTATGTCACATGTTAGGAGAAAGGATTTGTTTTAAATAAAGATTGAACTAGCAGTTATCAGGCAGTAGTACTGTTTGAAGACCTGACATCATGTCCAACCTAGAATAAAATTATTGAGAAAAAAAATTCCGAAGAATTCATTCTACAATTACTAACCTGCCCATGTGCGGGGAGGGGGGGGGGGTAAGTTTAAATTGACTTTGTTATCCGTCTTCACAAACACGAGATAACTATGCAGTCACACGTAGGGTTTAAATAAAAGAGATACCAAGGAATATATAACAAAATTAATTCTATGTTTGGAAGAATGATGGTAGAAACGGTAATGCTTGTTGAAATAGCCATCTAATCTAAATCGGCTGTATCCTCATTTTTGCCTAGCAAAATTGAAATGAAAGAAATTTAATATGAAAATTGGCATCTAGTGTCTATTTTATTTATCTTTTACTTTTCATCGCTGTCGTTTTGTGCTAAAAGATACAAATTAGAAAACGTGTAAATCAAACCATATTAATTAACATCTAGAAAATTTTATGTCACAATTCAAATCAAATGTAATGCAAAAATTAATCTCTCTATTGTTTCATCACTGTCACCTGTGCTAAGACAATTTTACATGGAGATGTTAAATGTTTTGTTTTATAGTGACAATTCATGCAAAGTTGATCTACTTTTAGATCATATTCGGTTTATCGTCCGTTTTACAAGCTGGCATGTGTTTAATGGATTTTAGAAATTGACTTCTAAACTTACTTATCTCTGGCTAGGTCTTTATTTATCTTTCTTCCTCTCAAGTCCATTCTTATCACTTCCTTCCATGTTTTGGCCTTCCCATTAACAGGACCTGCTATCTAAACTGTTCTACATCTACTAATCCAAGAACTCTCCTCCATTCTTTCAACATGGCCATACCATCGAAGTCTCCTGTCCTGCACACACAAACATCATCATACTGCGTACACATGCCTGATAGATTCTTCCCATGGTCGACAATGGTAACACTCTGATGGTTAATAATTGTCTATTTTAGATTCTATATTTAAAACCTAACATGAATTATTATGTATATATATTTGTTTCAGTATTTACTTCAACAGTGTATGAGTAGAGCTTAGTAGTAGTAGTAATATGGAAATATACTTATTGCAAGCAAGCTACAAAGAAACTTTTGTGTTTTTCTCAAAGTAGGAGCTCATAAGGCTACCAGTTGGAGCAAAACACAAAAGCTTCCAGGTAGCAAAAACACACAAGTAGCTTGTAATTTTATTAATAGAGATATATTTATAGAACTCTCCATTTAAATTTAAATCATTAAATTTACAATCCGTGCCGAAGGAACTTATGCATGGTAATTAAGATGATGAGAGATCCCTAAATCCCTGTGCTACAAGGGTTCACCACTTATTTCCCTTACAACCATTCATGGTTCTTGACTAGTCTTTTAATGCCCTCCTATCTTTGTTTAATTTTCTACATGCACTCGACTCCTTTTGAGTAAATTCCACCAGCTTTCCTCATTGATTTGCATATTACTTGTTTACTATATGCTTTCAGCATTAAGTATAGATATGAATCCCCATGTAAAGTTGGGTTATATGGTACGATTGGCAGGAGATGACTTTAGGGTCAGCTAACCCAAATGGAAAAGTAGACAGCTGATTGGTTGGCTTCATCATGTGACATGGTAGGGATTTTGAAGTTAGAATCAGTTGCAGTGAGAGTTTTGGATTAGCTCGAACGTCATGTAAGGTCTGGAGAATTTAGGGGTGCTTCGACTCTGTGGAGATAGTTTAACAAGAGACAATTCCTTGTAAGTTTAAATTGACTTTGTTATCTTTGTTCCTTGCTAAGAAAATGGGAATCCATTAGTTAAGATGAATGATATATATTTTAAGTTAAAATTATCATCATCCTTCTTCGTGAATATACTTGAGATAATTTGAGATAATTTCAATTTAGCAGCACAAATAAACCATGATACTTGACTTTTGCTTTTAAACTTTAATCCAAACCAGAAATTAATTTCTATTCAACAATTTAAGCGCTTCAACATATACTTTTGAATTTCAAACTGTCACACGGTAAACAGATCACCGGCAATTTTTTTATATATTAATAATGGATAAAAATGGCTGACTTGTTTACTATATTGTGAATGTTCAAAATTGAAGTGATTTTGAAGACTTTAAATTGGCAAATAGAAAACTCAACTGAGCTCCAATTTCTAGTTCTCCCTGTGAAACCTTCACAGCAAGAACTTGTCTATCTGAAACCATTGCAAAGAACTTTCCTTTCCTTTCCTCTGTGCACCTAAAACCAAACAGGACTTCCATGAACAGAGTTTCTTTCCAAGAACTTCCCATCTGTTGAACACAATACTGCGCAGCTGCTTCCCAACTGACTACAACATGGTCGTTTTCAAGTTTAATGTCAACAAATATCTGTCAAACTGTTCTCTTAAATAGTCAAATTCTGCCCATCCCACCCATCTTTCCCAGTCCTCTCATAGTATTCCTCATCATTCAACCAACAATCTCATGAACCCTTATCCTCAAGTGACCTTTGGCCTTGGTAAGTGGTGATTTATTATTTAAAAAAAACGTAATTTCTGGCTTGAATTAAAGTTTAAAGGCAAATGTCAAGTATTATGGTTCGTTTGCTCTTCAACAAAAAAACGAATTTTCTAATGTACACTTGTATCAAAGAACCAAATATCCTTTCTTTCTTTTACCCCCCCCCCACCCCCACCTCCTACCCTCGTTTCTTCTTCTTTGACTCAAATGGTAACTCCTGCCAGAGCTGGCAGAAGGCAATTGCCTAGAGCCCCAATACCCTAGGGGTGCCACAAATTCGGAACTAAATTGGATAAATCTCAAAATGAAGGGAAAATAGACAGTAGTAAGTAGCAATGATGTTTTATTTGTATGGACGAAGTAATAAAGCCGAAAGATGACAATTACGTTATTGGTAATGTTTCAAGGGGAGTTAGAAACAATGTAGTAATGGGGGTGCTGCACCTATATTAGATTATCAAAACTTTCAAGGGAGGTCGCATATCTAAGGGATTTCCTCCTAGGGCGCCAAATTCACTTTGCATCAGCCCTGACTCCTACCGTTTGCCATCTCTCATTTCCTGCGATTTCAATATCAATTTTGGCATCCAGCAGTATCTTTTTCTTTTCTTTTTCTATTTCTGACCCCCCCACCCACCTCTTCTAATCCTCGATTAAAACACACACACATTATTAAAAGCTGTTTTCTTCCATGTTTTTTTTCTTCTTTAAGTATTTATCTCGTTTTTGACATCTTCCTTCATTTTTTTTAGCATTTCCTGCCTCTGCTTCTCACACTCTACATACCCCCCCCATAATACGTACAGTGTATTTTGTTTTAAAATCATTAAATTTCACTTGCTAAACATATTCAGCCTGACTACCATGTACCAACATGTCTTGTTTTTACAAGATTTTCTCCTTTCTCTACCCCCCCCCCTTCTTTTCGACACCAACTTTCTTTTTTTCTTTTTGCATATTAACTGCTTACTTACATATGTCTTCACTCAAAATCCGGTGCCCTTCTTATTTATTGCCTTGATACTGTTTATTCATGGAGATAGGATTGCACTTGTTCCGAATTAGTTATTGCCCGCACACACACACACATACATACATACATACATATATATATATATATATATATATATATATATGTATATATAAAATAACACTGCATTTATTTCAACACTCATGTGAACTCACCAGGGAAAGAATTGCAACAATGTTTACTAACGTATGTAGTAGTAGTAGTAGTAGTAGTAGTTAATTTGACGCATGCTGAACTTGCGGCTTTTAAAAATACATCCTTGCCTCCTCTTCTACGACAGATTATCAAAATACTCAAACGCTTTTTAACAGGAAAAGAATTTGATTGTTTAACTGTATCAACATTTGGAGATTTTA
This sequence comes from Sepiola atlantica, assembly GCA_963556195.1. NCBI lineage: Eukaryota > Metazoa > Mollusca > Cephalopoda > Sepiida > Sepiolidae > Sepiola > Sepiola atlantica. The sequence continues at coordinate 198,384,954 of OY744517.1, forward strand.
AACTGTACGCATTCCATTCTTTGATATAGTTCTTCCTTTTAGAAAAGGCTCAAATTATTCAGCTCTACTTACCCGCCGGTATTGCCCGGGAGTCATTTTACTTTGACATTTGTTTTACGCTTTTTTTTTTTTCTTCCGTTTTTTTTTTGTTTTGTTTTGTTTTTTACCAAATTTTTTAAAGAGGGTTTTGAAAGTTAAATTTAATTCTGGTATCGGTTGGTCATAAAATTATTAATTGAATCAAATTGTTATAAAACTATAACTAATTTTTTAAAGTAATATTGTTTTAATCTCTATTAATACAATTATTGGATGTAAAGAGCTTTCAAAACTGTAAATCTTATAATACATAAAGATTTGCTAAGAATTTTTTAAAGTTTTGAATGAATTTTTAATATGACAGTTTCGATACTTTCAAATTCCTTTCAAATTTCAAATGGTCATCAAGTAATTCATTTTTTTACAAAAGATTAAAATCACTGATTTGTTTACAAATAAACCAAAATGCAAAGTAAATGATCACAAAGGGATCGAATTAAATACTGTTTTTGTAAGTTTACAAATTCAATTCAATATACAGAAAGAAACAGCTTACCATATTACCATAATTGGATCACGGTGACAAAATAAGTTTTGTATGACATTGCTTACAGATGGATGTGAGACTTAGACTATATGTCTAAAATTAGAAACTAAACTTTTTTTCATAGTTTATTCGTCAGATGCTGAATATCAACTGGAAGCAGTATGTAACCAATGAGACCATTGCTAAGCTACTATTTAGCCGTTCTCTCAAGATTTTTGGATTTCAGCTTCAACCTAAGAATTGGAAGGAGGAAGGGGGGGTGGTGAGGAGATTTTGAAAAAAAATGTTGCCAACATTTTGGGTAAAATCAACAAAATGTAACGGATAAATGGTAAAGTAGATTTACTACAAATACAATACGATCAGATTCTTGTTTTACCCCAGTCGAAATGAAAATGCCCTCTCGTCGAGGAAGCCTTTTGTTTTGATAAGGTCCGAAGACTTATTTTCACTCCAGATCTAAAGTGGGAGACACATACAATAGCAGCTAAGATTGCTGGAAAACTCCTACCACTTCAGGAAGTACCTGATTCCTGATGCAATTCTTTACCTATATACCGATCTCGCTGGAGACCAGATTGAGGATACTTCGAGCGTACGTTTGGTCCATTCTACTTTATGGATGCGAGACTTGGACTATATGTCTAAAATTAGAAACTAAACTTTTTTTCCGTGGAGACATGGTTTATTCGCCGGATGCTGAATATCAACTGGAAGCAGTATGTAACCAATGAGGAGGTATGGAGGCGATCTGGATACAAACCTGGGCAATTAATGCAGACTTTAATAAAAAGACAAATGACTTTTATCAGCCATATATATATATATATATATATATATATATAGACACAAAGGACTCAAACATTTAGTTCTTACTGGTAGAGTGCCTGGCTGTAAGCCAGTGGGCAGACCAAGATATAAGTTTATGGACAATATGTGTAGGTAGACAAACCGAAATGCAATGGGACTATTTCGTTCAATGGATAATAGGACAATGTGGAGAACCATAGGGCCGTCCATGATGATGTTGTATTATCTCGTAATAATAAAGGCAAGAATGTATTAGTATTAACTATTAGTAGCTAAATTTGCTGCTGAGAACGAAGAAGGCATCGATTTTAATTAAAATTTACTGCCACTAACAAAGATGGTATCCATCCAAAAAATATTCCTAGTCGGATAAAGTATTTCTTGAAAGGAATCAAACTAAATTACAATTTATTATTTTGTAGAACATGGTGCCACAATCCACAAGATAAATTTGCTAGACAGAAGCAAATATCAATTTGTCAGATTCAAGGGTATCGCTGTCTAACTTGCAGGAATAGACCGATTTAATTTTGTATGTTAGACGCATACATCCGCACAAGCAGAGTACACTAATTATTTAAGTATAAATTAACTAAAGTATTTCCTCTTAAAACCAAACAACACATGTACATATGTATACATTACATGAATTGCGTGTGCATTATGCAACACTAATCCATGAGGTTTACTTTTCGCTTTATCTGTTTACGATTACTGCCATCTTTGCATTTGGTTTCAATTATCTCAACATTTATCACATCATGCTTCGGAATTTTTTAGATGACGATTGATAATGTGTACTATTTAGATTATTCGGACTACTGTTTTCATCTTGGATGTTATTCTCAAAACGTTTCGGCTGATGTAATTTCCAACCTTCTTCAGATGCACAACATGGACATGTGTCGCAACGGATAAAGTTATGTAATAATCGGTTATAAGTGAAAATTTTCTGGAGATTGAAGGTTCAATCGTCACTACATGCGATACTAAGAATAAAATAAAAATGACTTCTACCTGGTCATGGCTGACTGAACAGAACAATCTAGCCCTGTGGATTAAAAAGGCAGTAAGCAATAAACTTACTCCTCCCCAAAGAGGGGAGGCGAAGCCTTGGAGGGTGGACCTCCTAGAACTGCACAGGACAGACCTATAGACCGGCGTAAATCAAGCCCCGAAGGCCAAGACGTTACCAGTCTATGGGGTGCAGTATCCATCGGAACAGATACTACACTTTGATCTTAGCCAAAAGGCCAAACGCTTTTGACTTGTATTTTTATTGAAACAAAATAAAAAAAGTTATGGATTTACTAATACACTTCTGACGATTAGATATCCCATGAAACTGATGTAAAGTGTTAAGATAAGTCACATTTACTATTTATTGTTATCAAGCTCTTGTTTTGTGTGCAAGGTCTGCTGTCTTGATCAACTTTGTTCCAATTCTGAGCAGTTGATTTTTATGTTATATATATTATTATTATTATTATTATTATTATTATTATTATTATACTAATGCTGAGTTAATCAATGTTTGTTTCCCTATGGATTTATTCCTATATGTTTTAATCACACAAAATATTAGCTAAAATATTCCTCAGTTTTGGGATTGAATTATGTTTGTAAACATTTTTAATTGCTCTAACGAATTGCAATTTGCAATTAACTCACCAAGTGACCCATCTCTTACTAATTTTCTATCTATCACTCTCACCCTCTCTCACTGCATGTTGTTTGACTTTCCCCCTCCTCTCTCTCAACAGTCAAAGGTAATAAATATTGGAATAGTCGATTATTAAACAAAAGGGAATATCATTACAAGTAGTCATACTATTTAACTCATAGCTGTAGAAGGAAATAGAGAGGGGGTGGGAGTATATAATGAGCAGACAAAAACTAATTGTGAATTTTGTCTTTGGATTTTTTTAATATTTAATTGGCTTTGCAAACTCGTTTTCCCTAATTCAAGCAATCTAACTTGAGCCGAATGGATGACATTTTTTCTAGTGTATACATATATATATATATATATATATATATATTTTATGTTGTTGTAACGACTGACAAAGTCAGATTGTTAAACAATAATGTTTACAACTGCATTGCTGGCATTTGTTACATGGACTGAACATGTAAATAATCTTTTTCATTGCTTGTTGGCCAATGATTGCTTTTTCATTTTATCTCAAGTTTATAAATGTCATTTACATCAGATTTTCTCTGTTTCCCATATCACATGAAAAAAAAAAACACATTTAAAAAATAATCTCTGGTAGCCGTCTCATTACCATTCTTGGAGTATCCAAACACAAGAAAACTCAAAGATTTAAGAATAAAAAAAAATGTTAAACACAGTTTCTAGTGTATACACAAACACATGGACCCTAGTTGATTCGTCTTCGTAGAGGGCTTTAGGTGTGTACTTTCCGTGCGGTTTGGCTGATAAACTCACTGCCCCTTTCTGTCTCTTCTCGAACCCTTTTACTTCTATTCCTTCTTCAAAGTCTGTGTACTTCCTCACTCGGTTACTTCTGGAACTGATCAGTTTGGTGACACATTGTTTGGATGGGATTCAAAAATAAATTATCTTTGCCAAGATAAAAAAAAAAATAACAAATACAAAACTGGGATGTTTAAAATCTACTATTTTACCTGAAAAAAAAGGGGGGAAAATGCCAAGTTTATTTTTAAAAGAAAAAGAAACAAAACACTGAAAAAAAAACCTTCACCCATTCTTAATGTTAGGGAGGGAAGGAGTCAACATCAGTTGCCAAATAATTTTTGTTTTTTTTAATTTTTTTGCAATTTTTATTTCTCATTTCTCGAAATGTCCAATTTCTTTGTTGGATGAAATTAAATGACAGTGCACCACCCCCTCTCTCTCTAAAATGTTAATTTTCGCCTCTCTTTTTTTATACAGGATATTTGGCACTATATCTCTTATATATATATATATATATGAAAGTCAGTGTTTATTTGTTTGTGTGTTATAGAAATCGATATGGTAACAGTTAGAAGATTCAAATAAGGGTTAAATCTTTTGCAGAATCTACAGACACCATTGAAATTTTCCTTCGATTCTATCGGTTAGGTCCATAAAATATTAGAACGTAAAGAAACAAAATTCATTTTTTTTTCTTTGTTTCATAAAACAAGAATTTCAGGTTTTACATAATATATTTGTTCCGATTAGTTGAAGTCATTTACAGAAATGCAAGATCAACAAGTATTTTTTTTTTTTTTTTTTAAACAACCATGTTAACAGTTTGTTATTTTATTACTTGACTTTATATTCCAAATGTTATTTTTCCTGGTGTACCAGATCAGGCTGTCTGAAGATACTGCCTTCCTGACCAAAAATGCATCAAACGTTGATGTTGTTTTTTTTTCCTTTTCCTTTTCAAAACTCAATCATGTTTTGCAAAACCAAAAACAAAAACAAAAACAATTTTCCTCTACAAAACAAGATGAATAAATATTTTAAGATATAAAGAACTTGAAGCATAAAAACTTTTACCAAAATGACCGGAGTCAGCATTAAATAACCCTAAAAAAGGGTTGATATGCCGTAAAACAAAACAACCGAATGTTATTTTTAACTTTCTTTCAAGGCAAAAAGTGTAAACAAGACAATATTTGAAATTATTTCCAACCAGCAATATATCTCATCATTTGCAACGCCAGAAGAATACCACATGTGTGTGTGTGTGTGTATAATATTTATAAATAAATATTAAAATATTTATACCTACAGACGCTAGCGTTTCAAACTTATAGCTCTTATCGGTGCAGGAAAGTAACAATTTCAAAATGGTTTATTGAACAAAAGTTAATTTTTGGCCCTATAACAGGGGGAGGGGGGCTGTTCATACGTTTCTCAATAATATTTGCTTACAAATGACTACAATAGATTTGACAGAATTTGAACTTATATATATAAGTTGGCTCAGAGAACTAAGATGTCAGACTATTATTATAGGTAGTGACTAAGGTCTGAGATTCAAATCTCTGCGTTGAAGCACTCGTTGCAATCTAACCACACTGACGAGTCTTAAAAAAAACGAAATATGTGTCTATAGTTGACATATATATATGTATATATATTTATGTAATTACAGAAGATTAAAACATTGGTACCGTTGGTTTCAAATCTAAACAAAGGAAACCTATAGATGACCTCTTATGCCAGAATCTCTTCAGTCTCTGTTCATGTCTGTCTCTTTGGAAAATTTTCCAAAGAGACAAACATGAACAGTGGCTGAGGTGATTCCAGCATAAGAGGCTATCTATAGGCCCCCTTTGTTTGGATTTGAAACCGACGGTACCGATGTTGCCGTAATCGTCTGTAATTACATATATAAATAATTATTATGCTCTTATTTTTGGATCTTTTCTTAATAATTGAGTACTCTGCTGGGGTTCTCTCCCACTAACCTTACAGGGATATATTTAACATACAAGATGATAGCATGTGCATTACCCTGTCCTCATTAGCCACATAACTAGGGATAATATCACAGTTTTGATGGCTAAGGCAATATTGGCACTCCCAAGCCACCACCAGCTTTTCTAACCAGACAGGGTATTAAGATATATAGATAATAAGTGTATGGTTATCTTTGCAGTTTCATTATAAATGTAATTTTGGGATTTTCTTAACAAAATGTGTTGACTTTCAGCCATTAATCACATTAAGAGATCGTAGTAACTATCACCAACAAACCTTGATATAACATAATCACACAGGAAGTTATAATAGCAAACACATTTTGTATATCATTCAGAAATTATATATATATATATATATATATATATATATATATATAGTTTTTTCGGCAAGGTGTTGTTGTCTGGTTGTAAAAGGCCAGACTGCAGACAGTAATATCGAGGGTTCAATCCTTGCCTAGGTTAGCCATGCTGATGACAGCTGATAGCCAGAAACATGTGTCCATGTATTCCTTTAATTACATAAAAATTAATAAACATATATATATATATATATATATATATATATATATTTAATATTTCACGCTTAAGTTAAGGTCACCTGTTTTTGTTTCAGTGTTAGATACTTGAATCCCCTTTTTTTATGAATTTTCCAACGAATGCTAAATCTGCGATATCTTGGATTTAGTTAGTTTCTCTGGGAATTTAAACTGCATTTTCTTTTTCTTTTCTTTTTTTTTCTTTTGTTTAAAATGACTCAAAGCTTCTTTAGACTATATATATATATATATATATATATATATGAAGAAGAAGAATGGAAAGGAATTAGAGAAGCAAAAGCCAAATCAAATTTCAATTCAATTGCTCAGAGCAAGGTATATTCCGCAAAAAGGCAATTTATTCAAGTTAAATTTTCCTTAAGCCAGGCTTTTCAAAGATCAAAATCTTATCATCAGAGGAAGTCGCTGGGATAGATAAGTTGGCAAAGGCCAAGATTTAAAATTTGAAAAAGTAAAATAAAAGTTGTAGGGAAAGAAACACAGGGCAAATCTCTGCCCGAATGCAAGCAAATGTCCGATTGCTAAAAAGTCCGGTGTCGAAAGTCCAGCGGAGAAAATGAAATGTAGATAGGTAGGTCGTTAAAAGGCACAAGAGGTGGTGAGAGAGGATTCAAGGTTAAATTCCAAAAACCACAACTTCAGGTGCGGCGAAGATAGAATGAATCCAAAGGGTAAAAAGTCCAATAAGAGGTACGTTCGTGGATGCAGGCAAGGCTCAGTAAAACGTGAGGTGGAAAATATTCGCCATTAAAAAGACTTCCTGGGCAAAATATCATGGAATATGTTTTAAAATGGGAAAAAAGACAGCGGACAATATTTAAAAGCTTGCTTGTTGAGAAAACCGACTTGTATACTTTTCACAATAGGCTTTACCTTTCCTAAAAGTTCGCTTTTAGTACACCACTTTATATATATATATATATATATATATACTTAAAATACTTTTGAAAAGTTCTCACATGAAGTTATCAAAATGAATTTAGTTTTAAACTTGCCAAAAAGAAATTAAAACTCATTTTCACGTTTGCTCCAATCATCAGAAGTGTTGCAATTTTGTTCAAACTACCTTAAACATTTGAATAAAATTTAAAAACTATATAATTCATTTCTAAATTAATTAGAAATTTTTAAATATTATTCAAATATTTAAAGACGTTTGAACAAAATTGTAACACTTCTGATGATTGGACCAACCATGAAACTGCAGTAAAGTGTTTAGTTAAGTATAATTTATTATCATTTATTATTGATGTATTGTTTAACATATTCAAGACAATTTTAAGATGACTTTTCAAAAAGTAACAAAGAAAAAAAATGAAGATATTGGAATAAAGAATAAATATTTGTCGATTCCGATGCATGCGATAATCAATGGCAGGAAGTGTGGCTGTTATATTTATTTGTTTGTTTAGTCTTTCTTGTCATTTTCTATCCCGTTTTTTAATTTATAAGGAAGAAGCAGGGGGTATAAGGGCTTGGAGGAAGTTGTTGTTATGGTTGAAAGGTGCAATGGAAACCAGCTGGAAGGCTTTTCTTCATTCCTTTCTTCCCTAAACCTATCCCTCCCCCCTCACATGTACGCACGCACCATTCCTCATTCACTCCTCACCCAGCCAACTATTTTTTTTCCTCCTGTAGGCACATGGCTAACATTTACATTAACAAAAGATAACCACTGATGGGGCCCCAACCAGTGGAAATACTTGAAGTCTTAATGTTGAAGGCCTGTGTTATGCCATGCTTAGTTGAAGAATGGTGATCCATCTTTACCGTTTCCTTCCGAAAGTGGCCAATCATCTGCTAAAGAGAAAAACAACCCGGAATTGTCTTTCCTTTTGGAACCACTTTATCAAAAAGAGAAACAAAATGGGGTGGTGAGGAAACTCTTTATTTAATAAAACAGAAACCAATATTGTTTCGTATGAACGGAAATCATAAATCCCTTTTTTTATTCTTATTCAATCTATGGTGTATTCAAAAGAATTAACTAGACTGCAAAAGTATCTTCCAAGACAGAAATGAGCAATTAAGTAAATGTTGATAAGTAAAAAGAATTTTTTAAATAATTTTTTTTTTTTAAATTAAAAAAATAGGTGAATTTTAGTAAAATCTTCTTTCGACTTATATTCATCAGGGGAGTCTTGTTAGAATTTTAGTGGAATTAAACATAACAGCAAAATACATACATCAGATGAAATCTTTAAAATGTTCACAAAAGATTCATTTTTCGCACTGTTTTTTTACACAATAATAATAATAATATGGAAGTAAAGAAATGAGATGCATAGATATTCGAATATTCCATTAAAGTTCTCTTTTACCTCTAAAACGTTGAGTAAGTAAATAAGAACATTTATTTTCCTCTCCCCAGTTGACCAGTTAACTATGTTATAGTATATTTTTCTTGTGTTCTCTTGGTCTTACCGGATTCCAGTACAAGAATTCATCTAGTCTGATGGAATATCCAGCTTAGTGATGTTACTAGAGGCAACATCACTTGAAGAAGGTGCACCATTCCTCGTATAAGTCAGTGTGTGGTAGCCATACCGAGAGGATCTTATTTAGGCTTTGAATACTATGTTATTTTGAATATTTGGTCAGGGTTTACTTGTAGGGTGAAGTATCCTCATGCCAGGATGTCCTGACAAACCCCTGTACAGAGAGACCTTAGACACCAAGGACAGTGTCTAGTAGGCATTCAAGTTCTCTCCAGTAAAGAGATAAAAGTTTAAAAGATATGTCAGAGTTCATGAATTTTCAAATGAAATCAAAATAGAATAATAGTAGTGATTGTGACCCAGTGGGTCACGGATGCATCTAGTATGTTATATAAGTATCAATCCTTTACAGTTGAAATGTACTTCAGCTAGTCTATTATATAACTACAAAAAATTCAAGTAGCAACAATGTTTCTATTATGATACTGTATCTTTTGTTTTTAATCAATATGCCGAGCATACATTCGTCTGGTTGGAATTAAAGCAATTGATCATTGTTACGGAAAAGAAAAAATATTTCAAGTCTGTAAAAAAATAAAATAAAATTATAAAAAATACGTCAAAATATTCTTCATAGCAGACTCCATATTTCTAATTAACTGTTTGCTTAAATTGTCTTCTAATTAAAGTTGGCAGAATTTATTCAATTTCTAAACACCATCTTATTAGCATGTGACAAAGATATATGCATAATAAGTGTGTAAAAGAAAAAGAAATGAATTTAAACGTTTTGCAGTGTAATTAATTTTTACCTGTTATTTAGCTTTTTACTAGCAAGTGTATATGTCATTGGACAGGTTCATAATATGGAGACACTCTTGAGTACATTAATAAGTGGGGGGGGCTATCAAATACTTCTTCTTTGCGTGTCTTTGAAGCATGTAGTCATATGACAGTTTACCCTCACATTTTGATGCAGTCCTTTGTAATAGTGTTGTACTCTGCAAGATCTTTCAAGCTACACCAGTTGGGCAGTAGGGTGCAGACTAGACAGTGTGGCATCGTATGGTCCTCCTCTCCACATTCACAGATGGTTGGGTCACTTTTGTAGCCCCCATCTACTCATAGCAACTTTTGATCACCCCATTCCCGTTCTCAGGCGGGTTTAGTGTTTTCCACTGGAGCCAGGGTGCCTTTGAACCGGGAGGGAGTTCCTCAGAAGCAGGGATTCCCATGTCGTTATGAAGGGGGGGGGGGGGGGGGTTCTAGCCGTCTGGTCCACAGCTGTAGTCTGGTCTCTTCCTGGGATGTTGTTAGGGGTTCAACATGGCCGAGGAAGCTTCTCCTTGACTTCAGTCGCTGGATCGTTGGTTCACGTCCATGAAGGAGATGGTGTCCATAACTGATAGCCTTTGTGATCTCTACTCGGCTGGCAACTTCCCGTCTGACATCTGAAGGAGCAATGCCAGTGAGAAGATGCAGGTTGTTCAGGTTCAAGCAGCCAGTGATTAAGCGACCGGTGTTGCTCAATGCTGAGACTAGGTTTTTGGCATGCGTTCATCTCTCCCAAACAGAACAAGCATACTCCGCAGAGGAGTAGCACAAGGCTAAGGCAATACATCTTACTTAGTGTGTGTGCTGTGGCTCCCCACTTGGAGTTGATAAGTTTCTGTGGGATGTTGTTCCGGGAGTTGACTTTCAATTTTGTCTTTACATGTTTGCTGAATGAAAGGGTGCAGTCCAGTAATCAAGCACCTGCTGCCATGGTGAAAATAGTACCTGCTAATCAAAGTTATGAGCTTAGAGTTTTTTCTCATTTTGTGCAGTTAAGCATCCATTATGATTTTATTCTACAATTGCAAGCATTTTTGTCTCAACTGAAAATTTTTGATAATTTATAGTTTATAGATATTTTCATTAAACATTGAAAAAAAATTATTTTAAAATCCTTAAATTCCATGTTTTGCACATCAGCAAAACATTTTATCCAATCCAACTGAAAATGTATGATAATTTATAGTTTATAGATATTTTCATTAAACATTAAAAAAAAATTATTTTAAAATCCTTAAATTCCATGTTTTGTACATCAGCAAAACATTTTATCCAATCCAACTGAAAATGTATGATAATTTATAGTTTATAGATATTTTCATTAAACATTGAAAAAAAATTATTTTAAAATCCTTAAATTCCATGTTTTGCACATCAACAAAACATTTTACCCGACCAACTCTCGGTGCATCTAACTAATCGGTTTTTTTCTTTCTATTTAATCTCCCACAAAATAAACATTTTCTTTTAATATTGAAATTGGATTGTGCATTTTTTCTTTGCATAGTGTTTTTACCCAAATAAAATGACAAAAGAGTATTGTATATTTTTTATTTCATTTTAACATATTTTTTTAAATTTATCTTGTTAACCCTGATAAGTGATATGATATATTGTATATTCTTTCTAATTTATTCTCTAAATAATTTTTTTTGTTTAATGTTAAAATGAGGTTGTACTTCTTTTTTTTATAGTGTTTTACCAAAATATTTTTTAAAATTATATTCACCCCAAACAAGGCACATTGCTACCGAGACGTAAAGGCTACTATGAATTAGGGGCCAGATTTATAGGGGCATCCAAAGTAGGGAGTTGTGCAACCAGCAAGATGTTTGTTCACATTACATTTAAATTTCTGCATGTTGATACAGTCAGGAGAACAGGGAAATTCCAAAAGCTAGCAGTTCGAGGAAAGAAGCTATTACAGTAGAAAGCTTTCCGGCATCTGGGGTCCTCAAAAGTGAAGGGATTAGATTGAGACAAGGAAGCTTGGTAGACAGCGTTGGATCTATTAGGTTAGAGACTCTTTTTTGGACCCTGTCCAAGAGGGAGAGACAAGTGGTTGGTGTGATTAGTTTTCTAGCCCGGTAGAGGGAACCCACCTTCTTTGCAGCAGGCTTGACAGTATCTTCTATGTATTTGTTCCAATTCATGTTAGCTGTGAATGTTAGGATGAGGAGTTTGAATCTTGGACTCTCAAGTAAGGTGCTATCAGCCAAGGCAATCGGTGGTTATAAAGATTTCTTATAATTGTTAGTAATCTATTATATAAAGTAATATCATTTTTCCCCACAATAGGAAACTAACCAAACACGTCCTATGAAAATATTCTACACTCATGACTTCCCGCATTTCCTAAACCATGTTCCACAAAACTTTGCATACATTCCGTTCCCGTTTTAAAATTATTACAATTATTCTGAATAAACTGATTCTCACAAATACGTATTCCCACAAAGAAGATAGCAAAGACTTTCACCCTCTATCCATTTACTACTCCCACTTACCCCTTTCACACCGGGTACGTCCTTAACATAAGAGAAATTCATCTAAGACACCCAAAAAAACATCCACATTATTTCATTCTAACTTCCATATAATCTTCTACATAATACATACACATTCATAACAAAATAATAATCGCTCCCTTCCACAGAATATGGGAATATCGGATTACATAGTTAAATGATTACTACTTACTATTTCTAATACTTCATAAACCTATTCTGGAATTTACGTGTACTTAAAAAGCGAACACACGATCAATCTCAAATAAATAAATAAAAAAACTCAACTTAAGTAATTTTCCTGCCACTGCTTCTAATTCCATTCTGAATCTAAATAATTAATTTCATCTTTAAAAAATATATCAATATTAAATAATCTTCCTTTTAACACACACATCTCAAGATATCTGTGATTATCTATAACTTTACTGAATTTATTTCTTAACGCATGAGTTAAAAAAAACAGCATTTGTTGTTTTGTCTTTTTTTACTGCCTTCCAACATTCTTTCACTTATAAACAGTCACATCACAGCAAAATAATCTTCCTTTTTCTTCATTTTGCTTTGTCTGTTTATTAATCCTTGTACTTAATAAAATTCAATTATTTCTTAATGAAACTCGAGCAATTATTTACCAACATTTACAAACTCACGTAAACGTTGTCTTTTTTTTTTTAATTTTTTTTTTTTAATTTTAATACAATTTCACATTCCAGCAAATTTTGTTCCGAACTACTTAAATTAAAAAATATACTGGACTTTTATTGGTCCGCATTTTTCGTTAAAACATTAATTCATATCTTTATACCAGAAAGACAATAATCGCACAGATTCAGCTACTTTAGAAAAAAACGCTACACTGACCCAGAAATGAGAACTATTTCACATTGAATTTATATACGAAACTAATCCCCCCCCCCTTCATTTTTTTCTTCCCACAAAGTTTCCCATGGTGTTCTCACGCAATCGCCTAAATAAAGGATAATCTGATTTGGGGGAGGGGACGAGAGCAGATTTATTTATTTTTAAACAATTCCAGCACTATTTCATCATTTCTACGATTGACCGAGAACAATTATGTTTACATCCTCAATAAACTAGACATTCCATTTTCCTCATAATTAGATATGTGACCTATTTGCGTTACCACATTTTGCAAGAACATTATTTAGGGATCATTATTTGTTCGAATCTACAATTATGCAAAAATATGAATCTTCTCTTTTTCATAAGTTAGACAAATCAGTGTTACTAAACTTTTGTTTTTATTTCTCAATGAGAATAGTGAAAAGAGGTTTGTAAGCACTATCACACCCATCGTGGTGGTGGGGAGGGGCGGTTTTGTTTCCTAATATAATACTGCCCGGCTGCTTCTCGAATTAGCTTTTTCTTAAGCGATGAAAAAAAGTTACATTTTTTGTATTTGTTTCTGAATTTTTTTTTCTTTTTAATATTCTACTATTAATTTTATTTTAATTAAAATAAGTATTTTATATTTTCCCTGGGCAACGCCAGGACACGGGTCCTGCTAGTATAATTAATAAAATTATGTTACCACTTCTCGTGTGTATTGTGTTTTATGTTTATTTATTGAAATCGAAAATGCAATAGCGTAAAGTACTAAAACAAACCTTTTTAAAAATACTATTTAAAACAATAATTTCATTATGAAGTGAAATCTACTAGAATGCATTTCAGCTTCTTCGTAAATAAGTCAGCTATTTTAATCTTTCTTTAATATTTGAAGAAAAAAAAGGGATGATTTACTATGTGACCTTTCAAAATTTGAAAGAAATTAGCAAGCATTTAAACTGTCGAATAGTCATTTCTACCTTTAAAATTCTTATCAAATTCTTATATTATAAAAGATGGAACGTTTTGGAAGCTGTTTACATCAAATAATTTTATAGACATGATGTATTGTATTTTTAATTTAAAGTTCAGTATCGAGAAATCCTGATTCTTATATATAATTGTATCACAGTCCATAGTTTTCTTCAAAGGCCAAGAGCAGACTCAAGGCGTTTCCACGAATAATGGCGATAAAGAGGCGCTTGTAAAGCCAAGACAATTCGCGATTGTCTCCAGTGTTGCGCGTCATTAATAGACCAAGGCTCCCGAGAAAGTCGCGCGTGGCAGAGCCAATCACTCCACTCGTCTTCACAGCAATCGGTTGAAATACAAATCTGTCGAGAAGATTGGCATATTTTGACCGCTTGCGGCTCTCTGCTGACGTTGCTGCATGTTATGGGTTTGTTGGCGATTCTATCACTGACGAGGGCACAAAAGTGTCAACACAAGTCGCATCCCATATCAGTGACTTACCGTTTGTAAAGGAAAACACCGTCAGGCTATCAGGTCGTTTGCCATCCCCTCTGTCAAGGCCAACCGGTTCGAGGATCAACGGGAAACCATCGATGTCTAGTGCTCGTCGAACGACATCATTAAGAGTGCTGTGTCTCGGAAATCTGCCGGCGCTCCTTCCATATGAAAGGGTATGGAGTCCATATATGTCGACCGGCTGGCCACAACGGCACTTGTGACTGCTGCAAACTTTAGAACCTGTGCACAGAGCTACAGTGAATCTCAGACAATCGTCATCAACCAGATTACCAACAGCCGATGATGGGAAGGCTGTTAGCCATGCACCTCTGTGTGGAGAACTTGCAGCTTGAAGACAAGCCAGACAGTGTTTTATAAATAGAGATTAAAATAAAATTACCTTAACAAAATTAGTTATAGTATTAAAACAAATTGGTTCAATTTGTGATTTAATGATCAAACGATGCCGTAATAAAAAAAATTAACTTAAAAAAAAAATGAGAAAAAACAACATAGTTAAAAATACAAAAAAAAGACACACGGGCAACACCGGATAGATATAGCTAGTTTTATATATTTTCATTTAACTTTAAAAATTTTACACAGTCAAATATTTCTACATTTTTTTCCATATGATACTTTATTTACTTAACGTATTTGCCTTGAAGTTCTGCAGCTCAAAAATAATATTTTACATTTTTTTTTTTTTTCATCTGCTGGGTTTATTTCTTTTTTATCCCTTTTTTTTATTTTCGTTTTAATTATTTATTCACCGTCTCACATGAATTTATTTTTGTCTATTAAGTTTTGCCCTGTTAGTCGACCTCTAGTGTTTTTGCGGCTATTTCTGAGCTGCTCTCATCAATCTTCGAGCAGGTGTGATCCACTGTCCTCCGTGATCGCTTTAGTGAGTAATGACACTTACTTCAAAGCTAAAAGCAAGGAAGACGGGGCAGGGAAATAGCATCTCTATCTTGTACATGAAAAGTTTAACTTCTCATGTCATGGGCTCATCAATTACACCTTTGCTTAAAAGATCTTGAAAAAAAAATGTTATTATAAATAAACTGTTTGCAAGTAAGAAAAATATCTTGCAAACACAAACAACTTTACAACATATTCTTTTGTTTGAATGTACACAATCAACGTTTTCTATCTCTTAGTAATCTTATTGCTGCTCTAAAAATGAGGAGTCAAACTTATTATGGACAGAGTGCAGCGACAGTACACCCAATTATATTAGCAGCTGAAAAGAATGTATTTAGCATGACACTGTATAAAAATTTTCAAATGTAAACCAAATACATATTTTCAAATTCTAATGATCTCAGAATGTTTTTTTTTTCCATTAAAATTTTTTGGGGAATTTTTCATATCGAAAATGCCAGCCATGGAATCATTAATAAAATTCACAATCCTTTCTGCAATCAAACCACGTTTGGTACAAATAAACTTCAGGCTATGCCTGACTTGCACATCGTTTCAGCCATGAATGTCCAACCCTGTAGAAAAAAAAATAAGACCAGATCAATTTTAAAAATACCTGCTTGGTTTATATTTGGAAGAAAAAAAAACATAGGGTTTGAGTGACATGGTTTCATGCTAAATTTGTTAATTTCAGCTGCTGGCATAATTAGGGTGCTGAATCTACACTTGGTCCATATTTTGATACAGATGAAAAAAGGTGTAATTTATAGAAAATTAATAGTTAACTTTAGCTATTAGTGTTTCAGTAATAGTTAGTGGTGGGATTTTATTAGGATTTTGTTTCTTCTGTGTATTTGATTCAATCAAGAAGTGATTACAGACATTTTGTCATGTGTAAAAAAGATGCATAAAAAAGATGTGTAAAAATTCAAGGCAGATTTTTTTTCTTTTTCTTTTTTTTTACTATTTTATATTCTAGTTTTAAGAATGGTATTTGCTTGTTATTGCAATTAAAAAAAACAAAAATGTGTTATTATATTTACATATTTTGGACTGTTGTCCTTGATTAATATGTTCATATTTCGACTGTCGCGCTCTCCAGCCTTCTTCAAATGTCTTTCGTCGTAGTCAGTAACCTTCCAGGAATTTTGAACGGAATCCTTGATTTAATCCATGAGAGTAAACGACTTTCATTCTACATGGCATTCATCGTCATCATCATCATCATCATCATCATCGGTTTAATGTTCATTTTACATGATGGCATGCATTGGACGGCTTTAAGAAATTGACTTCCAAACTAGCCTATATTTGACCAGGTCTTTATTTATCCTTCTTTCACTCAAGTCTATTATCATTTCATCCCATATTTTTCTTGGCTTTTCCCTGCTAACTGAACCTACTATCTCAACTGTTCTACATCTACTACCCAAAGAACTCTCATCCATTCTTTTAATATGGCCATACCAACAAAGTCTCCTGTTCTACACACATCTCCCTGTACTATCCAGATTTAATCTTCCTCTGAGATCATCAGATCTCTCAGTCAATATTTTCTTAAGTTCCTTATCAAGAATTGAACTCATAATCTCTAGTGAGAATTCACTCTAGAATACCTCTTAACCAATACCTTTATCTATTATAATATGTGTACAATAGGATGATCTAGAATGATTTTCAGGCATTTATAAAAACCTAATCTTTCTGGTATGATTATTTACCTCTACTCATATTGCATGTGTTATGATTGTAACTAATTAATTAGTTATTATTATTACCATTCTAGGATTATTTGCCCTTAATTTCTTGATTATTGGTTCCAATATTGTAAAAATGGATGAAATATCAAATATTTGTGATTGTATGTGGATATCCTAACGATCATCTCTGAATGCAAGGTGAATTTAGGGTGGTAGCCCTTGATATATCCGAAGCCTTTGACAAGGTTTGCCATGAAGGTTTTTTTCATGAAAATTAAATCGTACAGTATTACTGGACGAATATTTAATATAATAAAATCCTTCTTAGCTAAAAGAAAAATCCAGGTTGTTCCTGATGGTTGTACATCCAAATAATATCACATTAATGCGGGTGTGCCCCAGGGATTGATCTTTGGACTTTTCTTATTCCTGATATTCATAAACGATCTCCCTGATGAAATTGTGTCTAAGATGGGTGTATTTGCTGATGACACCATGCTCTATTCTAGACATGTGGGCAGAATGAACGCACACATCTAACGCAGTGGCCGAATCCTTAGTAAATGACCTCCAGTCTGTAGTGGAATGGGGACGTAAATGGATGGTATCATTTAATGCTAGTAAGACAAAGCTCCTTTCCTTTAACCTGAGAGTTCATCATTCAAACTCCTGGGCCTAACATTCACATATGACGTTAATTTGAACAAATACATAGAAGACATTGCCAAGGCTGCTGCAAAGAAGGTGGGCTTCCTCTACTGTGCTAGAAAACTTCTCAAACTTGCCAGTATCTTATATCTCTACAAAGCCACCATTCGTCCATGCATGGAGTATTGTCACGTCTGGGCTGGAGCATTAACCACTAGTCTCTCCCTATTAGACAGTCCAAGAAAAGAGTGTCCAATTTAATAGGTCCCGCACTGTCAACTAAGCTCAAGCCCCATTCTCATCGCCGCAATGTTACATCGCTATGCTAGTTTACCAAGTATTTCAATGAAATGTGCTCCGACGAACTCAAAGCACTGGTGCACCCTCGACAAGCAGCAAAATCCCACCCTTTCACTGTAGAGGTCCCCAGATGCCAGAAAGCTTTTTATTCTAATAGTTTGTTCCTTCGAACTGCTAGCCTTTGGAATTCCTTCCCTGACTGTACTAACATGCAAAAATTTAAATGTAATATGAACAGACATCTTGCTGCTCAACTCCCTACTTAGGATGCCCCTGTAGATATGGTCCCTAATTCACAGTACCTCTCTACGTCTCAGTGGCAATATGCCTTGTTTGCAGTGAATAAAAGTAAAAAGAAAATGTAAGCAAATTTTTCATGAGAGTTGTACGTGTCTCATGTTGTAAAACTTGTTTTTCAAATTCCGTAGTTTTTGCTAATACAAATAAAACCACAGAGTATTGTCTATATAGTATTATGTACAGAGATTAGTGCACAGTGTGACTTGTGTATCGTTTCAGGAAATCCCAATTAGAAAACAATGTTTTCGCATCCTATTTTTAAGTGTCATTTAAAATGTCAAATTTTGTTTTTAGTATTTAGATAATACAGATGAAATAATGAATCGAAAAAAGCTGATATACCAATACAATCAAATCAACTTGTGTGGATAACTGATATTTTATCTTTCAACAAGTATTACAAACAAAAATTCATTCGGTGGCATCTTGGCTTGTTTGTTTTTAGAATTTCTAGAATCTTAACTCTTTGAATATAGATTACCCAAAAATCAAACATATTTCAGATACATTAACGATATACTTATTTCCCCCTCCCCTCAAGACATAAAAATAGTTATGATTAGAAAAAACTTAGGCATCGAGGAACCTTCTATAAATTTTACATACGAAAAAGAATCTAACAACACCATATCTTTCTGAGAAATCCTAATAAATATGTCACAAAATACTTCAATTTTCCAGGTCTGTCACAAAATGATGACTGCATACATTTCTACTCTCAACACAAAAAGAAAATTAAGACAGACCAATTGGT
>OY744517.1:198409085-198684085 GCA_963556195.1 Sepiola atlantica
GAAAGCTTCCTGGGTTCTACAAGATGCACCTGAAGAAAGTTGATGGTTACATCGGCCGAAACGGTGTGAGAATACATCCAAGATGAGAACAGTAGTCCAAATAATACATAACTAGTACATTTTTTTTTTTAAATGTAATTAATAAACCACAATTATAGCAGATGTCCTTTCAAAAACATGTGTATATATCTGTTTGAAATCTCTCTTCTAAAATTCTTTTGCTTTTTTTTTTTTATTGCCGTCAAAGTTTTCTTTTAATGCTGTATGTAAAGTTCCAAGAAGCTGAAATCCCAAAATGTTGGGGAAAATCCGAAATAGTAGCGGATTAGGTTAACGATGCTTTCACTTCCAAAGTTAATGCTACAAAACATTTCTATTTGAGAGAAAATAAAAAAAAAACAGATATGAAACTGCACCGCTTGGTGTTTATCAAAGGAATATATAGGTGTATGTAGATAATTCTTACATTTTACACTCTAAACTGTAGATACAAACACACGCACGCACACACACAAAAAAAAAGAAAAAGACTTTTTGTCAATTAAAAAAAAAAAAATTTAGGTATCAAAAAAAGTTGAATTCTAACTTAGTCCTGTTTCATTTCAGACGGCACTTCACTGGGCTGCCAAACATGGAAATCCAGACGTGGTAAAATTATTGTGTGGAAAACCGGGAATCAATGTAGACCAAAAAACGGTGAGATAAATTCCTCTTAAAATATTACTTTTTCTCCGACTTCATTTTCTTTTTCTTCTTGTGTGTGTGGGGAGGGGGGGAGGGCATCATCAAGTTTGAGGATTTTCTCTACATTTTATTTTAACTTTTTTTTCTTTTTCTGCTTTTTTTCACCCTAAGGAGCTTTTTTATTTATTTTTGTTTTAAAGCTGTTTTAACTTTTTAACCAAATTAACCCTAAAATGAATATTTACCAATTAAAACAGTGCTCAGAGCAGATTGGGTAAAAAAAAATAAAAACGTTTAACTTTTTTTTTTTCTTTGTGATTGCTTCCTTGAGAATTTCAAGGGAAGTAACTCTTCTTTTTGCACTTACAAGTTAAACCAATTTAGATATTGGGTATGATAAAAATCAATTTTTTTTTTTTTTTTACTCTTTTTAAAATCTACAATTAAGCGTTCGAATATATTTTCAAATTGAGTCGTTAATTATTTTTCCGCAACTGATTGTTGTGATCAAATGAAACCTTGCCATCTTTATTGATGAGATTTTATTGTTTATAAAGTTATTTTCTTGGTTTAAATAATCGACAAGGTGAAAGGTACATAATTATACTTCCTCATGACTTAGCAGTAAATGATTCAGTTTGATAACATTTTAGAATTTAGGTCTCTTTTTGTATATCTTGTGACATGACAGTTTCTCCACTAGCAAGAAGACCTGCCGTTGCCCAGGTGGAGACTTATTGCTGGCTGGAGGGCTTAGGTAAAAATAATTCAAAATATAATTATGTTTACAATTTTTTTTTTTTTTTTAAAGGATTTTAAAAAATTTCTGTTAGTTTTCTCTTTATTTTTTTATTTCAATAAATATCCAATTAATAGTTAAAAAAAAAAATTAAACGTGTATTTGATAAAGTTAGGTATGGGCGAGAAACACAAACAAAATCTTATTAATACTAAGATTAATGAAACAAAATCTTATTAATACTAAGATTAATGAAACAAAATCTTATTAATACTAAGATTAATGAAACAAAATCTTAATACTAAGATTAATGAAACAAAATCTTAATACTAAGATTAATGAAACAAAATCATTGTATTAATATATAGATTGAGATGGATAATAAATATGAACTATTTTTTTAACATATAATAATATTTTAATATAAATTATGCTGAAAAGCCTAAATATCACTCACTTAAGATAACTTGAAATAATTTAGTGCATTATAACTCATTTGAACAAACAATTTCTATGATAAAATAGCAATTTGTATTCATTGAATATTTTATATGTATATGACATAAAACAATCCAAAATGTTTGATATGCCATATATATTTTAGTATAATTTTCATATATATATATATATATATATATATATATATATATGATCAGATATTTATGCTTGAATATGTTTGTAAATAGATTAAAACTTTGAAGTGTTAAATAGAGATGAAAGGAATCCGGGCTAAGTAGGTAATAAAACAATAGAAAAAGGAAAGAATAAGATGGCAGGTAATAAAAATGATAAAAAAAGATAGAAACTAATTGAAAGAGTTAACAAGTAAAGAATGTAATCCGATACTAATTTATAAAAAATAGCTCAGTCCCCAAAAAGATTTATTTAAAGGGAAAGTTTTCCAAATCCATCTCAGTTCTCTGTCATCTTTGGTCTGAAGAGGTTGACTCTCTGTGAATTGTACAACTGAAACATGTATGCACGTATGTAACCAATAATGTTTGTATAAATAAAAAATTTATACTTAAGAACAGCTCTACTTGTTATTGAGCACTTTTTATAAACACTTTAGTTTCAACGAATTTACATCTACAGAAACTAATACAATACGTGTACTATATATATATATATATTTATCCACATACGTATGTTTTGTTTAATAAAACTCATCAGTGTGGCTAGATAAGGTTATACCACCAGTCACAATGCCGGACTAAAGTCACCTTTGACTTCAATCGGTCTTTACCTCCCTCGGCCACTGATATAACATTTCAAAATGGAAGGGAAATCTACCTATTTAAGATTCTATACAGTGTTCATACTTCCTGCTAAGGGGAGTGAACTACGCAATATTGATTTAATTAGAAACTTTTCATATTTTCCCTAGAGTGCTTTACCTTCGAAGGGGGCAATGAAATATTTTTATGATAAATATTTTATTTATTTATCCACATATTAGCTTTACCTATCCGGCAGTGCTCTGGATTCTTAATTTTCATTTTTTTTTTTTCTTTTACTCACTGAGCCCCCCCCCCCCCTCTCCCTCTTATTAGAATCGCAACATTTTTGGTAAGATAAGTAAATAAAAGATTCTATGTAATAAAAATAATCTGTTTTGTAATTTCTTATGAAATGTTGAAATTTCTTTTCAACTAAAACTAAGCAATTTTTATTTATTTCATTTTTAAAAATCACATGTATTCATACGTACACAAACATGATCGTCTAACTTGGCCATCAATAATGCAATGTCATTTGTTTTGCATTTATGTTAATTCTCGTTCCTTTTTGATAAGCGATTTGTTACTTCCAGATTTGTTCTCCATTTTATTGTTTGAAATAGTTTTGCGAAGGTAGAACAATAAGAACATTATTATTTAATATTCAAATTCAGTTTGTTTTGCAAATGCAATATTTTCAGAGGATACATATTTTCTGTTTTCACCGGTTAAGCATTCATTAGTTTTTATAAACAAACTGACAACTTCAAACCATGTTGTTTATAATTATTTGTTTTGATCATTGCGACCCCTTTCTTATTAATAAAATATTTATATCTCAGAAATTTATACATTTCTCAATGAAGTAGAAAACTTTGTATTATTTTAATTGTACAAAGCACATACAAATTACATTCATTTCTTTCTCTCATTGCTCCCCCACCCTCTTAGAATTAAATGTCGACATTTAGTTGCAAATAAAATAACTTACTTTGTAGTATCTTAATGTAACAAATAATATGTATTCATGTGTACACAGACAAACATACAATCGGTTTTTATTTGTTCTGTACAAATAGCTAAATAGGTGTGCATCAGCATCAAGAAGTTTCTAAATTGAAGATGTTAATGACGTTGCATTTTTTTTATCCCCATGCAAATTGGGTGTTTTACTTTTTGAATTTATGAAATGATAGGACAACGTGAAAAATATTTCAAATGATTCATTTTATATGTAGTAAGTATTTGAATTTAAGTATGAAAACGAAAGCATAATTTAAAAAAAAAGGTTTGATTAAAGACTTACCTAATGAATTATGATGCCATTTTTATTTACTAATTTTAACAAATGGAGAGTTTTAATTGGATAATCAACATAGATGATTATCCAATGATAATTAATGGTGAATTTCTGGGTATGTATGTTACTAAAAGAATTATCGAGCCAAATAGAATATGTAATTGATGAAATCGATTGGAATTTTTTCTTTTTTTCACAACAAACACCAAGCTGATAACTTTCCTAATTGACTGACTAATCAAATTTCGATTTGTCAGATGCAATGCTATCAATTTCAAACATCGATAAAAATGGCATAATTTTATATATTCTTTCTTCTTCTATTCATTTAATGTCACTTTCCCTTGTTCAAACGTTTTCTGATATTACGCAAGCTCACTCTTCAGTTCACACAGTTCAGCGGGTAAACTGTCTCCAAATTCCACTTTGTGGGGTCTTGTCTAATCACTGGCTTTCAATTTTTCTATGGCCGGCACACCTTCCTGCGATTTAAGACATCTATGTTTTTCCAACAGTTTATCCATGATGATGAACGCTCCACATGACCATACCAGTGTAACCGATTCGTCCTTAAGATGACCCCTATGCTGGACATTGTATATATATATATATATATATTGGGATATGAGACTCGCTTCTATAAGCTGTCTCTATTTAGTATCTTATAATCAAAGCTTTGTGGAAATTAAATTTGTAGTTGAAAAAGAATTTACGACCACAATCGATCTATTAAATTAGGTAATACAAAAATGCTTTACTCTCACACATGTTTAGTTTCACTCGCAAATTTAATTTCCACAAAGCTTTGATTATCAAATGAATATATTGTTATAAAGCTGGTCTGAAAGAATATTGAGCCCTTTGTGTGTGCAATGTCTGCTCTCTTAATTTTGTTTTTTGTTTTATATATATACTTTTGTTCGCCCCGATGTATATTGCCACTGAAGCATAAGGGGCTACTTTGATAGGTGCCAAATTTATAGGAGGCAGTCTGAGTGAGGAGTTGGCCAGCAAGATGTTTGTTCACATTACATTTAAAGGTCAGAGGAAAGAACTTGCTAGAGTAGGAAACATTTTGCCATCTAAGAACCAATACAGTTAATGGGTACGATTTTGCTGCTAGTTGGGTGGGTCGGGTTATTTATGCTGATAGGGTACAAATGCAGTAAGTTCATTGGAGCACATTCCCTGAAAGTACAACAGGCACAGGGATGCAGTTCTATGGTGATACGACGGGCTGGAGCTTTGCAGACGGTACGGGACATATTAGGTTAGAAATTCTTTTTTACACCCTGTACAAGAGGGAAAGGCTGGTGGTTGGTGCACCAGCCCAAGTGTAGCAACAGTACTCCATCAACCTATAGTTATATAGGATAATAACAAATGTGAGAAGTTTTCTAGCCCGGTAAAGGGAGCCTACCTTTTTTGCGGAAAAGTTGGCAGCATCTACTATGTGCTTATTCAACATCATGTTGTCTGAGAATGTCGGACCAAGGAGTTTAAATGTTGGGCTCTTGGGAAGAGTGCTATCAGCCATCACAATCTGTTGGCAGAAAGGTTTCTTATAGTTCTTAAACGAAAAAAAACTTTGTCTTGGTAGCATTAAATTTGACCATCAATTTTTTGGCCCCATTCTACTACAGACTGGAGGTCATTTTATAAGGATTCAGCCATTGCCTTGCATGTGTGGGCATTCGATTTGCCGTCCTGTCGGGAATTGTCTGTTGTCATCAGCAAATACACCCATCTCAGACGCGATTACATTAGAGAGGTCGTTTATGAAAATCAGGAATAATAATGGTCCAAGTATCGACCCCTGAGGCACACACGCATTCCGATTTTGAGAAGTTGATGTTCATGTTTATGAACACACACATTATATATAATATATATATATATATATATATATATATATATATGAGAGAGAGAGAGAGAGAGACAAAAGCAACATAGCACAAAAAATCATGTTTGTTAGTTTTCATTATCTTGAAGACTATTTGTATCATACTAAAACTCTGATAATCTTGCTTGCACATTGAATGTTTTAGATGGTAGGAGGAAGGGCAAGTCGTAGGATGAGGAGCATAGAGAGAGGAGTAGCAGAATCAGAGAAAGACATAAATAAGAAACAAAGAGAAAAGGAGAGTAAGAAGAAAAAAACGTACTATCTACAAGGGTTACGGATCGTTTAATACATATATAAAATAACAATTATTAATGGTTCAGTTTTATGAACCCATCGTGGGATGGGTATTCCAGCTTATATACTCCAGAATATGTTCGTAATAGATACTGTTTTAACATTAAATAAACCAAAAAAGGTTGATATGCCATAAAACGGAAGCAGTTAAGAATTTGGAAAATGCTGTCAATGTTGACGATGCAGATCCATATATATATATATATATATATATCCATGAAACAGGATAAGAACAGACTTTTTTTTTTTTTATCATTCTTAAATAAAAATGTTGTGGGGGAAAAATCTTAGTCTTTCAAATATATTGTGCTTTTAGTTAATTTTAAAACCTTCCAATAAATTAGCCATTTAAATTTCCAAAAATGAAATATTCATTCTTATTGATTATCTTTTGGATAATTATAAAGTTTCCAAATTTTAAAAAAAGAAATACATCAATCGAAAGCTTCTGAAAATATTTTTTTGTTTATCTATGAAAACTGTCAAGTTCGTAATTTTAGTTATTTAAATGGACTCTTTTACAAAAAAAGAAACCCTGTAATAAAAAAAACAACATAAAACTTAGAGTTGTTGTCCAAAAAATCATTTTCAAACTGTCTATCAAGTTTTTGTAATGATTTGTTTTGAAGAATAATCTTAGAATTTACTTTAGGACATTTTAAAGATTTTTTCATCAGAAACTCTGAAGTATATGAATTATTTATGACAATGTTTTGAAATTATTATCAGTTCCTTAAACCAACTTTTAACTTTAATCTTCAAAAATCTATATTTTTGCAACATTATTTGATACTAGTGGGACCATCTTAGGATGATAATATTTTTTGTAATAAGGAGTACATGATTGGCTATAGTTATTGACATACTTATACTTTTGGGTAAGGTATGAACCCAGATCCCCCCCCCCTCAGTTATGAGTAAAATTGTAACGTTCTGCTGTCAACGGCAGGCAGCTGTTTTGTGTTTCTTTAAAAACAATTTTTTACCATAGTTCACCCCAAACAAGGCATGATGCCACTGTAAACGTAAGGGGCTACTGAGAAAAAGGGTGAAAGTTCTTGTTTGTTTGTTTTTTTGGGGGTGCAGCGAGATGTCTGTTTACATTAGTTTTAAATATCTGCATGTCAGTACCGTCAGGTAAACAGGGAGCAGGGAGGGAGTTCCAGAGTCCAGCAGCACAAGGAAAGAAGCTTTTGGAGTAGAAAGCTCTTCGGCATCTGGGGACCTCCACAGTGGAAGGATGGCATTTGGCAGATTGTTGGAAAATTGCCTCTGTGGTACCAGACTTTTGAAGAATTCTAGAGATAGAACTGATCCTCTAAACTACCGTCCAATCAGTCTACTGCAGACATCCTAACGGTTATCTCTAAACGCATGTACCATACACTCGACAAGGCAGGTGAAGCTAGGGCAGTAGCACTTGATATATCCAAGGCCTTTATGGCATAAAGGGCTTCTCCTGAAAATACGCTCATACGGTATTACTGGGCAATTACTTAATATAATTAGATCCTTCCTAACTAAAAGAAAAATTCAGGTTGTCCTCGATTGCCATTCATCTAAGCAACATGACATAAATGCTGGTGTACCCCAGGGATCTATCCTTGGACCTTTATTGTTCCTGATCTTCATAAACGATCTCCCTGATGACATAGAGTCTGAGATTGGTTTATTTGCTGACGACACCACGCTTTACTCTCGTAATGTTGGCAAAACAGACGCGATCATATCCCAGGCAATGGTTGAATCCTTAGAAAATGACATCCAGGCTGTAGTGGATTGTGGTCAAAAATGGTTGGTAACTTTTAATGCCGCAAAGACAAAGCTCCTTTCCTTCAATAACTACAAGAAACCTCTCCAACCACCAATTGTCATGGCAAATAACACCCTACCTGAGAGTTCAACATTCAAACTGATTTAATCTCTTATTGTATTAACTTTTAATGGGATAAGCAGTGTAGTATCGGTTCTGTTGTTATAAGACCATCCTCCTAAGAATGACTTCTTCATTTTTATCAAGGGGTGGAGGTAATCCTCTCGGTATTACATCATCCTCTGAAGGAGGGTTAATTTAGTATCTGTTGCGTTGTCATGAGATCATCTTCCCAGGTACTACCTTTTCCTTTTTTGAGGGAGGGGCGGAGTAGTGTAGTATATTTTCTGTTGTTCCTTCACCTTTTATGGGGAAGATCTTCCTAGGTTATTCCTGCTTTATTTTGAAGGGGGTATTGTAGTATATGTTCGATTGTAATGGTACGATCCTGCTAGGCATTACCTCCTTTGAGAGTCAGTAATGCAGTCTGTTCATCATGACATCCTCTCAGCCTAGCAAAAATAAAAATATGTGACCTGCGGGAACATATACTTGCTAGTAGTTTTGTAATTCTCAGATACAAAAAAACTTTAAATAGAAATGTATTTTTAGCTCGGAAAGGAAATAAAACAAGAGAAAAGATTTTGTTAATGGAAAAACTCTTCCAGTTTTCTTATTTTAAAATAACACATTGTCCAATGATAAAATATTTGCCAAGAGCGAATTTATTATCTCCACTTATTCCTGTGTCTTGCTTGTCTGTAATTGACTTATTACAAGTTTGGGCTTGTTGGCACGGTTTTATCGGCAAAGCTTGTAAGTTTGTCTCTCAATTATTAATCCGACAGCCTTTCCACCTGACCATTCACTTAGCCGACCAAGCCACTATCTTGAATCAGTCCACCATCTTTTAAGTGATAGGTGTTGACAAGAAAGGTGCGGAGGGATGATGGAATATGGAAGCTAGCGAGAAAAATGGAATGCCGTATATACGATGGTGATAAAACTCTGCACGACTAATCTGGTTAAAGAGAGGAGTAGAAAATCTTCGGATGCATTTATCAGTGGTTTATTAGGCACAAACAAAAATCCAGGCCACGTGTCATTGTCTGTTCGTTTTCAATGAAAATGTTAACAACAAATTCACCTACGTTTTGTTCCTTTTCTTCACACCACCTTTTCCGAAAACATCCCGCTATCTGCTGACTTGTGAAAAGTTTGATTATATCCCATCATCATCATCATCATCATCATCATTAGTAGCAGTGGTGGTAGTAGTAATATTCGGAGAGGTGTGATATCTTACTGTATTGTCCCAGGTTTTCCATTTTCTCATCTCCAGTGCACTTCTTGTAAACTGTATCTTTTCCAAATATCTTTTACATGTCATCTTCTCTGCGCTTCCTTCAGCCCTCTCCCCATACCAAGACACCTCAACCTTGTCTTCCTCCTCGCCTCTTCCCCCCCCCGCTTTCCATTATTGCCTTTATTCATCACACTTCCTTTTGTGAATGTCCGTGCAAGATATCCGATGTGGTAATTCACTTACGCAACATAATGGCCGACAAATTTTTGGGTGTGCTGATTTCATACACTTGTTCTTTCTCTTCCGTTCGTTTTCCAAAGAAAACGAACGGCCGTCTTAACAGGTTGTTGTTAGCCCCACCCCAATTACTCCAACTCTCTAATTGACGCCAATTCCGTGCCAAATCTTTTGTTTACTCATTCAATCTCTTTTAATTTGTATCTTTTATGACATACTAGCTGCTTCTACCCGGCGTTGCCCAGGAGCCTTTTTACTTTTAGTTTTGCTTTGTTTTTGTTTAAGATTGAATAAATTGTTTCAGGTTTATTCTTTTAACTCTTCATAAATAGCTAGTAGGGACACATGCACAGATGTTGCACGGAAAAGATGAGGAACCCAATATAAGTATTTTTATTTCATTTTTTTGACTGTATATAAATATTAACTATAGTGTCTTTAATTATTCAATTTATAAATAACTAGCAAATATATGTTCCCTCCGATCACTTATTTTTGCTAGCCTGGGAAGATATCATGGTGAACTACACTGATCCCCAAAGGAGGAGATAATGATTGAGAGGATGGTATCATGACTAACGCCCTCTCCCCCATAGGAGGAGTTAATGCCTAAGAGGATTATTTCATGACAACAGAACAGAGAGTACATTACCCCCACCCCTAAAGGAGGATGTAATATTTGGGAGCATTACCCCCATCACCTTGTTAAAAAAGGAGGAGGTAATTCCTTGGAGGACTATCTTATGACAACAGAACCGATACTATACTACTCAACCTCATTAAAAGATAAATTCAGGTTTTATCAAAATATAGTATCCATTCTCGGCATCCCAGCGACAACAGACGTTTTGCAATTGACAAAAATATTGCATTTGTATAAGAAAATATGACAATGCAAATTTACAACTGTCTATTACAGAATATTAATTTATTAGAAGGTGTTTATAAAATAAATGTATAAGAAAATATGACAATGCAAAATGACAACTGTATATTACAGAATATTAATTTATTAGGTGTTTATAAAATAAATATGTAAATTAAGAAGACCTAAATGTGTTTGTGGGTGTTTGCAGCCTATTATATATACGGTATTACAAAATATTATGTCGTCTCATAGAATTAAATAAGCACAACCTGTTTTGATGTTAATAGTTAGAATGAACATTATCAAGAAAGAGCACCATCACAATGAAGTACTTATGTAAAGGCAAGAAATATTTAATGTTTTTAAATTTTGGAGGGGCGTGTAAATAATAATGTCTTATGCACAGACACTGGAAGGAAGGTAATATTTTATAGAATCAAAAGTATTTGTAAATGAAGTAATTTTTCGATATTTTTAAGATCAGCATTTAATTAAGAATAAGTGAATATTTTGTGCAAAACCCGACTCTGAATTTAAATAATAAATAAATAAAATCTAAACCATCTTGAACCAGAATAACGAGCCAATCACCAATCTTAATGAACACCTCATCTGCTGGAAAGATCACTTCGCCAATCTGCTAAACCACAACCAACAGCCCTCATCAACTACTCCTATGAATAACACTGATCCAACTCATTATGATTGCCGAACAACTCCTCCGACGCTTGAAGAGGTTATTGTTGTTATCAAAAGTCTAAAAAAAATAACAAAGCTTCAGGCAAAGATAACATCCCTCCTAAGATCCTCAAACACAGTGCAAATATACTAGAGCCTGCCATCCATCACATTATCAACTGGGTCTTGTAGGCTGAAATATGCCCCCAAGACTGAAGCAATGCAACACTGGTACCATTCTTTAAGAAAGGTGATAAATGTTGTATCAGCGTTATCGAAGTGTCTGCTAAAATATTCGCTTTGATTCTTCTGAGACGATTTCAATCAGAACTCCAAAACGAGGCCAAACCAATGTGATTTTCGTCCTGGCCGTGGATGCACCGATCAAATCTTCACCCCAAGACGAATCCTTAGACATTGTTGGTGCTTCCAGCAAAGGACAGTCATCTGTTTCATTGATTTTGCTGCTGCATTCAACCACGGCACCCTCTGGAAAGTTATGCGATCAGATGGTAGTCTGCCTAAACTTAAAGCATACTATTGCACAACACAATCCCGCATACACATGTATGGTGACATTTCAGAATCCTTTGAAATACGGTCTGGTGTTCGGCAAGAATGTGTTCTTTTGCCAACACTTTACAATTACGCCATTAACTGGGTCATTTCGAATGCCTTAAAAGATTTTCTCAGTGTCACTGTTGGACACAACTTTGCCGTCAAGGACTTAGATTATGCAGATGATATCGCGCGACTCGGTGAAGCATTTGCTGATGTTGAGTCTGCTATTAATGAGCTTCAGCGTGTTGCATCACAGATTGGGATGAAAATAAATACCTCAAAGAGAAAACTAATCGCTGCCGACTTTGTCTCAACAGACAAAACACCCATCGTCTTCAATGGTGATGTTCTGAAAGAGGTTGAGAGTTTCAAATATCTTGACGCCATCATGACAGCCACGGGTCATGGTGGACTTGACATCAAAGCGCGAATTGACGTTGCATGTCATACTTTCTGCCAACTCAATTCCTGGCTCTGGTCAACATCTGAGATAAGACACAGCACTAAAGTAAAGATCTACCAAGCGCTGGTGCGAACGATCCTCCTTTATGGCAGTGAATTCTGACCAATGAGAGTGGAAGACATTAGGCGATTAAAAACTTTTGATCACCACTGCCTGTGTCGTATCCTCTGTGTCCGATGGCATCACTTCCCGTCAAACAACACAGTATATTTCTGCTGCAAAATTAACTCCCTCTGACAAGTCATCCTCACGAGACGTCATGTCCTTCGCCGTCAACCTAGCGAATTCATCTACGAAGCAATTACCCCAGCTTCCCTACAGGGTTGGAAAAGGCGATGTGGTGGAAAAACCTGTCTGATGACGGTTAAAACTGATCTGGAACTCAACCTGGTTCTCCGAATCTACAGAGTTCATCATTGGAACAGCGAGTGGCTAGAGATCACCCAATCGTTGACTTTAAATAGTCAGGCTTGGTCGGCCTTCGTGAGGGATGAAGTAGTAAGGATGGATGGAGCCGCTCGACCCACTCCGGGTGAATCCTGTTTCAAGTACAAGTAGTTCTGACTGAGGTTCGATTCACATTAATTATTTACTTATCCAGTATTTACAATCTTAACAGCTACCATTATTTTGGTTGTTGTTATTTGCACTTTTTGCTGGCTGCATCCTCCAGCATTCTTTACATATCTCCGATGAAGGCTGATGGGTACAGAATTTTAAAATAGCAAGTAGACACCGAAAGTTTCTTTTTCACAAGATTATCTTAGAAAATCTTTCAACAGTGAAACTTTGTTTGAATCATATGACACAACAATTAACATCCTACACCACAAACTGAAAGTTACAATCAATTTGCAGATTATTTTATTATGGGATTTGTGGTTGAGTTTGTGAATAAAAAGATAAAATCATTTAAACATTTTGATTGGATGAAATCTTACTGTAGATAAAGAGAGTAAAACCACACGTAATGCAATTTGTAAGTAATTGCCACCATCTTTTATTATTACTGCAATTATGGGGACGTGCCTGCTATTAACTTGTTGAACAAGAAATTGTTAGAAGGAAATTAATTTAATTAATGTTTTTTTTTGGGGGGAGGGGTGTAATTCAATTCTGACTTTTTTCTTTCTTTGGTTCAATTTTATATGGGTTAATAAAAATGTCTATTTCCTGATATTAGGAAACCATATGGGAAGGATTTAGAATTCTAATTTAAATTTCTACTTTTGCTTGTATTTTTTTGTTTTTTTATTACATTCTCTTTGCTTTTTTTTTTTTGCTCCCTTTTATTATTTTACTTGCTTTTTTATTGTTCACTTTTGCTTTTTTTCTTTTATTTAAGTCTTTTTCAATTTATATATATATATATATATATATATATATATATGTACAGAGATTATTATTGTTCAAATCTTTATTTTTATTTTCTCTTTCTTTTCCATTTCATGTGTAAATATTTGGATAAAGTTTGTAAGTATCATTTTGTGCATATCCTATTTGCCCTGTTTCCTCAATCGTTAAAAGCCTTTATTTTAAATCTCTTTCTCTCACTCATACCTTCCATACTCCCACCCTCTTTCTCTCTTTTTTTTCCTCCTCTCCCTCTCTCTCTCTTTCTTTCCCTCTCTATCTCCCTCCCTCCCTCTCCCTCCCTCCCTCTCTCCCTATCTCTTCCATCCCTCCCACCCTATCTCTTCCATCCCTCCCACCCTCTCTCTCTCCCTCCCTCTCTTCCTCCCTCCCTCTCTTCCTCCCTCCCTCTCTTCCTCCCTCCCTCTCTTCCTCCCTCCCTCTCTTCCTCCCTCCCTCCCTTCCTCCCTCCCTCCCTTCCTCTCTCTATCCCTTCCTCTCTCTATCCCTCCCTCTCTCTATCCCTCTCTCTCTATATCCCTCTCTCTCTCTACCCCTCTCTCTCTACCCCTCTCTCTCCCTCTCCCTCTTTACCTCTCTCCCTCTTTACCTCTCTCCCTCTTTACCTCTCTCCCTCTTTACCTCTCTCCCTCTTTACCTCTCTCCCTCTTTACCTCTCTCCCTCTTTACCTCTCTCCCTCTTTACCTCTCTCCCTCTTTACCTCTCTCCCTCTCTCTCTTTCCCTCTCTCTCTCTTTCTCTCCCTCTCTCTCTCTTTCCGTCCCTCTCTCTCTCTTTCCCCTCTCTCTCTCTTTCCCCTCCCATTCCCTCTCTCTCTCTCTTTCCCCTCCCCTTCCCTCTCTCTCTTTTTCCCTTCCGCTCTCTCTTTCACCCTCTCTCTCTCTCTTTCACCCTCTCTCTCTTTCCCCTCCCCTCTCTCTCCCTCTTTCATTCCCTCCCTCTCTCTCTCCCTCTCTTTCATTCCCTCCCTCTCTCTCTCCCTCTCATTCCCTCCCTATCTCTCTCCCTCTCTTTCATTCCCTCCCTATCTCTCTCCCTCTCTTTCATTCCCTCCCTATCTCTCTCCCTCTCTTTCATTCCCTCCCTATCTCTCTCCCTCTCTTTCATTCCCTCCCTATCTCTCTCCCTCTCTTTCATTCCCTCCCTATCTCTCTCCCTCTCTTTCATTCCCTCCCTATCTCTCTCCCTCTCTTTCATTCCCTCCCTATCTCTCTCCCTCTCTTTCATTCCCTCCCTATCTCTCTCCCTCTCTTTCATTCCCTCCCTATCTCTCTCCCTCTCTTTCATTCCCTCCCTATCTCTCTCCCTCTCTTTCATTCCCTCCCTATCTCTCTCCCTCTCTTTCATTCCCTCCCTATCTCTCTCCCTCTCTTTCATTCCCTCCCTATCTCTCTCCCTCTCTTTCATTCCCTCCCTATCTCTCTCCCTCTCTTTCATTCCCTCCCTATCTCTCTCCCTCTCTTTCATTCCCGCCCTATCTCTCTCCCTCTCTTTCATTCCCTCCCTATCTCTCTCCCTCTCTTTCATTCCCTCCCTATCTCTCTCCCTCTCTTTCATTCCCTCCCTATCTCTCTCCCTCTCTTTCATTCCCTCCCTATCTCTCTCCCTCTCTTTCATTCCCTCCCTATTTCTCTCCCTCCCTTTCTCTCTTCCCCCCTCCCCTTCCCTCTGTCTTTTTTTTTTGCTTTTTGCCCTCTCTCTCTCTCCCTTTAAAACATATGATTCAGATTTACAATTAACCTTCCGATATTTTTGTAATTAATCTTCATCTGCAGCAAAATGTTTCTCTACGAATTTCACAGCCATTTAAAGTTTTATACAAGATTTGTTTCATACTTATCATTATTGTCAACATCTTGACAATTATGTTTAATCCTGTTTTCATCAATGACCACAATTCTAAAAAATAAAAAAAATGTTTGGTTTGACACATTAGTTAGTTTATACATCCATATCTTTTATATAAAGTGTACTTTGAGAAACTATTTTCATTGACACATGTCCGGTTAAAAGCCATTGACAAACAAGCTCTTTAAATATAGCTTTCTTCAAGTTTTCTTCTTTTCTAACAAGTAACCTCATTTTTTTTCTTACGGATGTGGAGTTTACATGTTTTGTTGGCACTTTTTTTATGTAAATCAAAAATATTCAGGCAAAACATCATTTGCGAAGAATACAACACACTCTTAATCTCTAAACGCGGTTAATTGTAAGAAAGGGAGAAAAATTGAAAATGTACATTCTTGCCAATTTTATATAATATATATATATATATGATAATTATTTTATTTACACAGACATGTACAAAATCTGCGACACTGGCATGTCGATGTTATCAATCAACAGTTACTATAAACTGAGATCTCATCAGGCAGAGTTAGAATCCGATCTTAACCTCAGATCATATTTGGAGAGAATGAAATGGAGAGATAAAGAAAGAGAAGAAGAAAAGAAATTTAACATTTCAAAAATTGGGGGGTCACGTGATTTAGGGCCGTTAAAAATCAAAAAATCTAAAATCTGAAACAAACAGGACAAATAAATAAATAAAATAAGGTGGAAATAGAGACATATAATGAAGGGAGTAGGGTAAAGTGATAGGAAGGTAGACAAATAAAGGAAAAGAAAAAGGAAAAGAAAACGTCTGTTGATTCAGACCGAGAGAGAAGAGATAGGAAATAGAAAATAGGAGGGGGGAGGTGGACATGCACGATTCAAGTGTCAAAAAACGACAGTTATTTTCAAGTCGAGCGGATAAATGTATTTTTCAAGTGAACTATAATATTGTGTGTATGCATGCGTGCGGACAAACCGATCAGCTATAATATATATATATATATATATATATATATATATATATATATATATCCGTGGCCTGTTGGGTCACAACCACTATCACTATTTATTCTACTTTGATTTCATTTGAAAATCCCTAAACTGTGACATATCTTTTAATCTTTTAAGACATTCTTCTCACATAACTAAAAATCAGTCTCTTTACTTCTATAGTATCTTTATTACTAGTAGTAGTAGTAGTAGTATATCAGAGTATTATTATTTTCATATAGAAGTAAAGAGACTTTTTATTTGCTTTCTAATTTACATACTTGTTTGTGGTGTATAAATACACGTATGTAAATTTGAGATGACGACACCCAAAAAGAGTCACTCTTTCTCGAAATGCTCACAGAGATCTGAAGAAATATTAGAGAGTGGTTGAATTGACATTGTGAGATGGAGAGGGGAAAAAATACTGAATGTGAAGAAACGAAATGAAAAACCGTGCAAAAAGGGAACAAGTGAAAAAGATTAGAATAGAACATGAAGAGTATTCTGTTCTTACTGCTGGTTTAGTATTATTAGACTGAGCTAGTATTAAGGAGAGTTTTTTAAAAAAATGGCTTTCATAAATAAATGCTTGTAGGAATTCATTGTGTGGAGTATCAACAGACAATGGACATTTTAAAATTAGAATCGGGTCACATTGAGCGTAGCGATGGCTGGATTGCTAAAGTCCGACAGTTGAATGTGCCAGCAGAGAACATCACCACTGGCAGACCCAAGTTGACTTGGGAGGACGTAGTCAAACGTGATAGGAAGGCCATGGGTATGGATTCCATCAAGCCTTGCCAAAGACAGGAGTGGAGAGAAAGACTTAGATTTCGAGACTAGACAATCAGGCCCCACCCTCATCAGAGGATCAATTGTGGCCTGATTCAACAAATAAACCGGTTGTTGTTGTTGATGAAGAAGAAGAAGAAGAAGAAGAATTCATTACCCAGCATGGATGCTGGGTAGTTCAGATAGTAGATGGAATGAAGTAGTTTTATGCTGAATCCTAAAGTTGTTTTAAATTTTATTTCTGATAAATATCTATTAATAATGGAGATTATGTATCTGTCTTAAGCTGAAGCGATACTATTGTTAACGACTATTGTATTTAGCATAGTATAGTCTGTTATAGTGGGAGAGGGAGGAGGGAATTACTCCATCACACTGTTTATGTAAAGTATATACAAAATAACATCTATCAAATTAATCTTATATATAGCATTAGATAAAATGAAAAAATAAAATAAGGTGCGAATCAAATTTTATTACAATTCAAAGTTCAAGCAAAGTAATTGAAAGTCCTTAACCCATGGGTTTTCAAAGAAAATTCTTCTCGTCAGAGGATCATTACCACAGTGGAATTACAGCAAGTAATTAAAACTTTACTTTGAAAACATAAAGATAAAAATATAATAATAGTAAACAAAATTAATAATAGAATTAATAATAAAAAAAATATATATATGCAACACAAATTGTATCGGCAAAAAACATATATTTAAGTTGAAATAAGCCGAAATGTTACCATTCGATGTGTGATATTCAAGACATGTATTACATGTAAGCGAAACAATGATTCGGGGATCATTTTATATGGGATGAAATTCAAAATACAACTCACTAGATGCAAGCGCCGCTAAGGCCAATTCGAACAATGTTAAACTGACCTGATGTTTTCGGCCATTATTTTCT
The DNA here is from genome assembly GCA_963556195.1 of Sepiola atlantica. Taxonomy (NCBI): domain Eukaryota; kingdom Metazoa; phylum Mollusca; class Cephalopoda; order Sepiida; family Sepiolidae; genus Sepiola; species Sepiola atlantica. The sequence goes on from OY744517.1 coordinate 198,427,053, forward strand.
TCCAGGTCCGATGAAGTTACTCCAGTGAAGAATTACTTTGCTTGAATTTTGAATTGTAATAAAATTTGATTCACACCTTATTTTATTCTTTCATTTTATCTAATGCTATTAATGCTCTATCCAATATATTGAGCTTCATTTTTATCCGGATGTTCACTAATTAAAGATATTAGTTGCCTCTTATATCTTTTGTTGTATTAACCATATATATATATATATATATATATATATATAAAAAACTGATTGGATTTAATCTGAAATCTATAATCATTTTATCTTTTAATGGGGGGGGGGTATAGTATCATGAAACCATCCACCCATGCATTATCTCCTCCTTGGAGGATGGGGGTGGGGTAGTATATTTTTGTTAGTCATGATACCATTCTTCCAGGCATTACCTTCTTGGCGGGAGGGGCAGTATATGTTCGTTCATCACGATACCATCTTCCCAGGCATTAACTCCACAGTGGTGTAGTATCTGTTCTGTTGTCATGAGACCATTGCCTTCTCTTTTAACGTGAGAGCAGTGTAGTATATGTTCGTTTGTCATGATCCCATCCTCTCCGTTTTTTTGTGGGGAGAGGGATAGTGTAGTATCTGTTCCGTTGTCATGATACTATCCTCCCAGGCATTACCTCCTCCTTTGGAGGGGGGAGAGGCTAGCATATGTTCGTCATGATACCATCCTCTTTGTCTAGTAAAGATATGCAACCAAAGAGAGCATATATTTGTTTGTCCATTTAACTTTGCATTAAAAAGATTGTTGTTTTTAGTATTAGAATTTTAATAGATTGTAAATATATAGAAAATAGACGCCAATATTGTTTTTGCATATACTTGGGTTATAAATTATAAAAGTATGTCAATTTCTTTTAATTTTTTAAATAAAGTTTTCAATATTAAAAATTTCTGAACTAAGTATATTTATAGTCACTTGATAAATAAGTAATGTATACTTAGAATAACTTTCAAGATAAAATATGTGAATACCGGTTCTCTTTCTAGAATGAAAAAAAAAATGACTCAAACTCCACATTACGAAAATAAACTTAAATCTTCTTATTGCATTTTTAATGTCTAGCTTGGAGGAGGAATCCCTGGTGGCCAAAGAGAAAGAAAGGCTCTATTTTAATTTTTCTTTTTTTTTTCTTTTTTTTTTCTTTTTTTACCTCTTGTTATTTAATCCTTAAATCTATTTGTTTTTTTGCTTGTGTATGCTGTAACTTTGTATCATGTTTAAAAGACCAATCTCATATAGTTTTATTTTTCGTTTGCATATACACCAGTGTTTTTAAAGTATTTTCTAGAATTTCAACAGACAATGGTCTCAGAATATTTCAACATTATAATTACTACGCCTTAAATGATTACTTTAGCAAGTAGATTTGATGGAGTAGGTTTATGTTTAATTCTAAATATCAATTTAATATTGCTTTAACCCTTTCAAAATAACTTATTTAAAAAGGCCAACTTGTATCCCAAACCAAAAAGACCTGTTAACTTCAAACTGCCATTAAGAATTCCCACAATGCACAGCAACTGAACAATCTGAATGCCTTTGTAGTAAACACATTAAAAAACTAAATGAATCAGATAATTATCACTTTGGGCACATATATTTGCTAGGCTGTGAGAATGATATCATGATGAACGGATTACATACACTGACCCTCAAAAGAGGAAGTAATGATTGGGAGGAATGTATCATGACAAATGAAAATATACTATACTACCCTTCAAAGGAGGAGGTAAAGCCTGAGAAGACCCCCTCTCTAAATAAAAGGAGGTGGTAATGCATGTTCAGATGGTATCATGATAACAGAGCAGATACTACAATACCCTCGCAAAAATAGAGGAGGTATTACATGGGACGACACTCCCATAAAAGGAGAAGGTAATGCCTGCGAGTATGGTATTATGGCAACAGAAAAAATACTACACTACCCCAATAACCCAACATAGGGTTGTTAATGTTTTTTTTATTGTTTTTTTTTTTTTTATTAAAACATGGTTTAATTAAAACTGTTGATAACAGAATTTATTAAGTCAAAAAACTTTTAAACTTTTTGGCTAAGATCAAAGTGTAGTATCTGTTCCGATGGATACTGCACCCTATAGACCAGTATCGTCTTCGCCTTCGGGTCTTGATTCCGCCGGTCTATGGGTCTGTCCTGTGCAGTTCTAGGAGGTCCACCCTCCCAGGCTTTGCCTCCCCTCTTTGGGGAGGAGTAGGTTTATTGCTTACTGCCTGAGGCACCCCTACCGGGGAATGCCGACGGGGCTGCCCAGGCAATTTTTAATGGCCAGAGTGCTCACCTTCTCAGGCGCTGGCTTTTCAAGTCCCACTTTCCCGACCCGACCTTGGGTCACATCTTACCTTGTGGGAGTAAGATAAAACTGGCCTTGTGCCTAACCTCCTGGGGATGTAAATAAAGAGTTGTATTATTGATTTAAATAAAAGTAATCTGTTTTGATGGTAATATAAGAGGGATAAATGAAAAAGACTTTTGCATTTATTCATTTCGAAGATTATTGATATAGCTCTATCCAATTGTACAGGATCTGCAGTCTCAGTTGAGTTTTGCCCTGATTCTAAGAAACAGATCCTGTGTGTGTATCCCATTTAGGTTTGCTTAAAACATAGTGAGACATGTTTCCTGCTAATTTTAAAATGGTTAAAAGCATTGTTCTGTTTAGATACTTGGATTTTAACATATTGCCAAAACTCGCATATAAAAAAAGGATATAAATGGGGGGGGGGGGCTGTATATTTTTGTAAAGCATAAGCACATTGCAAAATCAAGTTCAGGTTGTTTTGATTTTAAAGTCTCACCAGCCATCTTATCTTATTTTATTTTTATGTAGAGAGAAAAGAGTAATTAACTTTCAAATTATGGGCTTAAGTAATGAAATCTAAGTCCATCTGATTCAGCCTTTCTCTTTGAGTGCATTCTGTAATTATTTTCTGCTTTGGTGGACGTGACCTCACTCACATTTTTGACAATATTAAACATTTTTATTTAACACAATTTTAATTAAGATTTATTTTAAAAGAAAGGAAAATGAATTCCTCATTTATTATTTATTTATTTATTTATTCATTTATTCATTTTTTCCCATGTAGGGGGGGGGATTATGGATACATACTCCTGCAGACTATGGAATTCAAATCCAATCGGATCTATTACATTTAGCGAGGTATGAACCTTCCGCCCCAGATAAAATAACAACTTACGTTTCATTAATCATTTATAATGGGTATTGTTTTTTTTCATTAAATATCTCTGAAAAAGGATTGAAATGCCATAAAACAGAAACCAAACCAATAAATCTGCAATAGGTACTTTATTTAGGCATAAAATTCCCCCTCACCCCCCCCCCCCAAAAAAAAATAGTTGATATGCTTTAAAACAAACCATTTTTTTTTTCCAATTTCTTCTAAATAAATTTTTGATTGTTTTATTTTCACTCACCAATGCGTGTATAACTCATACAACCGTTTTTCCGCCGTCGTGAACCCAGGTTCTTGTTTGTCTGTGGATACAATCACTTGGATGCCAATGTTTTTAATAACGGCTTATTACAACGAGAAGAATTGTCACAGAATACATCAGAGAGACAGGTTACTTTTGTACGTGAGAGAGAGAGGGAACGACAGATAGAAAATTCTGGACAAAGAGATATTAACAGTCAGATCAATTGTGCTCAGAAAATACAAAAAATAAATCTTGGTACTTTACCCTTTGGCTCCTCCCCTTTTGGTACAATGGAGGAGGTACTACAAGCTGGAAGGAGCCACCTTGTCCTGAGAGTGGGTCTGATTTTTTTCCACAAATGACGAATAATGCTGGTTGTATATTAAATTTCAGTATTTTTTTTTATTTATGACTAGCAGGGCTACCCAGCGTTACCCGGGGGCATGGATAACAAACTCGAAGACTTAAAAAAAAAAGTGTAACATCTTTCTGTTAAACTTCTCCCTTTACCTCTCCCTCTTCCTTCAGCTATCCCTCTTTCTGTGTCTCTATCTCTCTGGCAGCTGGTTCAATATAATAGAAAGAAAGCTGACTGACTGTTGACCTAATTTCAGTGTCAATTTTTTTAAGCCACTATCTGTATGAATGAAAAAAGAGAAAAGCATATTGGTCCATGGTGACTCCAAAGGGAATGACTATTTGTGTATTTCTTTTTACCATAATGAGGTTGGGGGTCATACTGAATCTGATTATTTAAAGATATCTTGTGTAGTTTCTGACTTTTAGCCGGACACACATACATACATACATACACACACAAAATTGCAACTTTCCTTTGAATAATAGAAGATAATCTCCATTGTTTTCAAATTTGTACTTTTCCTAAAACAAAATGTTTCCTTTTTATTAAGCATTATTAGTTTTTGTTTATGGGCCTCTCTCTCTTTTTAACCATCTTAATTCAATAGGACACTATTGATAGAATATCAATACACAGATTAAAAAGTAGTGCATGTCGAACTACTTGATTCTATCAATAGTGTCATTTTTTCTGAGTTTTTTTTTTTTCTTTGTTTTGTTTTTATTGTTGTTTTTATTGTTCTTTGTTTTTGTTTTTTTAGTAAAACTGCACTTTCTTGTGCTGCTAAGGAACACATTTTTAAGAGTCATTTTTTTTCTTCTCAGTACTACAGCATTATGAAATGATAACAGTTTTTGGCTAGGAACAAAGTGTAGTATCTGCTCTGATACTACACTTCACCTTTTCTTTCCTCGGTCAGTGAAAAAGAAATCCTTCTAGACTGAGGCAATTTTTATTTTTGTCTCAATTAAGTGTCCATTTTTGAGGAGCTGGATATCCCCCACATAAAAAAAACCGACCTTGTGTCTAACTCTGCCCTCGTGAGGAAGCAAGTAAATAAGTACTTTGGGGCGCAAATAAAAACAAAATGTGATTTTTATTTATAAAATTTCAAGGTTTTTATACTTGCGCCTAACATCGGCCATATTTTTACTGTCTGGTCATCGGATGTTTAAAAAGATTGTCTGCTTAGTAGTTAGAAAAATGTAATATTCAACTCTAACCTAAACTCTTAACCCTAAAAACAATTCTTCAAAGATTGAACGTAAGAGAAAATCATTCTTTCTGAAAAATAAGGTTAGTCAATTAATTGTTATTACAAAGCAAAACTTGACATTTTGCAGTTCCCTTTTCTGAGTTTAAAAAAACATGGCGATTTTATTAGACATGTGAAGTATTAAAACTTAACCTTTGAAATTTCATTACAAATAAAAATAAATTGTTCGGTTTTTTAAAAATGTTTATCAGAGTGAGATTTGACCTTAAGTATCTAGGAAAGATAAGTTAGAGCATTCAGAATACTAATTTCCAATAACGAAGACATTCTGCAACATTAGGCAAATCTTTTGAAAGATTGTATAAGGATAGCATTAGAAATCTGTGCATGATAAACAACTTCACATCTGAAGAACTTCATCGAATATTAACAAGTGAAAGAACAAAAGTCCTCATAAGTAATCAAATGTTGTTAATTCCGTTCTTCATTTTCAATCCTCTCGTAATATTCTTCATTATTCAACTGACAATCTATTCTTCTCATTAATCTTCATCTTCAAGTGGCTTTTAGCATTGATAAGTAAAAAATATATATTTTAATAACAAAAATATAAAAAAACTTAAAATGGGTAAAAACCCAGGAATCGACAATATTTATTCTGAACATTTGAGAATTTTTCAACACAATTCTATCAATTGAACGGATTCCTTATAAGTTTGAGGCAATACACGATATTTAAAAATCACAGTATTTTGATGGTTTATGTGCATTTGGTTTTCTTATCTAGAAGGAATGGTGAAAGGGTGCAAAAAAAAAGAAAAGATGGCATGATAATGTCTTATGGGGCTAGTTAATACATGATATAGTGTATTCTGTGTGTGAATAAAACGATTGATGACTACCTATGATAACAATTTTTTTTCTAAAAAATGCAGGATTTAGCGGCACCCCTAAAGTGGAGCGTTATCTTTCTAATGTTTATGAAGTCTAATCATTAAAAGACAATTGCAAATGTTGCACTTATTCCTGTCATTAGAAAATAAGTTATTTTTTTATTTGATTCACATTGTCATTCACTGTTTTGATGATATTTTACCAGAAAACGTTCATCTTTTTATTACTTAAATATTTTGTTTTTGTTCTATTTTTTCTTCGCAACCTCTACATTGCTGAATTCCAAAGGTGGTAAGTTGTTTCTTTGTTTGTTTTCTTACTTTTTTAATGAACAAGCTAACAAGACGTGACATTACATTTTTGCACAAAGTCCATAACACCATATTACACTTTTTCTTCTTATTTCTTACTCACACTCACTCACTATCCAGGTTTAACCTCTCTGTTCCCTTTGACAAGAGGTTCAACATTGTCTGGCTGTCCTTATGCTAAGTCTCTAGTGATCACGAGTGTGGGGATTGACTGTCCATTTGCCACTGTTTACAATCTTGCCTGATGATTTCTTTCCATGTCTTCTTAGGGCGCCCGGCTTTCTTTTTGCTGTCTAGTCTTAGGCCTCTGCATGTGTTAATGTACCCCTTGCTTTTTTCAACATTCACGAACCAGCGAAGACAGTTTGCCCAATTTCTCAAGTAGAGTGTCTGACCTAATGTTCTGGATCTGGTCTGATTTTATGTTGCGTATCCACCTGATCATTACTCTGTCATTTCTCTAGAGTCCGGCAACTGAAGCCTAGGTGAGGGCCCAACACTCACTGCCATCGAACATCACGCTTCTTACGTAGCTATCACAGACCTTACCCCTGGTAATAATTGGGATGGCTCAGGATGTTAGGATTGGGATAAGTTCTCTGAACTTTCTCCAAGCTGTCTTGATTGTGATAGTCGAACTTAGTTCGCAGCCACCTCCAGTACTCAGCATATCTCCTAGGTAACAAAAAGTGTCTAACACCTCCAGGGTGTTCTCGCCTATTTCAACTTCGGTGTAAGGGCAGCTTTCAATTGGGCATGCTAGTCCTAAACATCTCTTACATCTGAAGTCTCGATCTGGTGTGAGCCTATCATGTACTCCGCTGCACCTTTTGTGGCTGCACTGTATTGCATTGCTCATAACCCCTCTTCTACATACCGTCTTTCTTCCATACTTGCAATCTTTCTTCCAGCTCATTCATTGTCTCTGCTATTATGACCAAATCGTTGGCATACAATAGTTCCTATGGCTACCCTGTTCGGAACTCATTGGAGAGGGTCTCAGAGACAACAATGACCAACAAGGGACTGAGGACTGATCCTTGATGTACTCCAACATTTACACTGAACTCATCACTGTAGGTGTCATCTAATCATACATTTTATAATGTTAAATTTTTCAGGTGGGGTCCAAAGGATGTAATCAGCATTCATATTTTCTGTCCTCGGTCAGTGTCGAAATCCTTCTAGACTGAGACAATTTTTATTTTTGTACCCATGTAGAGTGCCCCTTTTTGAGGAGCTGGATTTTCTCCACATTAAAAATCAACCTTGTCTCTAACTATTCCTTCATGAGAAAGCAGGTAAATAGGGACTACCTGTCATTGCCCGTATATTATATAAAAACTAGCTGCACCTACCCGACATTGCCTGGGAGTTATTTTACTTTCATTTTTGTTTTGCTTATTCCCCACCCCCCTTGAATTTTCTCTTAATTAATTTTTTTTGAGAAAATATTTACATTTATTTTTTTACCAAATTATTTAAAAATAAAAAAAATAATATTAATACAATGTTAGTTAAAGCAAAATTGTTTGGGACTATTAAAATAATTTCCAACACTATTGATAATGTTTACCCATTCCTTTATTTATTTTTTATTATCGCTTATGTTTGAATTCATGTTTTGAAACACATAAATCTATGACGTCACGCCAAAGCTATAATTATTTTGTTACGTTAATGTTTTAAGCTCTATTTATAAGAAAGTCCAAATAGCTCAGTTGGTAGACCCTCAGACTGAAGATCTCAAGGTTTCGGTTTCGATTTTTTGCCATGGTATCCGCTTTATTTGTTGGAAATTTATTTATTATTTTAAAAGTAGTTAAGATCTCTAATATTTTGAAATGAGACAAATTCTGTAATTACGTTTGAAAAAATATTTGATTGACGGATGGACAAAATTTCTATATATATAAGAAAGATTTTGAAACTTACATTTATTCATTACTTTTTTCTTTTTAACTGTTTTAAATAAATTAATTATTTAATTTGTATTGTTTAAATTTTAGAAAACTTATTCGTATTGCATTATGCAATATCTGATCAGATAATTTTTTAATAGAGAAATAATAATGATAATAAAAAGCAAAATGATCTGTTCACATTAGAAAGCTTATTAGAAGAAATATATAATAATTCATATCCCTCCAGTAATTCAGTATAATTAAGGATAAATTCTTTGCAATTTAAAGTTTTTACTCTTTTTTTTAACCATCATATTCGGTTTATCGTCCTTTTTACATGCTGACATATGTTGGACAGCTTTTAGAAATTGACTTCCAAACTAACCTATCTCGGGCAGGTCTTTATTTATCCCTCTTTCTCTCAAATCCATCCTTATCACTTCCATGTTTTCCTTGGCCTTCCCCTGTGAACTGGACTTGATACTTTAACTGTCCTACATGTACTGACCCATGAACTCTAATCCATTCTTTCAACGTGGCCATATCACCGAAGTCTTCCTATACTGTCCAGATTTAATCTTCCTCTGAGGTCATCAGATCTAAGTATGTCTTTAAGACTCACATTGCTAGTTAGTAATGACAGACCTTCCCCGAACTTACTCCATCCACTCCTAACTCTTGCAATCACGCTAGCAGCTGCTCCACCCACTTTTAAATAAATACAATTCACATGTATTATATTAAAAATAACATCAACAATATACAAATTCAGGCTTAAGACAGGAAAAAAAATTTTTTGTTGAAATAATGTCGCCATATTATTTTGTTGATTTTTTTTTTTTTTTTTATAATATTATTTTTACATATATTTTAATTTGCAGAGATCTTCGCTCATATAAAGTTGTGATATAATTTTTGACAAAAAGTTGCTTTGGAGATACTGAATTAATATATACACGCGTCTCTTAAATATTTTAGTTTTGGAGTTTTAGCTAGACACACACGTAAAAATGCCCTTTATTTAGATATAGATGAAATACCTTTTAATAAGTGAGTTCAGACCCCAAAATACTTTTTATAGATTTTTTTTTAATACTTTTATGCAAAAATTTAATAAAAATAGAAGTTTCTACGACTGAATTTTTGGGCTGAGAAGATTTAAGATCTGAGGCCAACAAATTTTGGTGAGGGTTGAAGGGCCATACTCCTCAGGAACATTCTTATGTGATTTTGAAACTTGTATGTATATCATTTGATTTCTTACTGAAAACAATATTTGCTGCAGCCATATTCATTTCTAGAGAAAACAGAAACATCTTTACATACCAGCAGGAAAACTTGCCGTTGCCAAGAATTGAATGAGAAACCCTATGCCTTTTTGTGTCTTCGCTAGTTTTAATGTCTAGCCCATAACACCATATTAGCTTTTTTATTTTTATTTTATACATTTGTTAATATTCAATTGTTGAGGTGGAGCCGACGGATGTACAAGTGATTGCGTGGGAGGTGGTGTAAGTTCAATGACATTTATTGAAATCATCTGTGGTAAATTTATAGTCTTTACTATCCTCGAGACGTGGCATTCCCTGGGAATGAATGAGGACCCCTGTGCACTCCAGCTCCACTGAACCCCTTATTAACAATTCTATTATTTTCGTAAATAAAATAATGTAAAAAGTTGTATTTACTTTTTATTGATGACCAGCATAAACGCAGATCCCCCACCCCACCCCCACGATAATGTTGTACCCTGTTTGATCAAAATGAAATATACTTATCCAAGTAACCTGGGTAATGTAATTTCAGAATATATATGGTTATGGGGGTCTATCTCCAAAACCCTACGAGGAGTTTGTGAACAGAGAAGAACTACAACTTTAAATATACTGATCTATTGCACTGAAAGATCATAGTGTAAAAGTGGCTAAGTGGTTAATGACGCGGACTAAGGACCTGGGTGTGCCGGGTTCTAATCCAGTTCGTTCCACAGAAACACTTTCATCAGAACCCACACCTGACCTTGTGTCTAATCTCCTGGAGATGAGATAAATAAAATACTAAGATATCTGAAATTTATTTTGTCTTTTGGGGATGTAAATTTTTCCCTTTAACTTTTAAATATAAGAATCTAGATTAAATAAAAAAAAATAATATTTAAAACAAGCCCTGCATAAACAAAACCTATAAAGCTTTAGCTTTGCAGTCAGATGATACGTGTTTTTAAGTCGTTTTTATTTTGTCTGTTCACGGCACATTTAGATAAAAAAAAGTACGCCTTTTTTTTTTCTTTTGTAGACTTGTTTTACCTTGGTAAAATTAGATCTTCTGTCGACATTTTTTTTTTTACAGATTTTTTTTGGTTACAAAATATAAATACTTGGTTGTCTATATCTTATCTACAACAGTTGATAATATGTGTAGCATCACAGAGTACTTATAAGAGAAAACACAGACCCCCCACGATAATGTTGTACCACCGTTTGATCAAAATGAAATATACTTATCCAAGTACTCTGAATAATAAAGTTTCAGAATATATATAATTATGGGGGTCCATCTCCAAAACTCTAGGAGGAGTTTGTGAACTGACAGACAGACGAGAACTATAATTTTATATATAGAGATATAGCAGAAAGTACATAAACAGTAATTATCTTGAAAAGGGGGGGGGGGGGTCTGATTATTATTATTATTTCCTCTTCCAACTTGTCCGTTAAAACTCAATGAATCTGACATTTCTTAACTGCAAACATTTCTACATACAAAGGAAATTACTTTTTCTCCCTTGATATCAGTCTAATTAGAAATCACCCGAGTAATTACCTAAATGGTGTATATATTTAATCTGTGCACTTTGCCTTGCAGGCATCGTCAGAAAATAAAAATAAAAATTAAAAAAGCCCTTCTCATAGTATTCATCTTTTTTATTTCTTTTTGTCTTAATTTACTTGATTGATTCTTTAAATTTAGTTTCAAATAACTTTGATTTTAATGGAAAATGAAAGTTTAATTAACCACTGGCAATTACAAGATGAGGAAAAGAAAAAATAATTTCGCTCATCATTTTTGCTGTTGCGTTTAAGTAACATGAAAGAGGTTGAGTCTTAAAACTACTCCATTATTAATTATTATATAAAACACATTTGAATAAAGAAAACTTATTACGGAAATATCACAACGATACACTGGCATCATAATGACATAAGGAAATGCAAAAGTAATCTATATATTAATTGGTATAACTGCAACTTTCTCTAAAAAGTGACAGAAATAGTTTCTCTCCCCCCCCCCCTCTTTATCTATTATTCTTCGTCTATCTCTTCTCCTGCTCAGTCTGTCTTTGTGTCTATTTCTCTACCAAATGTATCTGCTTTCTTTTGTATTTATATTTCTCGTCCATTTTCCTTCATATTTGTTTTTTTTTTAATTTATTGCTAGCTGAAAACACAGAATAATTAAAGATTGAATTTCAAAATAGAATTTCCAATAAAACAAAACTTGCGTATCAACGCTTGTAACTTCCCCTATCTTCATCATCGATTTCTTTCCCTGAATCCCCCTCCCCCTACTATCGAAAAAATTAATTTTTGAAAGCAAAAAAATTCTGAACTTAAAAGAATGGGAAAATGGCATTATAGTGACAATAGGCAATGAGAACAGAGATGTGAAAAACCTTACGAGCATTCAAATTTTTTTTTTTTTAATTAGAAATTTTAAATTAAGAATTAAATCTCTTTTTAATGAAAAAAATTTTTAATTAGATAAAAAAAATTGTTTAATTATATGAAAAAAAAAAAGTTTTTTATCTATGTTAAGTATGTGTATACGTTTATATATATACCTTTGTGTGAGGTAAACTTTGAAACTAATTAAATGATCATTAAGAATTTTGGAAGAAACTGCTATATGTACGGGTGGATAATGTGGGCTATATTTAGTTTAATTAGTTTTATGCAAAAGAAAAATTCAGATACCTCCGATTTTTATGACATCGATTAATAATTATTGCCAAAATTTCAGATACTTTTCAGTGTTTTTAAGGGGCATAATATAGACACACTCTCCCATTTGAAAATTCAAATATATCAGATTTGCATTGAATTTGATCCATAGTCATTAGACACCAATTAAGTAAGATTCTCTGAATTTCAATTTCTTCTTAAGACCCCCTTAAGCTAAAGCCCCAAATTTTAGACATTTTTCTAGAATCAAAATCATTTAATGGATTTTGATCAAAAATCAAATAATGAATTAAAATTTTATTTAAAACAATTGTAAGTTCTATTATTTTGTTAACATTGATCACCCCACCCTCCCACTAAAAAAAATAATTGAAGTAGTAAAATGCTTTGAACAAACAATAAAAAAGAAGCTGAAAAGTTTGTAGGCGATTATGTTGAAACATCACCCTAATATATTATTTTAACACTACAATTTGACATAATGGTTAGAGTGTTTGCTGATGGGCTGGGAGACTGGGGTTCAATTCCCGGTCAAGTTATACCAAAGACTAAAAAAAAATGGTACTTGATGACCCCCTTATGGTGGGGATCAAGGGTAAGTGGAACAATCTAGGGAAAGGCATGGCACCTTCCCCTACATTTTGGTGTAGTAGATAATTAAAAGGGAGCGTTTGGGTCGCCCTTGACTACAGCCAATCCATTTATTTACAATTTAATATATCATTATATACTTACTAAAGAAGACCTGTTATTGAACGGATCTATACTATGAATGTTTATTTGCTTTATTTGTTTGTGGTCTTCTTGATAAAATTTAAACGAAATTTGAAAGAAAGATCCAGGTTGTCCTCGATGGCCATTCATCTAAACAACATGACATAAATGCTGATGTATCCCAGTGATCGATCTTTGAACCTTTATTGTTCCTGATTTTCATAAACGACCTCCCTGATGACATTGTGTCTGAGATGAGTATATTTGCTGACGACACCACGCTCTAATCTCGTCATGTGGGTAAAACGGATGCGCACATGTCCGAGGCAATGGCTGAATCCTTAGAAAGCGACCTCCAGTCTTTAGTGGAATGGAGTCATAAATGGATTGTAACATTTAATGCTGCTAAGACAAAGCTCCTTTCCTTCAACAACTACAAGAAATCTCTTCAACTGCCGATTGCCATGGAAAATAACACCCTACCTGAGAGTCCAACGTTCAAACTCCTCGGCCTAACATTCACAGGTAACATGAATTGGAACAAATACATAGAAGACATTGCCAAGGCTACTGCAAAGAAAGTGGGCTCCCTCTACCGTTCTAGAAAACTTCTCACACCTGACATTAACCTATATCTCTACAAAGCCACCATCTGCCCATGCATGGAGTATTGTTGCACCATCCCCCAGTCTCTCCCTTTTAGACAAGGTTAAAAAAAAAGTCTCTAATCTAATAGGTCCCTCACTATCCACCAAGCTCCATCCCATGTCTCATCACTGCAATGTTGCATCCTTGTGCTTGTTTTACAAGTACTTCAATGGAATGTGCTCCGATGAACGTGCTGCTCTGGTGCCCTCTCGAGATAAATACATTCGACCAACCCGACAATCAGCTAAATCCCATTCATTCACTGTGGAGGTCCCCAGATGCCAGAGAGTCAATAGCTTATTTCCTCGAGCTATTGGCCTTTGGAACTCCCTCCCTGCTCCCCCGACTGTATCTACATGCAGAAATTTAAAACTAATGTGAAAAAGCGTCTTGCTGCACAGCTCACAATTTAGGATAACTGTCGAAACGTTCACCCTAATTCTCAGTAGCCCCTTACAACTACAGTGGCAACTTGCCTTGTTTGGGGTGAACTAAGTTTTTTTAAATTTTTAAAAAACAATCCAAAATTACAGAATTCATTCATTTTACGTACCACAGAATATTTCTCAGAGAAAACAGTAGTCAAAATGTGGAGAAAGTTAAAAGAAAATTCAATAAGAAATCGATTTCAGAAGAATTGATGTTAACCCAATAAAAAATCTGTTTTCTTGTTTTGTAAACTTGCATATTTTAATTAGAAAAGAAAGAAAAAAACTAATTCTGGTTTCTGTGTTAAAACTTTTCTGCTCAGAATATCTTGTACCATTTTTATCAATACAATTTAAAAATAGAAAAAAAAATTCTAAAATGTTATGACTATTTTGTATAACCTCTTGGGTCCAGGGTTGACACTGTTCTTCAGAATGCTTCTCTCTTGGACAGTAGCTGAAACAGAAACAGGAAGAAGGAGATGACAATCATTTTAACTTGAAACATATACATTATTAACTTATGGATCCATTTTCATCCCCATGGGGGTCTAAACATCACCACCCTATCTAGCAGGACCTTACATTATTATATCTTTCCTCATTAAATTCTGAATTGCAACTGTCTATGTCACTTCAGTCATGTGACCAAACTCAACCAATGAGACAGATGAAGACAGGTGAAGCTAAAATAGAAACTGAAATAATGACAACAGAATTAGGTAAACACTTACTGAAGACTTGATATCTTATTTGATAAATAAGATATCAAGCCTTCAGTAAGTGTTTAACTCATTTTTTGGCTTCAGTACCAATGCTTCATAGCTGACTTTATGTTTTTGTATTGAAGTCCCGTAAATGACAGGAATAACTGATGTTGCTGTCCATTTAAATCAAAATTAATTCAGTAACTTAAATGGTGGTCTGGTCAAAAAAAAATTTTGTATTTAGTTATTTTATTCTAACATTGATCAAATTCAATAATCTATTTGTGAATATTCCTGTTTTCACTTCATCTAAAACTATCATGCGTTATCGATAAATTCTCATAAGTAAATTTTGCCGGTTGCTGATATTAAAACATTTAAACCATATTTTTTGTGAAGGTTTTGCGTTTTAATAATTAAAACCGCTTCTTTAACTTTTCCCATTAGTGATAAACTTACTACGGGATCTTGTTTTGATTTGCGAACGTCGTTTACACTCGACATATTTTTAATGCGTTCTTCTAAAAATAAAAAATGTTTTTCTTCATCAAACTTGGATGGATTTTTGTAGCCTACCGCAATGTTTTAACTACATCCTGCTACTATGAAGTAACGTCATAAGAATTTAAATCTTCATCATCATATTCAGTTTAACGTCCGTTATACATTGGACAGCTTTTAGAAATTTACCTCCAAAGTCATCTGTCTCTAGCCAGGTTTTTATTCACCCCCGCATCCCTCAAGTTCATCCCATAACTTCTTCCTGCGTTTTTCCTGGCTCTGCCCCACAAGCTGATCCCGCCACCTCAACTGTTCTACATCTACTAACCTAAGAACTCTCATCCATTCTTTCAACGTGACCATACCATCAAAGTTCCCGCTCTGCACACATCTCTCCACACTGTCCAGATTCAACTTCCTCTGAGGTCACTAGGTCCAAGCCCGTCTCCCAAGACCCACACCACATCTCTATTGTATCATTCTCACATCATTTCTCTCCATGCAACCCTCATCTTATTTCCTAAATTAAAAAACATAAACAATCAACTTTTGTCCATATTTTATTCGGTTGCATCTTCTTCTCTTTGTGTTAGACGCGACCGTCCAATTAAAGGGAAGCAACTCTGTATTGGCTTAAAAGTAGAAATGAATCATTATATTCGGTTTAAAACTGACGTTAAACCGAATATGGTGATGCATGTTCTCTCTTAGTCAATGCAGAGTTGCTTCCCTTTAATTGGGCGGTCATGTCCAACACAAACCTTGTTGGATCATCTCCAAATTACCCCTTTTTTATTTTGTCACTTATTCACCTCAAACAAAGCATATTGTCACTGAAGTGTAAGGGGTTATTGTGGTAATGGGGGTCGGATTTAGGGAGGTGGGGAGAGTGATGCAGCAAGATGTTTGTTCACATTACATTTGAATTTTTGCATGTTGATACTGCCAGGGAAACAAGGATCAGAAAAGGAATTCCAAAGGTAAGCAGGCTGAGGAAAGAACTTTAAAAACGTATTGCTGCTAAGTAATAGGTGACAACTATTTGTTGAACATGTGGAACCGCCTGCTGCAATTCTTGTTGCAAACATTAATCACCTCATCTTCAAGAATTCTGGCACGAAACCATTACGCGTTTCAGTCAAATATGATTCCTTTTTATAGTCTTTCAAATCCAATGTGATATTTTAATGGCTATAAAAACAAGTGTAAGTCTTTTCTGTCGTTTATTTTTTCAACCGTACTACTTTCCTTGAGAAAACACTCTCTTAGTCTTAATGCTTGGCATTAATGATAATAATGTTCTTGCTGATATCGTAGCGTGCCTGTGTGTACAGCAAGTAGACAACCAGGCAGGAAGACGATGGAAAGAAAGGAAGGGAAAACATTGCTTAACAAGCAAAGAACATTATTTTGATCGGATGTTTTACGCGCCATCTCAAGTGTTTCTATGAGATACAGCTTATTTTGTATTCTTTCTTTTCCCTGGGTGATGGTGCTACCAGATCAGGCTGTCTGAAGATATTGACTTCCAGGCCCTAAAATGCACCAAACATTGATGTTTTATTGTTTTGTTTCTCTTTGCAAAACTCAATCATGTTCTGCAAAGCCAAAAACAAAAAACAATTCCCCCCCCCCTTCCTCCTCCTTCCTCCCTTCCCCAAAACTTTTACCAAAATGACCGGATTCAGCATGAGATGGCCTGAGAGGGGTTGATGTGCCGTAAAACAAAGCAACCAAACCAAACAATATGAATAGACATTTGAAAGTATGAAGAACTTGAGGTGTAGGGGCTTTTACCAAAGTGACCGGGTAGAAGTCAAGTAATTCTTAGTATAACCTTTACTAAGAATTGAACCTTTTAACCTCCAGAAGACTAACACTTAGAACTAAATATTACTTAGCACTTTATCCGTTGCACCATGGGTCCCCCTGAGACGAAATTCACCTACATTGACGTTTTTTGTTTTTCTTCTTTTTTTTTTTTTTTTTGTAAAACTTAATTATGTTCTACAAAACCAAAAACAAAAACAAAAACAACAGCCCCTCTCCCTTTCTCCCTCCCCTTTTTTATTTTATTTTTAGAACTTGAAGCATAAATCTTTTACTATAATGACCAGATTCGGCATTAAATAACCCAAAAAGGGTTGATATGCCGTAAAACAAAACTACCAAACCAAAAACGATGATTAAACATTTGAAGATATAAAGAACTTGAAGCATAAAAACTTTTACTATAATGACCAGATTCGGCATTAAATAACCCAAAAAGGGTTGATATGCCGTAAAACAAAACTACCGCACCATGGGTCCAGTATAAATAAATAAGTTCTTGTTATGAAGACTTTTGACTTGCACATTTCTTATTGTCACATGCAAAATTTAAATTCCTTAAAAATAACTGTCACAATTGAGAATGTAAAAAAGGTCATAAAATGTAAACCACTGTCGCATA
Organism: Sepiola atlantica; assembly: GCA_963556195.1. NCBI lineage: Eukaryota > Metazoa > Mollusca > Cephalopoda > Sepiida > Sepiolidae > Sepiola > Sepiola atlantica. Next base: position 198,444,627 of record OY744517.1, read on the forward strand.
TAAAAAATCATTTCACAAGACAAAAAAACTTGGCTTTTGAATATTTGTCAAACTTAACAAATATTAAGGAAACATCTATGTAATACTAAATAACAACAAATATTAAGGAAATATCTATGTAATACTAAATAACAACATACATTAAGGAGACATCTGTGTAATACTAAATAACAACATATATTAAGGAGACATCTGTGTAATACTAAATAACAACAGATATTAAGAAGACATCTGTGTAATACTAAATAACAACAGATATTAAGAAGACATCTGTGTAATACTAAATAACAACAGATATTAAGAAGACATCTGTGTAATACTAAATAACAACATATATTAAGAAGACATCTGTGTAATACTAAATAACAACAGATATTAAGAAGACATCTGTGTAATACTAAATAACAACAGATATTAAGAAGACATCTGTGTAATACTAAATAACAACATATATTAAGAAGACATCTGTGTAATACTAAATAACAACATATATTAAGAAGACATCTGTGTAATACTAAATAACAACAGATATTAAGAAGACATCTGTGTAATACTAAATAACAACAGATATTAAGAAGACATCTGTGTAATACTAAATAACAACAGATATTAAGAAGACATCTGTGTAATACTAAATAACAACATATATTAAGGAGACATCTGTGTAATACTAAATAACAACAGATATTAAGAAGACATCTGTGTAATACTAAATAACAACAGATATTAAGAAGACATCTGTGTAATACTAAATAACAACATATATTAAGGAGACATGTGTAATATTAAATAACAACATATATTAAGAAGACATCTGTGTAATACTAAATAACAACAGATATTAAGACATTTGTGAAATACTAAATAACATATTAAGTAGACATCTGTGTAATACTAAATAACATATATTAAGGAGACATCTGTGTAATAATAAATAAAAACATATTAAGAAGACATCTGTGTAATACTAAATAATAAAAGATATTAAGATGGCATCTGTGTAATAATAAATAGCAACAGATATTAAGGAGACATGTGTAATACTGAATAACAACAGATATTAAGAAGACATCTGTGTAATACTAAATAACAACAGACATTAAGGAGACATGTGTAATACTAAATAACAACATATATTAAGAAGACATTTGTGTAATACTAAATAACAACAGATATTAAGAAGACATTTGTGTAATACTAAATAACAACAAATATTAAGAAGACATCTGTGTAATACTAAATAACATATTAAGAAGACATCTGTGTAATAAAAAAAACAGACATTAAGGAGACATCTGTGTAATAATAAATAACATATTAAGAAGACATCTTTGTAATACTAAATAACAACATATATTAAGAAGACATCTTTGTAATACTAAATAACAACATATATTAAGAAGACATCTTTGTAATACTAAATAACAACATATATTAAGAAGACATCTTTGTAATACTAAATAACAACATATATTAAGAAGACATCTTTGTACTACTAAAACTCTGATATTCTTCTTCGTTTGCACATTGAATGTTGTAGATAGTGGGAGGAAGGATGAGATTAGACGAAGAGTGGTTTAAAAGTGGGGTTGGAGAGAGAAATAGTAGCAGTAGCCCAAATAAATAACATAAATATAGAATCAAAGGAAACTACTATAATAATAGCAGCAGCATAAGAGGATGACGTAAATAAAGAGGAGAAAACTTGAAAATTATAGAACATTATAAAAATGGTAATCTATGATTCAGGGATGGGAGCCGGAGCAAACAGAGGTCTTCATTTATAAGTAGACAACACCGAGTGGGCTTTCTAGTAACATAAACTTCCACAATGAGTGACATGAAGTTTATCTTTGAATTTTTAGAAAACTCATGAGTTATTAAAAAAGTATTTTTTGTTTTTAGTCTAATTCACTTGAGACAATCCCACTGATGTAAGATCCGTTGACCTTAGATCTTCTAAGTCAAGGAAACAAAATGGCTACCATCACGTGATGAGGGAGATGTGTACTGGGCCAGAATCCAGCAACATCATTATCAATCCAGGAAAGGAGGGGGGGGGGGATAAAGTTCAGTGAGGGACATTTTATCACATGAAAATGACTTTGCATAGGTAATTTTCTTTCCTTCCCTGAAAATGAACTAGAAAAGACTTTGCCGACCTTAAAATTGATTGAGTGATTGTTTGGACTTGCTGGGAAGGTCAAGTTGAGTATTACAAAATTATGGAAGGTGTGAGAGACAAAATCTATTCAACTTTGAGGAAAATATTTATCACAAAAATGTTTTTTTCCATGCATCGCAGAAAAAGAGACGCCTCATGTTTGAGTCATCTGATCTAGCCAATTTTTCTTCTATGATTTTTTTTTCTCCAATTCATTTGAAACTGTATTTCGATTTTGTGTTGTTTTCTTGATTTTGTAGGGCTTCACCCCCCTTCACTTAGCCTCCATGCATGGACATGATAACGTCATTGAACTTCTTATACTCACATATAGTAAGTAGATCTGAAATTTTCTTTTTAAACTGATGAATTAAAACTATATTTGTATCTTTGTTTCATTCAATTTCTCTATCTCTGAAGAAATCTCTTCAGGTTAAAAAAAAAAAATGTCTGTGATAAAAATTATTTAGAATAACTTCAACTTTTTCCCATTTGATTTTTATATTCATCATGAATGAGAGTTCTTCAAATTTAGCAGAATTACACTTTTTTTGGAATTCAGAAAAGTCAAAATTATGCTTCTTTTTTTTTTTTCAATTTATATAAAAAATTAAATCACCAGAGCTTTCTTGATTTTATGCTAGATTTTATTTCTCTTCCTTCCTCTCTCTCTCTCTCTCTATCTTTCTTTCTCATTTCCTGTTTTTTCTCTCTTCCTCTCTCCGTCACGTCACTGGTGCTACCAGATCAGGCTGTCTGAAGATGCCTGCTTCCTGACTTAAAATGCACCAAAAATAATTTTTTTTTTCCTTTCCCTTTGCAAAACTCAATCATGTTCTGCAAACTTTGGATGGTGGTTTCTTCATTCTCTTTTCCTATCAATGCTGGTGTTCCTCAGGGCTATATTCTAGGATCAACACTGTTTCTTCTCTATATAAATGATCTTCCAGAAAATATTGTTCAGAAAATGAATATCTTTGCTGATGATACCACTCTCTATTATGGTGTTGCTTCTCGCTCATCTCCCTCAGATGCAGCGAAATATGCAGCTGATCTAGAAGTTAACCTGGGTTCAGTTGTGGATTGGGGTACGAAATGACTTGTTTCATTTAATCCAGATAAGACTCAGCTTGTGTCTTTCAATCGTAGGTGTGTCCCTTTTCTTCCTGAGATTCTCATGGATGGCTCTGCTCTTGAGGAGAAATCGACTCTGAAACTTCTTGGTCTTTCTCTCTCACCAAATCTTTCCTGGAGTTCATACATTAGATCCATTGCTCTTTCTGCTTCTCATAAAGTCGGTTGTCTCTATCGCTCTAAACACTTTCTCACACCTGAGGCTATTCTCTATCTTACAAATCTACAATCAGACCATGTATGGAGTACTATTGTCATATTTGGGCTGCTCAATCTCTGTCCCATTTGAGGATTCCTGATAAGATGTAGAAACGTGTCTGTAATTTGATTGGCCTTACCTTTTCTTCTTCTCTGCACCCTCTCTCTCACAGACTTGATGTTGCTAGTCTCAGTCTTTCTATAAATACTATTATGGCCTGTGTTCTTCAAAATTATGTGATCTATTCCCCACTTCTTTTGTTCCAGTTCGTTTAACTCGTTGATCTAGTGGTCTCCATCAATTCACTGTTTTAATACATCATTGTAATACAGCTTCCTATTCTAGTAGCTTCTTACCAAGAACCGCAGACTTGTGAAACTCTCTTCCTGCTGACTGTTTTCCTCCTACCTATAACTTTGGTCTTTTCAAGATTAAGACCAATAGGCATCTCCTGTCTTTGCGACAATCATATTTGTTCTTGTTAGCTCCATACATCAAATGGCTTCATGCCTTGTCTGGAGTGATTTCCATTAAAAAAGAAAGAACTAAAAACAAAAACAATTTTCTTCTACAAAACAATTAAACCAAACATCATGAATAAATATTTGAACATATAAAGAACTTGAAGCATAAAAACTTTTACCAAAATGATCGGATTTGGCATTAAATAACCCGGAAAGAGTTGATATGCCGTAAAACAAAACAACCATCTTGTTCATGTTTTGTCTTGTCTTACTTCGCCTCCCTTTCTCCTCACTTAGGGGGTGGGGAGTCAAGTTGGGAGATTCATTTCAAATTCAGATTTTATTTCCATTGGCCTCACACATCCCTGATTAATAAACCTAAGTGCATCTATTGAGCCATCTGGAAAGTTTTCAGTGAGTTTAACAGTTGGCATTCAAGGCTTCATTATTGTCAATCATTAAATCCAAACAATAGTTCAGGAACTGTCTTAATGAGTTATGTACCACCCTTCTTTATTTGTATCAATCTTTGAATCTCCATTCTTAGGTGTTGTCTATTTTCTAGTCCTTTCCATGGTGTTTTTTGGAATAGTTTCTATAAGGCCATTGGATCTTGTGACGTGGTCATACCATCTCAGTTTTCTTGTCTTCCCATTTTAATGTTGTTAGAACTGATGTGTTGGCATAGCTTTCTCTTAGTCAATAAAGAGTTGCTTGGTCGGTCAAGTCTACCACAAACCTTGTCTATCACAGCTAAATAACCCTTAACTTGAAAAACCTATTACTGCTAAGGAATATGTAACACCTACAGGTTACATCTTGCACCAAACATTAGTTTCTTTCTTTGACTTCTGTCAGCACTTATCTAGGTAAAGAAATGGATAACCAAGAATTGCATTTTCCATACATAATGCTTCTCTTCTTTAACTACAGAACCATGTCAAACCATTTGCGGAGTGTATGATGACGGTACTGTATATCAACAGTTTGAAGATGGTTTGCAAAATGCAAATGCACACATTCAAGCTCAGAAGGTTCAAGTCGCTCTTGAAGACCTTCAGGTATAAATGATCTATTGAAGGTAGAAGGTTGAAACCAACCAAAATATCACAACTAGAAAGTTTGAAGAGATGTTGAGTTTTAAAAAGCCTCTTTAGGAACACTTACAAAAAATTATTTGGTGCAAGTTTAGAATTTGACCGACATGAAAAAGAAAAATTAAGGAATATCTTTATGATCTACGTACCAGTGACAGAAAGCGTATATATCATATACCAAAAAGCACGTAAATTGATCAAGTAGTTTTTTTTACAAAAGAGAATCAAATTTTATGGGTAAACGAGGATCGTCAATATATCGATGCCATATTGGACATTGTGCTTGCCAGCCAAGTTGGAGTTATCTCCCTTGCTAGACCTGATGTAACCTTAAACCTTCTTCAGGTGTATCATTTCGAACTTGGGAATCTTTATGTTGAACTCTATAATCTATACAAAATTTCAAACTGAACACTTTATTTAATCCACAAAAGTAGGTTGTTCTCGTTTTGTCAGCCAAGTTCGAAAAGAAGAAAGTCCGAGGTTACATCGGTCAAAAAGTTGTGAAAATTACAACCAAAATGAGACTAGTAATCCAAATTATCAATCCTCATCTCAAAAAATTTTGAAACATAATTCCAAAATATTTATGAACGACAAAACTACAATGAGAAAAGTTGTGTGAAAACAGAACTTACTCAACTGAATTTTTGGACAAGCAAAAAGTGTTAATTTTGTGGTGTTAAGTCCCTTCCCCCCTGATTAAAGGATCTTAAAATGCATTCAAATTTTGAGAATCGTCAAAATTTTGTGTAATTAAAAGACTATACAAAGCTTTGTCTGTACAAAGATCTGTGCTTTCGGCATTAACTCTGGTAGCAATTTGTTTGTATTCTCTCGTTTCTAGCTTTAGCCTAATAAACTTGAAGGACTCTTTTCTTGCAAAGTATTTCGTTTTTGTATGTGTATATTTATATTAAAATTTATTAAGCGTTTGATAAAAATCAATTATTTACTAACTGATACATTCTTTTTTTTTCTTTTACTAACCAGAGGCCAATCCTAATCTGAGAGATCACAGTGGGAAAAAACCGAAGCAGTATTTAAGCAGTTCTGCATCAGCCAAATGTCAACGTAAGAAATCTTTGGACAATTATCAAATCTCACCTCTTCATAACATTCCTCATGGCAGTATTAAGGATAAAATACAACATCTCACTCTGTCGAGTTCAATTGACAACTTTAAAGTTCTTTAAAAAAAAAAAATTAACTAAAAAAACTAACAGAAACAAATGCTACAAAATATTTTGAACATGGAAGTTTCACGTTTTCCCTCATTCAGAAATGAATTTCTTTCTGACAAAATTATAAATTTTGTTTATTATTTCAATTATTATTGTATTTGCTATTTTTAGAGATTTAATTAACCTAATTTTGTTCAAACAAGGGAGATAAGTCTGGTATTGGGTTACTTCCCTTTGTTAATTGGTTTATGGTTTACCATAGATATAAACATTTTTTTTTTAATTTATAATTTTTTTTTAAATTAAAGCAATTGATATAAAACTTTAATTTTGATTATTGGGAGTCTTTTTTTTTTTTTTTTTTAATTATATCCAAATGTATACAAGTGATGTACAAAATATTACTATTTTTAACATATCTAGTCACTTCTCTGGAATATTCTATGTTTGATTATTACTTTTAAAATATATTAAATTATTTTTTGTTATATTTAGTCACTTCTCTAAAATATTTTATTTTAGAGATATAATGACAATATCTTAACAGATATAAAAAAAAATTGTAAATTTTATACATTTGGACATAACATTTTTACAATAGCTTTCAAAAAATAAAATATTCCATGGACAACCAATACAGTTTTCATTTTATGATAATTATATTTTTATTCAGTGTTATTATATTTTTATTATTTGGGAGGTTGTAACAATTTTATTAAAATAATATATTACTTTTTTTGGAACAGTAAAACTTCCATGTCCAAATGTTATTCTACCTTTTTTTATTATTATTTGTGCAATAATTTTTTTCTGTGATGGTTTTCAAATTTCTAATAATTTTGACACCATGTTAGGTTATGTGAAAAAAAAAATTGTTTTTTGTTTTATTTTTTAATATTTATCCATGCTTTTCTTTTTGATATATTTGTGTATGTTGATATTTATTATAAAACATTTATAGCAACATATTGCGTAATATTCTACAATTCAATGTGATAAAACTGAAAACTTATTTCGACAGCAATTAAGTGTTAGCTAAAAGGCTAACATTTCAAATATTATTAAATAACAAGGACAAAAAGCAGAAGTTTAACGAGTTTTCTTCTCTGCAATCAGAAAATTATGAGTTTAATTTCCAAACAAAAATGTGCAATTTAAAAAAAAAAATTTTTTAAACGTAACTAAAATAGACACCTTTGACTTTTTTTATTTTGTATAGAACAAAACATGAAAAACTCTATCTTCAACATTCTGTCACTTTTATTAATTTTGTGAAATGTTTCCATCCTATATATATATATATATATATATATATATATAACAATGATAAATGTGAGATACACTATACTGCAGTTCACGGAACATCTGATTGTCTTCTGTATTAATAAAATTCTTACGGTCTTATTAGATTGAATACCGATTCAAATTCAATTCACTTCTAACGATCAGATGTTCCAGAAAACTGCAATAAAGTGTTAAGATAAACCACATTTATTATTGATATAAAGCTCTATCAGAATGGATATTGAGTACTTTGTGCATGAAAGGTCTACTGTCTTGATTCGGCTCTTTTCCGATTTCAAGAAGTTGATTTTCATGTTTATATATATATATATATATATATATATATATATATGGGCTGTGACCTTTTTCACAATATATCAGGATATGTAACTCGTGATACAAGATGTATTTGAAGAATTTTCAGATAAATATGTGTCTGAAATTTAAAAGTGTAGTTAAGAAAAGTTGTTAATTAAAACTTTAAAAAATGTTAATGAACTTGCCATTTTTATTTGTTTATTTACAGTAAAATAAAAACTCAAACTTTAAAGCCGTCGATGATATGTTGTAATTTATGGAAAAAAAATGTTTGCATAAAAATCTTTTAAATCATTATCATTAAAGGAAATTCTGTATCAACGCATCACCAAAATGAAGAATATTTTGGTGAGTTGTTTGCACTCCTAAAATATGACATACAAGAATTAGTTTATAATGCAAAAATTTATAGCTATTCCCTTAGTCGTATATCTAATAAATTTAGTCCTTTGATTTTTTTTATTTTCAATGAATGTGATAATTCTTGCCGAAGTATTATTTTATATGAAACATAGTATGAATTTGTAACCATATTTAAAAAAAAAAAAAAATTCCATAGTTTTGAAGAATAATCTAGAAAAATAAAGTGATACAAAATGGCTATTCTCTCTCTTTGCCGCTGCGGAAACAAAGTAGGTGCTGTTTAGCCAGGTTGTCGGCAAAAATGAACACATTTAACACAGACTACTTATAAAACAGATGACAGTTTCTTTATTCGCTGTCAGAGAAGTCTAGAAATAATAAATTCCTTTCAATAATCTTTATTCTAAGTTGGCTGGAAGGATTCTCTAGATGCAATACCAAATAGGCCAGTGAAATCTGGCTGGCAGTTTCGCCTCGGTCGAGAGCTACTATCATATGCCTGTTTTTGGCCACAGTTCTACAATCTCTGAATCGCTATCAGCAGCAGCAAACCTAGTTAGAATCACATCTTCCCACGCTCATCATGTTCTCATTCTGCAGACATATATTCATTGACTTACTGTCTCATTCTGCGCATCGACCCTCCATAACCTCCAACCTCTCATTGTTCAGTTTATCCTTGAATGCCTCCAAGGACATTCAATATATGACAAAAAAAAAACTATAAATCCCTGGAATCATTTACAGAACATTTTTGTGATAGAATTGTTTTTCTCTTCAATTCCATTCCTCCTCCTACAAAATTTCTTGTCAGACAATATTGACAAAGAATTATTTTATTATATTCATTGTTATTTTAATGAGTATTACTTATTGTCTGGTTGTGAATTGTGATTTTTTTTTTTCATATTTAAAAGAATTATCTTTTATGTTTTTGCATTCTTTTACAATGTAAAATATATTTTTAACAATTTCTTTTTAACTAAAACTGTAAAGATATGTTTATTTGTTAAAAACAATTTTATTTCAAAATTTTTAACTCCATGAAAGTTTGTGTAATATCCACATATGCTTCTTAAATTCTGTAAGAATTTGATGACAACAGATATTTTAAAATCTTTTTTGATTTAATTGCCAAAGGAGAAGTATAATTTTTTTGTTTTGTTTTTTTTTTTTTTAAAGAATCAAATTATTAACCTTTCACGGTCTTCAATTGAGATTTTAAATTTTGGGGGATTTTTTTCTGTTGGAAATAAATGTAACGTGTCACAAGCACTAACTACAACTGAACAGTCGAAAATTTGGATTATTTTCTCTTTTTTTTTTATTTTTATAAATACTTTGTCCTCCTTTATGGCAACTAAAAAAAAAAGTATTAAAAAATAATTTTTGCCATCCAATTCTTAATGTAGAAGCATTGGATTTTTTAAAAAAAATGTTTGTACTGAAAATAATATTTATACACTATTTAAACATTTTAAAGGGCTCATTTCAGGTTTCGTCTACTTGAAGAAATATTCTAACATAAAAATGGTTCGCAAAATTCGTAATGGATCTATTATAATTATTATTGCTCTTTTTAAAAAATATCACTACAAGTAATAAAAAATGCTCATCCACTTAGATTTTATATATATATATATATATATATATATATATATGGGAAAATGAAAAAGGAAAGCCAAAAAATGGATGTTTTTTATGTGTACATCAACGGTTCGTCTTTATTTATAAGACTTCATCAGGATGATAAAATAGAGAAAAAAAAAAAAATGTCATGCAAGCACAGATACATGTAGGGTAGACATATTGGGAAAAATAGAATGAAAAAGTGGCCAACTACTGGGTGGACGTCCGTATTTGTTGGAGAAATAGAAATGAATGTAGTAGTTGGCCACTTTTTCATTCTATTTTTCCCAATATGTCTACCCTACATGTATCTGTGCTTGCATGACATTTTTTTTTTTTTCTCTATTTTATCATCCTGATGAAGTCTTATAAATAAAGACGAAACGTTGATGTACACATAAAAAACATCCATTTTTTGGTTTTCCTTTTTCATTTTCCCATCACGTCGGATTACTTTCATCCTTCTCTTCCCATATATATATATATATATATATATATAAGCGAGGGGGATAACTCCTTTTAACTTGAAAGATATAATTGGAGTTTCTATTTTAAGTGTAAAAATGTACAAATAAATAAAAACTTTTTAAAATACAGTGACTTCACTGCATCCCGGGCAACGGCAGGTAGGGGCAACTAGTAATACATATAAATTTGATTTTAAAAAATGACCTCATGGGAATCATCAAATCATGTAAATTATAGGTGTTAGTATAATTTTTATTTTTTATATTTTGGACGATCTTCCGTCCTTTATCAAAAAATGTATTTTTTGGTAAAAATTGATTGAATGTGCAACACCTATGATTTCCATGAGTGCATTTTTTATTTATCAAATTCATATCTATTACTAGCTATATCTATCTGGCATTGCCCGGAAGTCATTATATTTTTTAATTTTTATTTGTTTAGTCATTTTTATGCTTAAGACACCTCTCTACATCTATTGATAGAGGTTTTGTCATGCTTGACTATTGCAAGTTAGTGAGCTAGTGTTGTTTCAGTTTTCCTTCTAAACTAGTTGCCCTAACAAGGCTTGAGAGTCTAGTCTACCCTACTATTTTACATATAGATGGGATATATATTTATATGATTTCTCATGGCTTAAAAATATTACAGTAATATCAAAGTCATTGTGCGATGACATTTAAAAAGAAAAGTGTTATTCTGTTCTGTGTTTGACAGTTTTTGTTTTTTTTAATTTATCGTTTTAAAATTTAATTCTGAAATGTTTATTGTTAAAGTTTCAATTTGAGTTTGCATTGCAGCAATCTTAACGTTTTGTTGACCAAATGAATGTTTTATTTTTTTACTATTCAGATTAAATTCTGTTTTGTTTTTTTTGGTTTTTTTTTTTTGGTTTTTTTTTGTTGTTGAACTTTCCAATGAGATTCAAAAATTTCATTTTTACTACATCCTTATATTTGGTGGCACGCAAAAGTGTGACGGAAAACAAACTAGATCACTTTGATGTTCATTATATGTAGAATCGGCGATACCAACTAAGCGAACTAGATGATTGCCTAGGGTGCAAAATCCTCTTATATCAACCCTCATTATATATGCATCGATACAAAGCTTTTAAAATAGAAAGTGAATGTCTCTTTAAAGGGATTTGCATCAGATTTCATGTTTTGTCTAATCCATTTTTAAAGAGGGTCTATGGACATTGTTTTCCGCACTCCGATCCAGAATTGTCGATGTAGTCATGATACATTCTCTCTCAAACAGTAGTTGGAACAGGCTCATACATGAAGGCAATGACGACCATTTAATGTTAAAACATACTTTATTCCTTTAACTATGGATCACTTTCCTTATCTCTGAGTTGCTTCTGGCTATCGTCATAGGAGACATGAGACGTCTAAGACCTACCCCCCTTTCTTAGTAAGATCTTGCATTGTGTTTCCTCAATAACTTTTAAACTGCAACTTGTCTTAACCTCAAAATCCCTCTATATCATATGACCAAATCAACCAATCTACTATCAACCTTCATATTGGATGATAGATGAACTTGGGGTCAAACGTTATCAAACCTAGGTACCCCCCCCCATACATTTGATGAATTATTCGACCCTTAATTTAAAAATCTTAATACTATTAACTGATAAGTAACACATGTGTCCCCCTTTTTAGAATCCAAAGTTTAGTATTAAAAATGTTGTGTCTGATGGAAATCTATATAACAACAACAAGAATCCCCTAATTGGTGGGCTCTGTTTTCGTTAACATTTTTGATTCAACCAATTATTTTTATTTATTTGCGGTTATTTGCATATCTTAACTCTTTCAAGAACTTAAAGATATTTTATCCCCCCACAAAACAAAAACAATCAGCAGCAGCAACAACTTAATTTCACAACATACAACTATAAAATCTCAGGGCAGAGAATCCTCTTCTTCCTGGATTCCCTACTTCGACAGATTTTGTAATTATCAGGTTGTAAATTAAGACGTCAACTTTATTTACCATGATAGATTGAATCCCATTTTATTTATCCAATCTCCCCAAAAAGATGCAGCCGCATGTTCGTCACCCACAACTTGATTCTAACAACAAACATCAATTTGATTCACGTTTTTTCCACCGTTTTACTCTTTTTGGTTGTCATTTTCACAAGGTTTCAAGCGTTGTTCTCTACGGTCTTTGTCAGGAGCCTTTTGTCACATTACTTTTTCAAGAGTTTTAGACTGAATCCCCCCCCCCCCCATTTTATTAACTGGGGTAAACTTTTTTCGTTTTTTTTTTTTTTTTATGGAAATCGCTCCAGACAAAGCATGATGCCACTTGATGTAAGGATCTAACAAGAATGAAATATGATTATCGCAAAGACAGGAGATGCCTATTCGCCTTAGTCTTGAAAAGATCAAGGTTATGGGTAGGAGGAAAACAGTCAGCAGGAAGAGAGTTCCACAAGTCTGCGGTTCTTGGAAAGAAGCTACTCGAATAGGAAGCTGTATTATAATGAGTTATCAAAACAGCGAATTGATGGAGACCGCTAGACCAATGAGTCAAACGAGCTGAAAAAAAGTAGCGGGGAATAGATCACATAATTCTGAAGAACACATGCCATAATAGTATTTATAGAAAAGACTGAGACTAGCAACATCACGTCTGTGAGAGAGAGGGTGCAGAGAAGAAGAAAGGGTAGGGCCAATCAAATTACAGACACATTTCTGCATCTTATCAAGAAACCTCAAATGGGACAGAGATTCACCAGCCCAAATATGACAACAGTACTTCATACATACTAATCTTGTCTCATGTTCATTGCTTCATAAGTTCAATCCTTTGTGAAGGAACCAAGTCGGCATGAAACACGGAATAAGAGTAGATCTAACCCCCATCCTCAGGAAATCAAATGAAGGGTTCAATTCAAAATTCCCAGATTACTGACAGCTAAAAAACGGGACTTGAAAAAGACTGTAGAGGACAACTGTCTGAAACAATGTAAGAGTTGCAACAATGAAGATGAAGACAATAGTCCAAAATATGTAAATAACAAAACCTCATCGCAGAAATAGCGTCAAATTGGTTGTTATTAGGCAAAGAAAAGCCATGGCATATTTGTTGTATGATCTTGTTACATAATCTTGATGTCAAAATCATTTTTTTTTCAATATTAATCATCAATGCTGCAATCTAAAAAAAAAATTTTTTTTTTAAATTAGTGCCTTATTTAATTTTACCTCAATATTTATATAAAAATTATATTTATTATTATATGATATAGTTATATAAAAAATATCATGTAATAATATTTATTATAATAATAAAAAAAATATTGTTACATGATATTTTTTATATAAATATATCATATAATAATAATAAATATTATTACATGATCATTTTTATATAAATGTATCATATGATATATTTATTTGCAAACATAATTTTTGTTCTCATTATTTTTAATATCTAAAATTATATTTGGAGTGCGTGATTGGCCTTCTGGATGCCGTTGCAGACTATGAAATCGACTCTGTCGAATTCAAATCCTATCGGATCTATAGTGTTCAAATCAATTACACACTGATACCATTGGGAAAGGTATGAACCCACAATTACCCCCTTAGCTATGGGTAAAATAGTGAATTGAGTAAAACTAATCATATACAATTAATTGTCAGTGGGTATTGTTTCAGTATTAAATGATCCAAAAGAGGTTGATATGTCGTAAACAGAACCAAACATTTTTCTATGTGATTATACAGTACAATATGTTTTTAATGTTATCATTGTATTCTCATTTTATTTTAAAAGTTCATATATACTTTTTTTTTATACAGTGTTCATATTGATACAATATTATTCCATAATATTGTTTTATTCAATAGTCAATTATAAATGAGTGTTTTTTAAGGTTGTGTTAAAAAAACAAACTTATGTGACATTGTTGTAATGTATTTTTATATTTCAAGTGAAAGTGTTAAAAAAAAAAAAAGACAAAAGTGCAATAATCTTTTCTTGCGTCCATAACTTTTTTACTAAATTTTATTTTTTAAACTCATAGTTTTAATCGGTCCATCTTGTGAAAGTCAAGAAAGTAAGTGTAGATTTGATTGGCCCCTTCTGCTCCTCCTCATCCTCCTCCATTACTCTCTTATTTCCCAAAAAAAAACTCAAAACTTTTACAATCTCATCGAAACTCAAGTACTTGCTTGTCTCATTCTGTAGAATTTCTATTTTGCTTTCATTTAATTGTTTTTTTAATTTAAAAAAATATAGATATATATATTGTCTGGTGATATTCAAATATATCAATTTCTATGAATTGGCGTTCTCTTTATTGATTATAACCCCCCCCCCCCCCCAAAAAAAAAAAAACAATGTGAATTACAATTATAAGATGATTCTTTGGTCTTTCTATTTGCCTACATTTCATTAAAAAAAATGTTAAACTCAATTTTACAAAACTTATACAAACTTAAACATTAGTTATTATATTACCTTAAAGTGATGGGAATAATAAAAATAAAAAATAGTATATATATATATATATATATATATATATATATATATATATATATATATATATATATAATTTGACATTCTTTGACAATGCATATCTCTATATTAATAAAATTGTTACCACTTTTTGTGTTTCTCGCCTCTATGAGACTTACACATCATTATTTTAATTTACTATTAATCACTTATTTATTGAAATCAAAAATTCAATAGCATAACATATTGATACAACCCTTTTAAAAATCCTATTTTAAAAAAATAATTTCATTACCTTTGAAATTTGAACGGAATTTGAAAGCATTTAAACTATAGAATAAACAACCATTCAAACTGGCTTTTAAATTCTTAGCAAATCCTCCTGTATTAAAAGATTGAAAGTTTCGAAAGATATTTACATCCAGTAATTTTATAAATAGATTAAAACAACATTGCCTTAACAAAATTAGTTATATTTATATAACAATTTGGTCTAATTAATAATTTAATGACCAAATGATACCACCATAATTAATTAAAGTTAACTTTCAAAATGCTATTTTTTATATAATTTAGTAAACAACAAAAAGCAAAACCCAAATAAATGAAAGTAAAAAGACGTTTGGGTAATGCAGGGTAGGTACACCTATTTTTAAATAAAATAACTTGGATGTTAAAAGTTAGAAAATATATTAACTATATTTTATTTAAAATGTGCATTATCAAGGCTTTCAAATTATATACTAATGTATATAGTGCACACAATGCTTTAAGCAAACTATAACACACATATATAGGGGTTGGACATCTTAAATTTTCAAATAAATTTATTTTCAAATGGGGTAGGACCACCTTTGGCAGTAATTACATCTTGACGTTATGGACTGTTTCCAAATGAATTTTTGTCCATTCTTCAGCTAAAACTGTTTCCAATTCTTGTAGTGATGATGGAGGGTATCGATGCTTTTTCTAAAATGCACCATAATTGTTCAATAATATTGAGATCTGGGAACTGCGGTGGCCAGATAAAATGTTCAGTTTCACTAGAATGTTCCTCGTGCCATTCAGTAACAACTTTAGCTATGTGAGTTGGTGCATTATCATCCTGAAATGTACTTCCCTCCAGAAACAGTTCTAAATCCATAGGATGAACTTGATCAGATAAAATGCTGAAATAGTCTTGACCATTAATTCTGCCATGAAGGGAAACCATTGGGCCAGCGAATTTTCCAGATATACCCTGCCCTTGATCATTACAGAACCTCCTCCACAAAATTAATTTAATTTGTTCTCCTATGAAACCCAGATTGCAAAATGTATGTGTTAATATTTAATAAGATTTTAAACATCTTAATCTAATGTGAATATGGAATCATCTTGGAGATTTCTCCTCGATCCAAAGATTTCTATTTTTCTTATTTTCTCTAACGGCAAAAGGTTTTTTGCTATTTTTATGATCGCTCAACTGAAAGCATTCTCTCTATTATTTTTTTTCCCATCATCTCTTTTTTATTATCATTTTTTCCCCAAAAAACAAAATTTAACCAAATATTTTATTAAATGTTCATTTTTATCCAGTATGTCAATGCATCCCATAATACTTCATCTCTTTCATGATGAATCTTTATAAAACTTTAATCATTTCCTCTTAGACTAACCAAATCTTCTATGAATAAACTTTAATTTAATAATGTTGTAAATTCATTTTCCTATTTTAAATCTTGACAGTCTTACGTAGCTGAAGTTTATATGTGTATAGTGAATAAAGAGTTGTCCCTCCCCCCCCCCCCTTAACGCATCCATTTCAGTTGTATCAAATCTGTAGTGAAAAGCGTGCTGACGTAACTCATCAAAAAAAAAAAAAGCAATCTGGGGTTCACTTGCCACCTCTGGCGAGCAGCTCATATGAGTTCTCTTTTAGAGATAACCTCTATAAAAAAACTAACCAATTTTAACCAATTTTTAACCGGTCAAGTGGGATAAAAACTTTCATGGTTATTTCAACTCGTTATAATAAAAAGTATGTATTACTACAACTGGTTATAATAATGTGTTCGTTACTTTAACTTGTTATAATAAGGATGGTGTATTATAAAAATAGTGTATTAATGCAACTGGTCGTAATAATAATGTATTAATTCGATTAGATTATATCAAAAATTTCTACCATAAAATTTTAAATGAATTATTGTTGCTAATATTAATTTTTCTTTTTAAGTCATTTTTTTTTCTCTATTCTCAACATTGGACTGTTTCTTATTCGCTTTCTTCAAAGGAATTTGCCTCCAATTCAGAATCCTTCATCTGATGATCAGTTCTGCCAATGTCATCTAGCTTGCAGCCTATATTATGTTACGCTTGTACCATCTGCTCATTCAGGCTTTAATTGGCTTTTTTGTCCATTTCTTATCTCATTATTTGTTTTTATTTTGTGGTTTATGCATCAGCTCATTTCAAAAACGACTGTTATGTCTTTGTTTTTGTATATCTCCAGTTTAGACTCTAAACAATTCAAAACTTATGATTATCCTTGAGAACATATTGAAAAAATGTAAACTCCATATGATCTTCCTTCTAAATGATTTTATATTGAACAAAAAAAAGCTATTTTTGAAGTAAATGTCAAGTTGAATTATTGTAGTTATTTAATAGAATACACTGAGTAAATATCCTTCCGTTTTAGTTCATGAATACTACGTGAACAGTGATAAATGAAAATAAAAGTATGTCAAATAAGTTCCAATCGATTTTCAACGCCTCGTGAATTTTTCAGTTAAACAGTGAATCTCACGCAGAGTATGCTACTGAAAGAGTTATCAGGTCAGATAGAATATGTAATCAATGAAAGCGATTGGGATTTCAAGTTCTTATGGCAAAGAACAGAATAATAGTAATCAAAAAATTAGCTAGTCAGAAGTAAATATCGATTTGGTAGCTGCATTGCTATTTAGGTCTAACATGGAAAATCAGATAAGATAACTTCATATATTAGATGTCAAAATTGTTAAAAAAACATGTTACGTTGGCCTTTTGATGAGAACTGTGGATGTTGATCGCTTCTTGGTGCCATGATAAATGCTGTGGTCTGGATACTCCTCTTGAACAGGAAGGGCAAAAACAATTCAATCCTAAACTCAAAATATATTTTATATAATATTTATTAAGTACAGTAGATTAATTCCTAAACTATGAATTGCTTCTGACTGGATCATCTCCACATTAGTGTGACCCCCCCTCCCCTCCCCTCCCTATCTGGTATCTGTCCTGTCTAAATTCTTATCAGCAGCTGACTTCAAATTATCTATATCTAAATCACATGATTAAATTCAACCAATGAGAAATCTGCCTCGTATATGAGACTATAAGTGGCTCTGGGTCAAAACTTGTCAATCACACTTAAGAAACCTTTTACTCTTTAAAAACATGTGGCCAACTAATATTTAACGTTAACAAATAGTGATTTGGGAGGGAGATTATTTATCAGTCTTGTTCTTCATACTATGCCAAGCATATGTTCTAGAATCACTATGTTCTTTCATCAAACAAGTCGACTACCAGAAAACACTACGGTCAGTCTTGAACTATTATTAATGAAGACATGAATAAAATAGAGATTGATTCTAAATATGCTGATAACATTTCCTTCGTACGGTCAGATGAATCTAATACAGCTATAGTCACATTGACACACTACTGGTGCCCGTTACATCACTGAAGTTAAGGGAAGTTGAGTCTGGACAGTACCGAATGGGTGAGCATTTGAGAAGACCGGATGCTGTATGTAGCAAAAATCTATTAAAATTCAAATTAATCTACAAATCGTATTAAAAAAAAAAAAAAAAAAAAAAAAGGATAAAATGACTGAACGAAGATTGAGATGCTGTGAAACCCAACAACAAACCAACGGTTGAATCTAAAATCAACCAAGTACAAAGAATTATTATAATAAAAAGGTTAAAAGATGAAAAGCTATACGTAATTAAAAGTAAAAATAAAAGATACTAAATTAGCTGGAAAAAGATGAATACCTGGACTCCTGCTTGACACAGAACACAACATTTAACGTAGAAAAGGCATTGCTCGAGACAGTTGAAGAATGTTCATAAACATTTTCGACAGTAAACGCAGAATTGAATCCATGTGATTGTGAATTTTTAAAGCATCTTTTTTTTATTTTTTTTTTTATGGAAATTGCTCCAGACAAGGCATAAAGCCACTCGACGCAAAGAGCTAAAAAAAAAAAAATACTACTTCAAGGTCAAAAACTAGCCAACAATAAGTGTTAGATGGATAGATTTTGACCCAGAAAACAGCAATTCTTCCCCCTTTGTCAGAATCATCGCTCATGGAATGTGAGGACTAAAGGATGAAATAAGGGAAGCGAGAATTACAAGGCTGCCGAAAGTAAACCCAAGATCAACTTTCTACTCTCCTAATCTCCTACATATTCTCTGCAACTTGGAAACATGGACTCTTACCAAATGTTTTGAGAATACGATTGACTCCTATCAGAAGAGTGTGGAGTAGTACGAAATGGCCCAGAATAATATTGAATGGCAGTTCGTACATGAAAATGAAACCATGAATCACAGTTATCCTCCAGCATTAAAAAACTACATCAAACCTGCTAAGCAAATCTAATATTAATTGACCAAAAACACAACGTGGGTTAGTACAGTTATGAATATCAAGGAAATTAAAATAGCGCAAGATAATAAAATACAAATAATTTTTAAATAATTTATTTCTAACTTTCTCATTTGTTTTTTATAATTATTTTCTCGTTTCAAAAATTGCGTAATTTCTAAAAATTAATTCAAAAAGACCCCAAATGTAAAAAAAAACGAGCAAACATGACTGAAAGTAAAATTTAAAGAAAAAAACAAACTACTTTTTTATTATTGAAAAGCACGAATATTCTAAGATTTTTTTTTTTTTAGTTTTTTTTATACTAACGAGTCAGCACTTATCAAAGGCAACAGAGAATTTGTGACTATTAGCGAACCCAATCCCAAAAATTGAACCATTTAAAAAATGACACAACTCTTTTTTTCCTGATGGTGTAAAAAAGCAACAAAAATCATTATAAACATGAATTAATGAAATATTTTATTTGAATATTTTGATCGATACAGAAGCAGATTTATGTTAGTTAAAATGTCTTCAGAGAAGATAATATTTTATGTCTTTTTTGTACATTTACTTTTTTATTTATGTTATAAACTAACCCCTCTCTCTCTCTCTCTCTCTCTCTTTCCCTCTCCTCACCCCCTCGCCTCTCTCAACTTAAATTCTGGATCTCTATTTCAGTTTCTCCAATCATATTTTGATTATCTTCTAATAAAACCCATGAATTGTAATTCTTTCTTCCTCTTTGTCATTTCCATAACATTCAACAACAAAAATAATCAAATTTTCTTTTTTGAACTACAAGAAAATCTTTTAAATGTTTATTTGCTTCATTTATTTGTTTACAGTTTGTCAACGAGAAGGCAACCGAATAATCTTGTTAATAAATGATTGAAATTCAAAAGTTAGTCCAGAATGGTGGCATTCATAAATAAACATTAGATCACCGATTCAGTAATTGTGGTGCAAAATAAAGCACTAGCAGTCAGAACATCGGGAAGTTGAAAGAAAAGTTAAACAAGAAATTAATTGCAAAACAATTTATCATAAACAAAACGAAATAAATCCATTTTCTTCTCACAGTTTTAATCCATCTTATTTTAAAATATCAACTGTCTGCAAAGTTTTAAAACTATAAAAACTCATAATAATCAATCTGATATTTTTTATTGTCCATTCAATAAATTTAGTTTTTAAATTTACGTTATCATAATGATTTTGAAAAAGGGTTGAAACTCGATCAGGGAACCGTTTACGCTCTGACTTCAATGGTACCGTTAAAGCTCAATTTCACTGGATTAATATAAAAATAATAATCGACTTGTTGCTTCAGTCAAAAATAATGCGGCTCACAAATTACTAGACATTTTGTTTCCTTTCTGCTTCTTTCTACGACACTCCTAAGTCAGTAGATTTTAGACCTTAAATAATCTCAGTTAATTCTTTTTAACCAATCAGAATACAGATAATTCTTTTTAACCAATCAGAATACAGATAATTCTTTTTAACCAATAAGAATACAGATAATTCTTTTTAACCAATAAGAATACAGATAATTCGTGGGTTCACTTTTTTCTTGTTAAGATGAATTTTCTTATTGCAGTGCAATAACCAGTTGTTTTGTTTCTCATAGGCTGTGAGTTTGATCCTCACTAGTAACCTATGGTTTTGACATTTCCTTAATTTTTCAAACTACGCGTCAGGCAAAGACGGTCTCTTTTATGATGGGGATGAGGCAAGTCGGAGCCACTTTCACTGCTCGATCAGGGTTCAGGATCATCGCGTCTGCCACAATGTTTTTTTTAAATAGAGCAACTTCATAATTTTTTTTTTTAAATAACAAAAAAAAACAAGTTTTGTTCAAGCATTGACTATTTGCCACTGTGTCATGAAAAGATAGTAAAATTTTTAAGTTTTTAAGCTTTTGTCAGTGAGAAAAGGCTTTGCAAAGAACCATTCTTACTCTCTAAGCAACTGCCACCCTGATCTTAAAAGAAGAGCAAGTCTAGATCATTGGAAGCAACAGTCACCATAGGTGTTTTATCTTTGTTTTCCTTCATTTAGATGCTTGTCTTAACAAAGGTTGAAAGGGACATGTCTCCCAGTGGTTTTATCACACCCTCAGAGGTCAACCTGAGCATTTCTATGTCCAGGGACATACACATATGTAAACACATACATACTCATATATGTATATGTTAACTGGTCGTTGACTCAAGGAAGGTCACCCGCCCTTTGAAGATAGGAGGTGAGGGGTTAGCCATCCTCCTCACCAGATAAGCCTGGTTCACCAGCTTATGGGTATTATATTAGCAGATATTAACTTTTATTGTAAATTTATATGGTTCACTACAATCTTTAAAAAAAGAGGACTGATTGATTTTTGGGGTTTTTTGTTGTTTTCTTTTAATGGGGTCTATAAAAATCAGTCATTCCTTTTTGTTGAATTTACTGATTTTATCTTTCTTAGCTCTTTTTTTTTTTAGCTCTTTTTTATTAGCTCCTTTTCTTAATTTTAGCCATTTTAACTCTATTTTAAACATCCATTGCTCACTGATTAATCACTGTACATTTTTTTTTGTTTCGTTATCACAAAAATGATATTGTTTTAAAACATTACCCCTCTTGTTTAATTTTATTCAAGATGGCTTCCACACTCAGTTTGAAATTTCTCACTTCCTTCCAAAAATAATTTGTTTTTTTAATTTAACTGAAAATTTAATTAAATACTTTACTGCTTGAAATGGTATTCTTTTTAAGTCTTCCATAATTTTAATTGCATATTATCTGTTTCTACTGTAGTTTTTACAACCAAGTATTTTCCTGTTTTCTTGATGGGACTTTCTCTTTTTCTTCCTTCTCCTGATAATTTGTGGATTCTTATCTTGCTCAAACATTTACCTGAAAAATTAACACTACTTTTTATCTTTAAAATCGAAGGAGAATTTTAAACATATCATCATCATCATCATCATCATCATCAGTTTAATGTATATTTTACATGCTGGAATGTGCTGGACGGCTTTTAGAAATTGACTTTCAAACTAACCTATCTCTGGCCAGATCTTTATTTATCCCTCTTTCTCTCAAGTTTATCCTTATAACTTCTTCTCAAGTTTTCATTGACCTCCCCTGCCACCTCAACTGTTCTACATCTACTAATCCAAGAACTCTCATCCAATCTTTTAACATGGCCATACTATCAAAGTCTCCTGTTCTGCACACATCTCCCTATACTGTTCAGATTTAATCTCTCTGAAGTCATTTGATCTAAGCCTATCTTTAAGACTTACATTATACATCCATCATCTCATTATCATTATCTCTCTCCATGCCACGATGCATGTCCTCAACTCAAGAAATTGACTTGCACCCAACTCTCTTTCCACAAACTGAGCAGAGGAACTTTCCTCTTTCTGGGGTTTTTCCGACACTACAAACACTGATCATCATTTTGATCTTGAGAAAATTCACTCTCAGACTTTTACTTTCCATAGCATTCGTCCAAGGCTCCAACTGAACAAGTAGACCTTCCATTGTTTCACACGCAAGCACTAAATCATCAGCATACAGCATCTCTTCCGGACAACCCATACAAAACTATGTGGACTGCTTCTAAGACACAAATGAAAAAACAACGGACTCAGTACAAGACCCTGATGTACTCTCAATTTAACATTAAAGCTGTCACTAAATGTGCTGTTAAACTGGTCCCACTAAATCGGAAGATTCTAATTTTTCTCAGAAAAATCATTTAAGATTTATTTGAGAGCACAAAAGTCTTCAATCATGATGTAAGCAAATAAAACTGTTCTCAACTAAGGTAGAGCTGATCCCCCTCTTTCTCTCTCTTTCTCTCTCTCATTTTCTTTCCATTTCTCTTGCTTTCAAAGATCTCCATTTTTCAAGCAAACATATTGAACTTGCTCATATATAATTAATTTGGATGAAACAGACAAAATATAAAGATATATTATTATTATTATAGATATATAATGTTTACTTTCATGTTGCTTACAAGATAGCCCTCAATATTGAAAAAAAAAAAATTGAATTTATAAAGGAGCGTAAAATGGTCATAAAATTGATATCCAATAAATTGTTATTTCCGATCCATGATTTATTATGTTTATGCGTTACACTTTTACACATTTAATGACTCTTAATTTTCTGATGAAGATTTTCTCGAGAGGCATATAACATGCGTCACATGTAAACACAATGAATAACATGTAATAATAACAATTTAATAAATGTTTATGGTACAACGTTTAAAATCTATTAGACTAAAGCTGAGTCCACGAATGTTTGTTTCCCTAAGGCTTTTTTTTTTATTCGTATGTACTTTAATAACATAAAATACATGATAAAATATACTTTAGTTCTGGGATTATGTTTGAAAGAAATTCTGTTTTAATTAGCCGCAGTTTATCATTAACTAAACAAGTAACTTATCTATCTCTTAGCTATCTATTTATTTTTCTTCTCCCCTCTCACTTTGTTGATTCAACCACCATCTAATATTTCTTAATGTCTCTTTGAGTATTTAGAGAAAGAGTGACTCTTTTTTTTTCAGTGTTGCCATCTAATTTACATGTGTGTCGTTACACATCATAAACACATAAATTAAATGGCAAAATAATAAATCTCTTTACTACTATATAAAAATAATAATGATAATATAGAAGTAAAGGGACTTATTATTTTTAGTTATGTAAGAAGAATGTCTTAACAGATATGTCAGAGTTTATGAATTTTCAAATGAAATCAAAGTAGAATAAATAGTGGTTTTGGGTGAATCTAATAATTAATAAAAGCAGGTTTATTTTAGTAAATGTGTCTCCTAAGACCATTTTCTTTGAACAAATATTCATCAGAAGAGTGTTATTAGAACTTACGGCTACATAGAACACACTGATTGGGTGAATCAAACCGCACGTTCCATCACGGATACGGAAATGCTGTCATTTTAATTGTCAACAGAAAATTTTGGTCACCTTTCCATTGAAAAGTTTTCGATGCGATTTTCATTTCGTGTTAACAACTTACATTATGTAGACATAAATTTGTTTATGTTCTAAATCTTTTACAGACATTAGAAGAATGTACAATTTTACTTAGATGTTAACGATCCACCGGATAGATTTGAATTGAAAGAAGATCGTAAATAAACACTTTCAAGAAATATATATTGATACACAGGACTTTTTTTGGAAGTATAATGTGACAATTTATTTTTCTGTCCATGTAGGTCGGTATAGATACAGGGTGTTGCAGCAAAATCCGACACTTGACAAAAAGAAACCGAAATAGACAATAACACGAAAAGTTGAATATGCAGACACTCGACAGTTTATTTAGCAACAGTTAGTTACATACTATATTATTTTTTCAATGTAACCGTATCAAGCGGAGACGACCATCTGAAGGCGGGTGCAAAATTAGTCGCACGCTTTGGTGACCATGTTTTTGTCTGTAGCGGCGAAGACCTCCACAATGGTAGCCTTCAGAGAGTCAGCTGTGTTGGAGGCGTGCTTGTTTGTCTTGGCTTCGATCACGCTCCAGAAGAAATAGTCAAGAGGATTGCAATCGGGTGAGGAAAGCGGCCACAAGTCTGGCAACTAGTAGTGAGGAACATTGTTTAACAGTCACATGCCTGAGTCGTCTTGGCATTGTGTGCAGGAGTGGAATCCTCAGCACCTCCTGGTAGATCTTGGTGGCGATTCTCCAGGTCTTAAGAGGCATGACATCCTCTTTGTTAGAGATGATGGCCATGACAGAGGAGGGAAACATTGTATGCTTCACAACGGGAACCTCCTCGCTGTTTTTGCAGATTCACCTGTCGTTCTGCCCGTTGTTCATCTGGTCCTGATCTTTGCATTCTTTTTTGAACCCATGTTTGAGCTTGTTCATTAAAGCCACTGCCTTGACCTTCCTCGACTCCTTGGAGGCATTCGTGATGAGCCTGAGGTTGAAACTTGTGGTAGGAAAAGTAACCAATGTCCTTCTTGATCATTCGGCAGATCATCGACTTGTGACAGCCCCCGATGTCAGCGTTGATCTTGGCATAGCTCAGGCTTCCAGATTTTGCTGCAACGCCTGTACATTGATTTTTTTTTTTTTTTTTGAAGAAAGATTATTTTGATTCATAAACTATGGTTTTTTTGTTTTGTTTTTTTCGATTGTCTCACAAAATGAAAAAACGATATTTTGGAACCTTGTATTATTTAAATGTTGGGTTTGACTTTAAATAATTTTGAAACAATTGTAAATTGATTTGCTATGAACTTTTTCTTTTGGAATTAGCTTAAAAGCTATATTTTTTTTAATATACCATGAAATTTAACCTCTCAAAAATTGTAGATCAGATATCAATTCTGAGATTGAACCAAATTAGGACAGAAGACATTTGTACATCTAATGTACTTTCAGAAAGATCCTTATAACAATAATAATTTACTTTATAAGTTAAACTATTTATTATTGTTACATCACTTACAAATTGTATATTATAATTATTTAAGATTGTTTTAAATATCAATTCTTTGTTTTTTATTGTTACAATTATTTCTCATCTGGAAAAATATTGGTAATAAAATTTATGGAAACAACAAATTGTTTGTGGAGTTTCATTGAACAATAATTTTGTATAAGAATCACACTCAACTACTGTTTCTGTGACTTTTTCAGATTTTAGATTTCAAAGTAACATCGAATGGGAACTTCCATTATCAAAACAAATCACCCTTCAAAAGGCACCCAACTGAAATCTTGCCAAATTTCATTAATTTTTCAAAGACATTATTTCAAGGTTTTGGTTTATTTTCCTTTAAAAAAAAAAGTTTTTATAAGTATTTTAGAGACTCGTTCTCTAAAATTTTAATTATGATTTTTTTTTATCTTACACTAAACAAATGCATAATTTGTCAAGTATATTTTATGCCTTTTATTTTAAGCAGTCGTCCTCCGTTCTTCATATAAAAATATATTTCTTGATAAAAATTGAATGAATATGAAAAATTGAACATTTTCAACTTTGTGAAAAACTTTAAAGATGGGTTTCAGTGGAGATAAATTCAATTTTACAAATATTAATAAAAGGCAAAGTTTGTGTTCTATAGAAAATCAAACACTACTAATTTGAAAATAATATCATTCAAATCAGTATTTTCAAAGGAATTGAATGCAATCCTTTTTTATATTTTTCATGAGATAGATTTATAGAAATCTATAAATATTGATTTTTCTATTCGTTTTTGTTTTTTTTAATTATTTTTAAACACAAAAATGTGTAACTGCTGCTGATATTTAAGAAAGGAAAAAAATGTTTATGGAAAAAGAAAGTTATCTTTTTTTTTCCGTTTTATTCTCGTTTTTTTTTTTTTTTTTACTTAAAGTTTATTAATAGCAGTTTTCATTCTTTCTAGCACTCCTGACAAGAAAAATGTAAGAAAGCTACTGCTAATGGCAGATTTGAACTTTAAAAAAAGTGTTTTTAAAAAGAAGACTCGTTCTTTTTCTATTGACCTATCATATTTTTTTTTTACTTAAAGCTTATTAATAGCAGTTTTCATTCTTCTCACTCTCTTATTGATGAACAGAAGGAAATATGATAGGAAGGCGATAGATTGAGCAGTTGAGCTCAAAAACAAAACAAAAAACACAGGTCAAGAAATTCTAGCATATTTGAACTTTTCTTTTAAAGAATGATTTATAAATTTTAAAAAACTATAATGTATCTCCGGTTTTCTCCAATCTTTTACATCATTTCAACAGAGAAACCTCTGACCTATAAAGAGTTTTAAGCTTTATCTCTTTCCTTTTTTTAATTTTTATTTTCAAAGTTGTTTTTCAATTTTTTTAATGAGATTTTTACTCAATCTTTTCTTTAAATAATAGTCCAACTAATAATAATTGTATTTGATACTAACAGAGATCTTCCGGTGTTACCCGGGATGTAAAGGTGTGTTAAATATCTACTCATTTGAATTAATGTTTTGTTTTAATAAGGTATGTTACAATGTTTTGAACACTAGTTTTATGTTATCCTTCAAACCGGATAACACTGAGTAGCTCTGCTAGTTTATTTTTGCTAGTTGTTGATTGGCTTATCCTTCATTCCATTTTTATTTTTACATATATATATATATATATATATATATATATATATATATATGAGGATAAAATAGACGATTTATTATAAAATGAAATGCTGCAGAGACAGGGTATATGAAAAAGACAAAAGGAAGAAGAATTAAACACAGGAAGAAACAAAATGAGAGATTTACCGGTTTTGTTCGGATCAACAAACGTTTTTAGTAAACAGTGAAGACGTTCGTTGATCCGAACAAAACTGGTGAATCTCTTGTTTTGATGATTTCTTCCTGTGTTTAATTGTTTTTTCTTTTTGTCTTTTTTATAAATATATATATATATATATATATATAATTATAAAGAGAATTTGTTTAAATGAAAATAAATTTCTGACAAAAATGAAATGGTTAGTAGAGGGAATGACCAAGACTCGACAAATCAAGTCAAAATATCGGAGTCAACAAATTCTCTAAAAATGTTTGTCAGTATTTTTAATTAGTTTGTTACTTGCTTATCATCTCATTCCATCAACTAACCATTTCATACATAGTAAATGTGGACTATCATAACACTTATTTATTATTGTTATAAAGCTCCATCTGAAAAGATATTGAGTCGTTTGTCTGTGCGAGTTCTGCTGTCTTGATTCGACTCTATTGCGATTTTGAGAAGTTGATTTTCATGCTATTATATATGGCAAAAAATGATGCAATAAAATTAAAACCGAATAAAAGGAATTATCTATAAATAGAGGCTTTTACAATATTTTATACAAATGAGAAATATAACTTTCATATTATATATATATATATATATATACATGTATATATTTTCTTGAATTTACTTCTACATATAAATGTGTGTATGTCTGTGAGTATATTAATATGCACGTATTAGCGTAGATATGAGTATGTCTCGATGTCTAGGCGTGTGGTGGGAGAGGAGGAGACAGTATGACCCAATTTCTTGCGAGGTGTCAAGAGTTGGCATCTTATAGAAAAAGTTGTCTCGTCTGACGATTTTTTGAAATGTAATCTGTCTGATTGTTTCTTTTTTTTTCTTTTTCTTCCTTTCTTATGATTGTGTATAGGCGGATATCATTTTAATTCACCAGTTACTTACCTGAAGAAGAGCCGACAGGTTCTGAAACAATTGTCGGATACTCCAACTATGTTTATTTTAATATATATATATATATATATATATATATATATATATATATATATATATATAAACATGAAAGTCAGTCGGAATAATTGACTCATTACAACAGACACACAAAGAGCTCGATATCCTTTCAGATTGCTTTATAACACTCTTTCTTGCGGCAACTAGGTATGTTTTTGGGGGGTACATAAAATGTGATCCTTCGTGCAAATGGAAATGTTGTGTGTGTGTTTTTATTTCTTATTTATAAATTGCATTTACTTGTTTTGTGTGCTTCAGTCGTCTCATTTGTGAAACATGAAAGCCTTTGTCTTTCACTAAAACGCAGGGGAGGTAACTCGTTTTCTACAATGACAGATTTACCTCCCATTACTTTTTTCTATTAGAATTTCGACTTATTTCAAACGTTTTCATTATAGCAAAATCATTTTGAAAAGTTAGTTTTAAAAAACGCTGCTGTATTAAATATTCCTGCATATTTTATCATCAGCCGGGGACCGCCACAAATTGTTTCTGCATAATATTCATAAAAACATCCGAGAACAAGGAAATCTATTCCACAGTTTAATAAACTTATATTGTTGGGATATGGAACTTTCTCCAACTGCAATCAATTTACAGTGTGTGTGTGTGTGTCTATTTAACATTGGAATTTATTTCCGGCAATGTATTATGCTTTTTTCTTTTCTTTTCTTTTTTTTTTTTTTTTTTTTTTTTTTTTTTTTACGCTGTTTGCATGGGTAGTACCATTAAATAAATAGTTAATTTAGTCCACGGGACTGGGAATAAACAAATAAAACTATAGTAAAAAAAATTGAGACTCGTCACATGGACTAAATTAACTGTTTATTTAATGGTATTACACGTGCAAACATAGTGTCACCAACAACAAAGAAAACAATGTGATACATAATAAATATACTGTTGGAAATAAATCCATATATATATATATATATATATATATATATATATATATTGAGCACTTTTAAAATATTTTTTTATTTTTGTATTTCTTTAATCTATATTTATTTCAGTAAGCTGTCTAATATTTGATATATACCAAATGATCAAAAGTTATCCACCCAGGTTTCATCGAACTATATTTTCAATGTTACAACATCTTTTTTTGGAATGCGTTTATTGATTCAGATAATTTGGAAAGCCAGTCGGAATTCCAAAAATAATTAAGATCGACCATACTGCATCTACTTTTATTTATTTGAGTTTTTGTTTTTGTCGTCGCTTTTCTTTTAGTTTCTACTTGATTCGCAAACAAGTCAAAGAAAAATGATTTTAAAGATTTAACAAATTAATATGCAATTTATTATTTTTTTTTTTTTTTTTGGTTTCATGAGAATATTTTTATTTAAAGTCTTGTTTAAATTTCCTTGTTTCTATTGAAGATGTGCAAATTGTGCATGAACTGTCCGGTGCATGGAGTATTATTGGTTGTTTGCTTGTGTGTGATCTTATCCTATCTCCAATATGTTTCTTCACCAGGTGACTGGCTTCAGTGGTTCAGGTTACACTACATTTATTCCGACAGCAATCCTAAAAATCAACATATATATATATATTTGAATAGATTTTTGTAGGTACAAAGTTTTAATAAACAGTGAAATAATGTTAGACGCACTTTCATTATTATCTATAGTGAGGATTTTTTTTTTTTATGATTTATATTATAAAAGAGGACTAAAGAACCACGAGAAGGGGAACAAAGATGAATCACTTCGTAACGTTTTTCTTTCTCTATGAGGATGTGTTTTTTTGTTTTTTTTATAAACGAATATTGAGAAGAAAAAAAAGAAGGTAAAAAAAAATAAATAAAATTACCGAGACGTCTTTCAGTCGACACTTTTTAAGGTAATCGTCGACTATGAGGGAGAATCACGATTAAAAACGTGGTCAAAAGACCATAAATAATTATCGAGGGTATTAAAAAGAAAATTATAAAGAGACATATATATATTAATATAATTTGTTTATTTATACAAACATTTTGGCTAAACGCCCACAGACCAGATTGTCAGTGCTAACAATCCGATCTGAGGAGGATTAGCCAAAATTAGGCTATAGCCAAAAGATGCCTTCACATATATAGCTCTACTTGTTATTGAGCACTATTGCATAAACACAGTAAAGTTCCACAGGATTATTTCCGATAAACAAAAAACTTACCAGTATTATATATATATATATATATATATATATTGAAAATATGCATAAATATCTAACAAACTAAGCCGAAAGGAAAATGAAAACTCTTTTTCAAGAGGTTTTTAGTATTGTCGATATTTTGCTCATTTTGAGCTAGCCTACGAGAAAATATAGAAATATATTGGTTCCTACTAATTGCAGAGTAGAAGAATTTCAAATTAATAATATCCACTTGTTAAGACATGCAAACCCTTAAGAGGTTACGTGTGTGGGTTTGATATTGATTAACTTGCGATTAACAGAACCAAATATATTTTCTCATTTTATCCTGACGAAATTCAAAATGACCGAAACGATAAATAAATAAAACGCTTTCTCCTGAAAAATTTTTATTTTATTTTTTACTTAGGTTTTTATTTTTTTCATTATGTGCACGAGCATGTGAATGAAACACATTCTTTTTAAAAACCATTGACAAACAAATCCACATATGTTTTCTTTTTTTTGTTTTTTTCTTCACAAATATTGTTTTTATTTTTCACTAAAATTTTCAGAAAAAAAGTGGGGTAAAAAAAACCAAAAGGGGAGTGCGGGGTTAAATAAAAATGAAAGCTCAATGACTGAACATGTATTTAAAAAAAAAGTTGCCACAAAAAAAGACAGCAAAATGCAGTATACAGTATTAGCAACTTAGGGGCGGGGACAATCGAGAAATCCTCACTCCCGATTGGCTCTACTGAAGAAGGAGGTTTGATGGTTTTCAATGGTTGACACATTAGTAAAGTAGAGCGCACATACTTTATGAAAATCTTTTTAGCTGCATTAAAATATTATGCGTTTCATATGTGTCTGATTATGATTAATTTTTTAAGCCAACATCCACGCAGTTTATTTAGTAAACTATAGCAAACCTCTGTTTCAGACGGGCGTGTTTATCCCCAGTTTTTGTAGCGCAAACCGGGAACGAATGACCAATAAATAACTTTCAACCATTTGAATGGTTTACTCTTCTACTTTGTTTCATGCCATTTAGTGTGTGTAAAGTGTTAATGGCAAGATGGAGATGTTAAAAAAAAGTACATCAAACCATTTTGCTATTTTAAGTATTATAGTTTATAGTTATGAAAAATATGTAATTACATCACTTTGCTGCTTACGTGTTTCAATTTCTGTACACACACACACACACACACACATATATATATATATATATATATTATACACACATTTTTTCTCAATTCTTAAGAGAAACAAAACAGGAAACATCCAAAATTCACAATTCCTAGATTTATGTCCAAGTTCAATTCCTGAAAAAGTTAATAAAACAAAAGGCAACTGATACGTGTTGTTGAGTATTCAACACTCTTTTTTACATGAATATTTGATGCCCAGTTTCATTGTAATATATATATATATAGAGAGAGAGAGAGAGAAATAGGTTTTAAAAAAACATGAAAACTGAATGGCTACACACACAATGAGATCAAAGTACGATTGCATTCGAGTAGCCATTTAGTTTCTTTTTTTAAACTTAATTTATCATATAGCTCTACAAAAATTGTATTGAGCACTTGGATTAAAAACTAATAAATACCAACTTTATACTGTATTATATGAATTTTATGTTTGATATATATTAATAGTTTATATTAATATTGAAATATACACTATTAATATATAAAAGCTCTGATATAAACTATTGATCATTGAGCTTAATTTTAACTGCAGCTTTGAACTATATCCTGGAGATTTGATATATAATTTTTGAACTTGAAAAACGTATAGGAATTCATTTCAGTCAGGGTAACTATTGAATTGTTCTAGTTTAGTATATAAACTTTTCATATATATATATAAGATAAATAGATAGATAGATATACTTCTGTGTCAAAAAAATTTCAAAAGATTTATCCTTTAACTTTATTTAGTGAAAATGTTTTTGAAATATTTTTTTCAAGTTTTTAAAAAATTCTAAATAATAAACTTGGATTAAACCAATTATTAAAGTTGCATTCAGATTCGTAGAATGTTTTTTTAATTTTTAGTTTTCTGTTGAGACAGACATTTATGCATGAAAATGAGACTTCTTTTTTTACTTACAGAAAAACTTAACAACCTCCACATCTCCTAAACATTAGCCCAGTCTAATAATGCTAAACAAGCAGTGATATATATGTATACACTAAATGTCCTCTCATAGTATTTGTCACTCATTTCTTTTCTTTTTTTACGATTTTTCTATTTGTTCCTTCTTCTGAATTCTCGGCACTCACTGTTTTTTTTATATATTTAACACATTCGTCTTACTGTCACTGATTTAAATGTCTATTTATGTTCTACACCTATAACCCCACTATCACTGCTGGTTTAGTATTATAAGACTGGGCTAGTGTTAAGGAGAGATGTAGACTGATTATAGGTTATTAGGTCCATCTTTTGAGATAAAAGTTAAAATCTCATAAGAAAATGCTAGTAGGATTTATATTTAT
The DNA here is from genome assembly GCA_963556195.1 of Sepiola atlantica. Lineage (NCBI taxonomy): Eukaryota > Metazoa > Mollusca > Cephalopoda > Sepiida > Sepiolidae > Sepiola > Sepiola atlantica. The sequence continues at coordinate 198,477,952 of OY744517.1, forward strand.
CCTCTGAATTTTTGTTGCTGCCACAAGTTTTTATTTTAGATATTTTCATTTCTAAAAATCATCGAATAATCACAGATATTTTTTAAATCAAATATGACTCCACCCTCTATGAATTTCGGAATTTTCTTTAAAGAATCCCTTGCACAATTTCGTTTGAACAGTTTCACTTATAATTAGACAATATTTCCCCCTGTGTGCTGTTTTTTTTTTTTATCTCTTCCTGTTTTTAATGCAATCTCTGGTATTTGGGGTAAGTTTCTTTTTAATTCTTATCCCCTACCCTCAGCCTTTATGCTTAGTCAACAAGTTCTTGGTTATACTTACTTTAGGAAAAAAAAAAAAAAAACAGTAATTCCTAAAACTTTTCCTTTCTTTATCTTGTCTCTTCAAATATTGTTTTGTTTCATTATATATCACCTTTAATAAAGTCAGATTTTGAATAGTTTATTTGATATAACTATGAAATATTTAATATTAGGCAGCGTAAATTCAAACATGGCTGACTTTAAATAATTTGTGACATAAAATATATGTCAGCTTTTGGCAACTATAATTTTCACTGAGTTGTATGATTTCGATTATTCGGACTACTGTTCTCGTCGTGAGTGTTGTCATCACAATGTTTCGGCCGCTGTAACCTCCGGCCTTCTTCAGGTGTATCTTTTCGAACTCAGGAATCTTACTTCGGAATTTCGAACGGAACCCTTTTATTTAATCCACAGGGGTAGCATGCGCTCGTCTTGTCAGCCATAACTGGGAATAGTCTTCAGTAATTCGCTATTCTTCGTATCATCCGCACCAAGGATTCAACCAACTATGAAGAAGGCCCGAGGTTACAGCAGCTGAAACGTTGTAATGATAAGTCAAGATGAGAACAGTAATTCGAATAATCGAAATTACAAATTATCAATCCTCATCTCAAAATTTCAGACAATTTTCAGTGAGTTTAAGATTGCAACGAATAACTCAATAATTTAGAAATCGCCTGCCAGCATTGACTTCATAGCAAAACTCATACTTTTCTTCATATGCTTTAATTAATAAAGCTGTTAAAGACAAAATAAAAATATACAAAGAAACACATGACGTACTCTAAATGATTATTTGCTAAACTCTAATAGAATTTACTTACTAAAAGTAAACTTTGATTTTATATGATCGAATGCAATGGTGTACGCAACCAAATTATGAATAGAAATAAGAAAAGAACCATTTTACTTAAACTTTCTTGTACTATTTCCAGGACCTGTTGACAGAGGATTGCGGTCGGCAATGTATTCCTTCAGTAGACGGAGGCTTTAGTTTTTGTTCAATATGCCCACTCAGACCTCCACTTTTCGTTCTTTCTCCTTTTTTCTTTCTATTATTCTCTTTCGTGGTAGTTTTTATATATATAGTTTTATATATATATATATATATATATATATATATATATATATATATATAATGTAAAATTGGTTATGGAAATGTGGATAAGCAAGTTAACAATCTAGTGAAAATAAGAAGACAAACACATCAATATAGTGGGACCAATGTATTTCGGTCAAAGGATTCAACCATTTTCATCATTAGATTGTTACCTTGTTTGTCCACATTTCCTTAACAAATTTTTCATTTTGTCTGAAATTTTATTTCATATTTACTATGTTATATATTATGTTATGTTTATTAGAGACATTGTAGAAATTAGAATTATTATATTTTAGAATGCCTTATCAATGCATATTTGGAAAATAAAACCTAATAACACAAATGTTATTATATTTTTAACGATAAGATATCTCCTTTTCAAGTGAATTGAGGACAGTCTTTTTGTCATTTCTTTTCTCTATATCTGTTGTAACTGGAGATTTGGTTTGGCACGTGGTATCAGTTCTGTGGTTTTAAGAAAGTTTAATTTTTTTTTTCTCTCTGGGTTGTACCAGTCGTTGAAACAAAGAGATTTTGTTCTCAATTCACTTGAAAAAGAGATGATATCTCGAAATATTGTTAAAAATATAATAACTACTTAACAGCTGTGGTATCAGGTTTTATTTTCAAATTACGCATTGATATGGCTTTCGAAAATATAATGCCAATTTCCACAATACCTCTAATAAACCACAACATTCTATTACATACATATATATATATATATATGTATGTATGTGTATTTTGGCTAAAAAGAATTTCTTCACATTTGACAGAAAATGGAAAACAAAAGTATGTAAATTATAGATGTTATTGTAATTTTTTATTTTAATATTTCAAACGGTCCTTTATCAAAAAATTTATTTTTTATTAAGAAAATTGAATATAAAACATTTATGAAAAACTAGAAATGTTCAACTTTGTATAACACTGATTTCAAATGTTCTTAAATAACCCTTCCTCGTCATAATGTATCTGTCGGTTCATGTTAAATTGTTCTCTCAAATGACAAAGATAACTTTTTGTTAATATCAATGTACGCACGTCCATCTTATTGTTATTACCATTAAGCACAAATGATCCCTTCAAGTAACAAACACTCCTGTCAAAACAAGATCCTTCTCGGTGTGTAAAAATCTTATACATATTAAAAACATCCACATCACAGTTCAGACCTGATTTGTGTGTGTTTAGTTTTAAAATCCATTTTCTTTCATTTTGTTTGCGTGTATATGTGGACGCGAATTTGGTGTCTATTAAAATCCATTTGATGTATTGTCTGTTAGGTTGAATGTTTAGCTATTTGGGAGTAGGGTGTTTTCTGTTTCATACTAAATCCGTGCTTATTAAATATGAAAGCTAATTTTGTCTCATCTATGTATTTGCTATTTGGACATTTTATGCAAAAGATGTAATCTATAAGATTGGGGCTATCACTCGTAAGGTGTGTACGTTGTATTAGGATGCATGTAGTTGGGTCTGTAAAGGGGGAATCTATCACTAAATGTTGTAAAAACTCAACATTTAGATTTATTGCCGGTATAGTTGCCATGTTGTGTTGTGTAAGTGTTTTTTATTGGATATGGTGAGCATAGTTGATACATTTGATGATTATCTTTTCGAATTGATAGGTGGTTTCATAAAGATTGAATTGTTTCTGGAGTTTAATTGAAGAATTATAAAATCTCTTGTTAAAAGGTGGGTAAGTTTGTGCATATGTTGGTCGTTAGTAAAACCCTGGGAATGTGGTCATTTGTAGTTTTATCCTTATATGTAAGACATTGTTGTCTATGAATGCTGTCTTTTTAATAACTGATTTAATGAGATTTATAGGAGTGTGACTCGTAGAATTGTTGTTAATTTATTAATATGGTCGAGATAATCTTGAAGGGGTTAATGATGAGTTCGAAGGTGTAAACAGTTTCTTCAAAAAATTCGAATAAAATTAGTGTATAGTCAATAATATATATATATATATATATATATATATATATATATGGTAATATGAATTATTAAAAATAAGAACGCCATACAATGCATTTTAATTTTATTTACTTTTTTCAATTAAATTTTCGAAGGTATACTTCATCATCAGAATTTAAAAAATAATAATAAAAAAAAAAATGATATATTAAATACCCTTTTTTTTTCTCATCGTTTTTTGGTGTTTTCAATTCGTCTGTTGTTGAAGCGAATATATGTATTTTTAAAGATTATGACATTAAGATCATGTTGGAATTAAAATCAATTTAGTATTATGTAGTAATAGGGAAAAAAAGACGTTTTAATACTTTTTTCGTCTTAAGCGATACAAAAAAAAAACATGGCGCCATTATGTAAATGCAGTACTTCCGGTTAAAATCTCGATTATTCTAGCATATTTACACATTTCATAATACTGCGTAATACTAAATAGATTTTAACTCAAAATCGTTCCTCATTTAATAATATTTTTTAAAAAAACAAAAAAACATAAAACCATTTTTATCGCCTATACAACATTTTTTTATCTTATTCTGTTTACACCTTTGAACTCATCATTTGCCCTTGAGGGTCTAAACAAATGCGTTTTATATATATGATGGCATTATATATTATGGATTTAAAAAAAAAAAAAAAATTAAGATTAAAAAGCTGGTTACTATAGTAGTTTAGGAATTTGTGGTTGTTAGTAGATTTAGTGTAGATGGAGGAAGATAATCTGTTCTAGGATCAGATTATTATATCTATGAAATGAATAGAAGTGTATGAATGTTCAATGGTGAATTTTATTGCGTGGTGGAATTATTCGCATATTAGTGGAAGTTAATTAAGTTGTCTAGTTCATATGTCCATACAAAAGAAAATGTCAGTCCTGTATTTGTTTTAGGGGATAGTTGTTAATGTTTATCTTTAATATCTGCATGAATATGTTTGCATAGCTGCATGTCATTTTAGTGCTCATGGCTGTACCTCTGATTTGTAGGTAATGTATGTTAAACACAAGAATGCGTTATTTAAGAACATTTGAAATGAACGTTTTACAAAGTTGAAAATGTCTAGTTTTTTAAATAAGTTTCATATTCATTCAATTTTTATCAAAAAATACATTTTTTTGATAAAAAATGGAGGACTGTTTGAAATAGTAAAATTATACTAACACCTTTAATTTACATGCTTTTATGTTTTCCGTACGGTTATTTTTTATTTGTCAAATGTGAAGAAAGTCATCATTTTTAGCCAAGAAACACAAAATATATATATATATATTTATAGTACTTAACGGATATATATATATATATATATAAACAAAATTTTTATTCAATAAATTCTTTTTTTTTCTATTTTTAATATTCAATCACTGAAAAGCTGATGTTAGGTGTTTTTAAGATGCAACATTTTTACAACTAAATTTACACAATGTGAAATTTGAACCTTTTCTACTGCATGATTTCTGTACTTTTAAATTCCATTGTTGCGAGAATAGTTGAACACTTTTCACTTTTGAAAATGAATTGAGTCAAAATTGTTTCAATTATTAATTCATCTTGCATGAGAAATGAAACGTCCTGCCTTGTCTACAAAATGAATTGATTTTTTTTTCATTATTTGTACAATTAATGAAATTATTACGTATATAAAATACAACTTAATAACTAAAACTTGCAGCAATAAAACTTCGTCCAAGAAGGGTTGATATGCCATAAACCATACAAATATGAAATAATCATACAACACTAACCGCCGAAAGATGGCAATAAACCTGCTGAGATTTGCTCCTTCTCATAAGAAGCGGACAAAAAAGGAATGCCTGATCAGTGGATTCAGTCGTCCAGTTGCATCCGGATAACGTTTTTTTCTTGAATGTATCCTTCTGGGGAGGAGAGGGGGTGTAGTCTAATATGCTGTTAAATTCAGTAAATGTCTTCCATTTTAGAATAAGTAGAATATAACAGTCTTCTTTCCACCATGACCACCAATTCTTTCTCTCTCGCCAAATCGATCTGTTCTTAATATTTTCATGTGCTGTGAAAGTTGCTTACTATAATCTGTTTAAAGCCAGCAATTTTTGATGATGATAAATATCTGGTACCTTTTTAAGCAGAAACAAATCTGAATGTTTCATAAATGTTGCACACATAGTAGTTCAGGTGATTTAAATCTGATAAGTTTGGAAGTGAATTAGTGGAGATCATCATAAAGAAAATGTCACCACTCCACCCTGCCCCTACTGATGTGATTGGCCTAATAAATACAGTTGCAAACTATGAAATTATCCAGTATTACCTGTCGTTTGAGCCAAGATCAAAGAGTAGTATCTGTTATGTCCTTGGTCAAAAAAAAGAGAAATCTTTCTCGACTGGAGCAATTTTTTTATTTTTGTCTCATTCAGAGTGCTCTTTTGGGGGGAGCTGGATATCCTCCACATTAAACTGACCTTCTCACATCCAGCCCTCGTGGGAGTGTAGTAGACTATGGAATTGGATATGCCGAGTTAAAATCAGTCGGATCTATTGTAGTTATTTACTCAATAATGTAGTTTGCGGAAGAGTAGAATAGGAATGTGTTCAACTAATCGAATATACAAAAGAAATGTTATGCTTCATCATTAAATAAGTCAAAAAGGTTTGATTTTCATTTCAACAAACCAAACTTCCTTGATTGACTTAAATTAACCTTCCATTGTGAAATGCTTGATCCCACTTGGTTCTAATTCTTGATCCTTGCAAATTTTTTTGATCTGTCTTTTCTATGGGTACTCATTTTTAATTGTATGGTTGTTTCCTCCACTTTCAACCCCCCATTCCTCACAGATCCTTGTTCTTTTTTTTAATTTTTTATTATTCAATCAATTTATTCACTTCCCAACTTTTGTTTTTATGAAAACCTTATGAATTTTTGTCTCGTCTTTCTCCTCCACAAACCGTTTTATTTTGAATCGACCAAACACCTCTTACATTTACACCTTGTTGCTTGTTCAACCCATCAACACAATCGATACCGTTTTACTGATTATCTCTCCTTTATTGCACGCGCCACTTTTTAGCCATTCCTTGGGATGCAGCCATTTTAATTCCTTTTTTAACCTTGCATGTCTCTCCAAATTCGACTTTGTTTTCATGTACCATTTTTTTTTTTTATATATATATATATCGATGCTATTTATGAAATTAGTATAATTCTCAGCATGCTTGTGTATATGTATATTTTTCTTAGGTGATTTGTAGTCCAGTTTTCTGCATACCAATAATTCTACTATATTTCTTTCATGTTTATAAATATATATACTCAATATACATGCATTGCGTGTTCTTTGTAATAGAAAAATACTAATAGTTAGTTTGAAGGTTTCATCTTTGTCACAGGAGTGCACAACTATTGGTTCAGTAAGAGATCTCTTCTATTTTACAAGAAAAAAACGAATTTCAAAATGATTTCTAATTTTGAATCTAATTTTGTTTTAATCTTTATATTTTCAGAGATTTTACAAACAAGAACAATTACTGAAAGACCCAGTGGTACGTATGCAATTTGAGAATGTTCTTTTCTTTAAATCTCTTTTAAAAGTCATGGGATTCATGCAGTTTCTTTTGAAAGTAATGTTCAGAATATCTTTTGAAAATCATGGGATTTGTGCAGTTTCTTTTGAAAGGCTTGTTCGTAATCTCTTTTGAAAGAGATGAGATTTGTGCAGTTTTGTTTTAAAGGATTTTTATCTTTTAATTCCATTTCTAAAAACAAAAAAAGATTGCATTCTCCATGAGGAAAAGCTAGAATCTTTAGCTTTTATGTTTTGCTTAAAATCAAAAAGCTAACTGCATCTCTAAGAAACTTTACAATTGTACTTGACAGATACATTTGAAATCAGTCAAACCAAGTTCAAATCCAGGTTGGGGATTTATTATATATATTTATGCACTAATATCATTGGATAATGGTATTAACGCTAACTTCCTTCAGCTATGGCGGAAATATTAGTAGGTCTTCATTAAATGATTTACAATGAATATCGTTTTTCAGCATTAAATAATCCCAAACGGATGATATGCTATCAAACAACCAATCATGAGGAAGACTTTAAAAGTATATTAGACCCTTAGGGGTTCAGACGTTCATCTAATTGGCAACCTGTGACCCAAAGGGTCACAGCAGTTCTTTTAAATTTATTCTCCTCCCTCTCACTGATTTGAAAAATGATGTCATTCACTGTGTTCGGCTATCCCTCAAATGGTGAGATAACAAAACGATGACATCATCCAGTGTGCACGGAGACAAGCAAGCAAAATCCAGTGTTAGTAGTATATGGAGTTCACCACTCTTTATGGTCTATCATTTACATTTTGTTTTCTAATTGGCTAGGGATCTCAGAGTAGAGCCCTAGAGGTGCAGTGTGCAGGGCCCGCTGGTATGTCGACACGTACCAACACTCACCAATCCAATCTCCGGTCACAGGGAATGTGGCAAATGCTATCTTTGGATGGCCTGTCACAACCTGGGTGACAGTAGTGTATGCGGCAACTCACAGATAATGTGACATCGGTGCATGCTCAAGTGGAAACCACATCAGCCCGAAGTTAGATGGGGACAGTGGAGGTCTTGGACTGCCAAAAGTGTTCAAGTTGGTGAAGGATAGGCATCCAGTCATAAAAATGCCTTAAAAACTATGTCTAGTCGAAATGAGACTAGACAATTAGGCCCCACCCTCATCAAAGGAATAATTGTGGCCTGATTCAACAAGCAAACCTGATGATGATGATGATGATGATGATGATGATGATAATCATAAAATGCACAGGGACAAACAAGATCCACATAGCTTTAATAGCAAATCAATCATTTCAAGTATTTGCAGTTTCTTACAAATAATACTGTGTAAATGGATGTTTGTTGACTTGTGTGGATTGCATGTTGTGTTAGTAGCTGCATGGCCATTTTATATGTTTCACAGTTCATCATTCCGCTTGGTCATTTGACTGATGATCATATTCCAAAGCGACTTTTTTGTGATGAGCTAAAATCTGGGAACAACAATAATAATAATCTTTAGTAACTGCATTAAAAATGATTCTAATTTTATGTTATAGAAACTTATTGTTTAGAAAAATAATATTTCAAGTAGTTTGTTTCGTTTTCCAATTTTTTTTTAGAGGATCGAAGGAGATGAACGGCCATCTTTCTCAAAAACTGCCAAGAATGATAATTCTGTCTTAATTTAGTCAGATCGAGTTATCATCCTTGGTAGTTTCTGTGAATCAATGGCAGTTGGAGTCATTTCATTCACACAGTAGGGAAATTTGAATATCTTAAATTAAAAAAAAAAAAAAAAAGAACCGTTTGTTTGTTTTTACTAAAACTGGAAATATTTCTTTTTCTTTAATATAAAATTAAATTGTATTTACCATAAATACCAAAGATTGTTATCTTAAGAAGCAACAAAAATGAAGTACATAGCGACTTCTGCAGAAATAGAAGTCATAGCAATTTGGAAATGAAAAATCTGTGAAAAAGTTAAAAAACTGTTGTGGAGAAATAAACACCCCTCACTGTAAAAATGAAAGGATAAATGATGTGTGTTTTTTGTATAATTTTTATTATTCGGACTACTGTTCTCATCTTGAGTGTTATTCTCACAACGCTTCGGACACTGTAACCTCTTGCCTTCTCCAGGTGTATCTTTTCGAATATTGCTGTCTTCTGGGAGAAGTCTTCAATAATTCACAATTCTTTGTATCGCCCGCACCGAGGATTCAACCATCAACCTTCAGATGACCATCATTTAGAACTGAATTTTACTTAATACTATATCTACTGCACCACGGGTCCTTGCGGACAATACTAGTATGAATTTTGGGAGCCTTAAACCTATTCTTGTTTTAATGTGCAGTCTTACGACTTATCACTATATATCGCCACTTTTATTACTACATATCACTGTGTGTGTGTATATATATATATATATATATATTATTTATAATTAATGTTTCCCATATTGTATTAAATTCTATAATAGGTCTGATGAAAACAGTAGTCCGAATAATCAAAATTATCCAAATTCTCATCTCAAGAATTCAGAAACATAATGTGTATATGTTATGGAGAATTTTTTTAAAATATAGTTGTTTTCCAACATTGAGTATATTTTTATTTATTTTTTAAAAATCTTACCACTTTTAATATAATTTTTTAAGTAAAATGTACCATAATTAAAAAAAAAAACTAACAATTATTTCACAAAAGAAAAAGCATTTCAAAAGAATGCATCATTAATTTACTTCAGTTTCATTCTTTTCTGCTATTTAGGTACGACCTCTCCCCATCCCCAAAAAAGCACGCCAGAATAAGAGGGTTAAATAATTAGACCAGAACAAAGATTCAAAAGCTTTTATAAAATCTGTCATCATAGCCGCTGTTTTAAAGAGTTAACTGTCAAAAATGAATTATAGAAGTTCGATTTCAATTGTTAACTCGGTAAATAAGATTGAGTCACAAAGTTGACCACCTTATTGAACTAGTCGTATTATTTAATAAGAAGTAGAATAATAACTGATGATCACACAAGAGAATGAATGACTTCCTTCAAAAGAAAAAATTCTAAATAAAAACCGAAATAGAACCAAAAACTCAAGGTACGAAAGAAAAAAAAAACGAAATTGATACCAAAATTAAATCTGACATATCACTCAACTTTAATATATACACATATATGGTCTAATGAACACAAGGCAAGAAACTAATGGTCAATATGTGTCATTGAAGCTATATCTATGCCTTTAAATATATATCTCTCTATGCTCTATCATCAATAGTGAGCACTCTCTCCTTATAGGTATAGGAAGTATATGTCTATTTAATTTGTTTTCCAGTTCATGTGTAATTATTCTTGTGGCAACCCAAGTATCAGGGTTAAAATAAAAGGGTAAAACTCCAACAAGTATTAAGGTGAACAGAGTAATTTAGGTTGAGCTAGCAAGTCCCGTGAAATCTCGTTAATTCTCTAGGAAAAACGGACGATTCCATTCTCTTTATGTCGGCACTATATGAAAGTGCTCAACATTGTTTTTCTGTTTACAGATGAGTTTGAACGTTCGGAAGCGATCCGTAAAAGCAAACGTGTCGCTGCCATTGGTAATCTCATCAACAGTTCAAACATAATGAAAGCTCAACCGATCGTGAGATCAAGTTGGGGAGGTTCGTGTGAAGATCTTTACCTTGATAGAGGAAGTGGATATTCATCCCATTCGCAAAGCCCTTCAAGCAGCCGAGAAACTTCTCCAGTGATGTCCAAAAAAGAGTTGGTAAGTCAACCCCTATCGATTGGTCATTAATTTTAGTGTGTGTCTATTGTTTTGTTTTTTGTTTTGGCAAATATATGAATATCAATTTTTTTTTTTTTTTTCTTTTTCAATGTGGATGCTTTTTTTTTTGCTTTTTTTTTACTGCCTAAAAAGAATTCAATAACTTACAACTCGTCTTGGAGGTCAAAGTTTACATGTTTCATCGGCCATTACTAACTTCAGAGGAAGTTTTATCGATGCTGGACAACTCGTCCGGAGCTGAAAGTTTGCCCAATTGAATAAAGTAATATTATGAATATTCAAATGTTTTCATCTGAAGTCAGCTTTCAGGTAGAAAGAAGGAAAACCAACATGGCGACCGAGTACATCATGTAGAGAGCATAATCACTGAGAAAAAATAGCCAATAATGCATTCTAATAAGTTGCTCTAACCAAAAATAATTTTATTGGAGTCCTGCATCCCGTTCTAATTCTTATAAAAAATGAGATTATACTGTTTTTTAGGTGATTGCATATAAACAGCCTAAAAAAGTAAACAGTAAAAACAAATAAAACAAGAAATATTAGACTTTAGAAATATTAGACTTTTGCATATAAATTTAACCTAAAATGATTGCCTACTTCTAGACAAGAAAAAAATTTTATTTTTAGGAACAGTCCTAAAAAATGCTATCTGGTTCGGAAGTGAGTGATCATTTTATGTTAAATTTATATGTTAAATTGATCACCCCTCCCTCCTAAAGTCTAATATATTGTTTTTTTTTTGTTGTTTTTTTTTAGTGCCTACTTTTTCTGGTTGTTTACATGTAATTGCCTAGAAAAAGTAGCATCTCTTTTTTATGTTTGTTTGAATTAGCAATGGTGCAGGTCTACAGTTTTACCACAGAAATTTAATTTATCTAAATTACATTGCAATTAAATTTCCATGTGCTTGAGTTTAATATCATTCTTGTTATATTCACTGTTGATATTTTTGTGATAGTTGCTCTCAAGATTTTTTGTTATATATAGATTTTTAGATACTGGATAGAAATAGATGAAATTAAAATTATTATGAATCTAGAGTTGACATGAAAATTAAATGTTTATAATAATAAAAAACACAGATTAATATGAGGACAGTGTGGAATTGACCTAATGGATACCATTGCAGACTCTGGATTCAGCTGTGCTAAGTTCAAATCCTATCAATTACACAACCCTGGAAAAAGTATGACACACAATTACCCCTCACCCCCTCAGCTATGGGTAAAATATCAATGTGTTCAACTCACCGTATACAATTAATCAGTGTAGTTTAGTATTAAAGATCTCTTTTAATGAAGTTGTTTGTTTGTTTTTTTGTTAATGTTTATTGAAACACTTTTTTTCACCAAGTGGCAGACATTTTTTGGTGGAAGCCACTTAGGAAACACTGGTCTAGAATTTTCGATTTTAATACAGTGTTGCCTCAAAACATAAAATCATCTTTATTTTTGTATTTTTATGATTTGATGATTTTGGAGAAATTATTAACCTTTTCTTCCCTGGGTGAATTATGTTTCCTTTTGAATCGAATTTTATGTAAACGTGAAAAATCTGAGTGGAAACAGACAAAAATAAAAGGCTCCATTACCTTTCACTACCAGAAATATAAAATTCTCTAGGCAGCTTGTGTATGTCAGAACGATGCAACAAGCTAAGAAAACTATGAGATATCATGTCATCAATCCATTTTGTAACATAAGTATTTTCTGGGGATATCTCATGCCTTTTCCGAAAAAACAAAAACAATAATAAACAAAATATTAAATATCTTGGAGGAAAATCCAGAAAGAAATTAAAGCAAGGGGATTACAGAATTCTATAAGCTTGCATTTTCAAGGAGGCTCCATTTTGACAAAGAACTTGACCCAGAACCGAATTTTCTGAAAGGCAACATAGGTCGTTGGCCTAGGGTCCACCAGAGATTTGTAGGGACCGACCGTGGATCGAATGGTTCTCTGATCTTGTTTTCTACCATTCATCTGTCTGTTGATTATAAACATTACATGCTATATTTGCTCGACTTAATTGTTATCTTGCGTGATTTTTTGTGTTCTTCTTTTGTGACATTGGTGTATTATTATTATTATAATGTATAATTTACACAGGTATTCCATCCAATCTTAAAAAAATAAGCTAATAAAGCTGGTAAGTCTTTTTTTTAATGCTGTTTTCAACTCAATTGATTGATGACATTTATGTAAGGCATAAAAAACACAACGTGGGTCAGTAAAGTTGTGAATAATATAAAGGAAAATACAGTCATTAAACTAGTGCAGGAGGATCTAAAAAATCTACACAGACCTGAAACCCCATATGTTGAGAGTGAAAAGATTGGAATGAAGTTGTTGTCAACTGATAATATTAACCAAATCATCAACTACGCAACGACGATAACAGAATTAAAGATTTTCTATAAATTTTCTTTAAAAAAAAAAAAATTTATAATCTTTGTTTCTCTTGATTCTTTCTCCGATTAATTCTCCATTCTTTCAGCTTCTTTTTCTTCTTCACTTTTTCTCACATCATCTGACCCTAACCCTGTCTTTTTCTAGTGTATGTAACGCCTTTTTATTCACTTCTTCTCCTGACATGCGGTAATGTATAAGCATGAGACTTTCTCTCTCTCTTTTCCAACCCAAATCTAATGTCTACCCGGATGATCCAACGGCAGTTAACAACTACTGCTACTACTATTACCACAGCAAGCTTTGTTTTATTGTGTTCAACGTAATTCTTGTGGCCAAACAAAAAAGACATGTTATATTTAGTTTAGCCTGCATCCTTTTTATTTTCGTTTTTTTATTCTATTTATTTTTCCTCATGTAATTTTGCTTGAATTAAAATCATTTTTATAACAATCATGGCTAACAAATGAGCCAACCTCCCCACCCGATAATGACAGAAATACTTTTTATGCTTATATAAATGGACTTGTTTGTAATTTATGTAACAGACATCGAATGTAAATCCATTTATATGGCCAATATCAGAAGTCTCAAACATTCACATGTACTGATAATATACTGAGTGTGTCGGAAAAAAACAACACAGCTTTTTAAAAAAATAATTCTTTCTTCATTCATATTTGTATTCATCATCTTTTCTAACATTCTTTTTTAAAAACTTGAATTCACCCCAGTCAAGGCACATTGCCGCTGAAACATAAAGGGCTACTGTGAATTAGGGGCCAGAAATTAAAGGGGGCATCCTAAGTAAGGAGTAAAAGGCTACTGTGGATTAGGGGCCAGACATTAAAGGGGGCATCCTAAGTAAGGAGTAAAAGGCTACTGTGAATTAGGGGCCAGAAATTAAAGGGGGCATCCTAAGTAAGGAGTAAAAGGCTACTGTGGATTAGGGGCCAGAAATTAAAGGGGGCATCCTAAGTAAGGAGTAAAAGGCTACTGTGGATTAGGGGCCAGAAATTAAAGAGGGCATCCTAAGTAAGGAGTAAAAGGCTACTGTGGATTAGGGGCCAGAAATTAAAGGGGGCATCCTAAGCAAGGAGTAAAAGGCTACTGTGGATTAGGGGCCAGAAATTAAAGGGGGCATCCTAAGTAAGGAGTAAAAGGCTACTGTGGATTAGGGGCCAGAAATTAAAGGGGGCATCCTAAGTAAGGAGTAAAAGGCTACTGTGGATTAGGGGCCAGAAATTAAAGGGGGCATCCTAAGCAAGGAGTAAAAGGCTACTGTGGATTAGGGGCCAGAAATTAAAGGGGGCATCCTAAGTAAGGAGTAAAAGGCTACTGTGGATTAGGGGCCAGAAATTAAAGGGGGCATCCTAAGCAAGGAGTAAAAGGCTACTGTGGATTAGGGGCCAGAAATTAAAGGGGGCATCCTAAGTAAGGAGTAAAAGGCTACTGTGGATTAGGGGCCAGAAATTAAAGAGGGCATCCTAAATAAGGAATTATGCAGCGAGATGTTTGTTCACATTCCACTTAAATTTCTGCATGTCGGTAGAGTCCGGGAGCAGGGAGTTCCAAATGCTGGCAGCTCAAGGAAAGAAGCTGTTAAAGTAGAAAGCCCTCCAGGATTTGGGGTCTTCCACAGTGAATATATGGGATTTAACTGATTGTCGAGGGGGCACCAGGACAGTCAGTTCGTCGGAGCACATTCCATTGAAGTACTGGTTTGCACATTGTTAAACTCATACAGAAAAACAAATAAAATTTTAGCTGTAAGCGAAACAAATCTTTATCTATTCTTCAAGTAAAAATATGAGTTATATAAAGTTATCTTGTTGGATTTTCAAAATCAGACTCAAATAGCATTTTAGCTGACAAATCAAACTTTGCTTCCAACAAGCTATTTGATATTAGAAATGATAATAATTATTATATGAAAAATTTAATTATTGATGTAATTCTATGATTTTATATAAATATTTTAGTAATATATCTAGATAAATAGCGAGTGCGAACACTGGTGAAGCATAAATTTTCTTTTCCGTCATTTTTGACTGAAGGTTTACACTAGTGCACACACAAACATATATATATATGGGAAATAGGAAAAAAAACAAGAGATTTTTTATATATTCATCAACGTTTCGTCTTTATTGTAAAACTTCCTCAGGATAATAATAATTTATATATGAAAAGACATTACAAGACGAAACGTTGATGATTATATAAAAAATATCTCTTGATTTTTTTCCTTTTTCATTTCTCATTACGTCGGATTACTATCATCCTTCCTTTCTCATATATATATATATATATATATATATATATATGTTTGTGTACATACGCTGCTAAATTTTCATTCAGATCCTTGTTTAAGTGACTTAAAGATCACACATTTTAACATTTCTTCTCAGTCTTAAATGACATCAGTGCCGATAAATAAGTTGCATAAAACTATAAATCCCAAATTGGTTGACATGTTTTAAGCGGTAGATTGTACTTATTATTTACTAACTTAGTACCTGTCTAGTTGGGTTTCGAAAATTTTCCTGAGCTATGTTATGAAATTCCTCTGGTCATGATGAGCAGCTTCCGAAAATCCTCCAGAAATCAAAACTCCTGCCCAGCAACAATAGAATTAGCATGTACATTTATTATATATATATATATTCTTTTTTTGTTACTTAAAGTTTTTTCACTATGAAATTGAACAGTAAAGTACATTTAAAATTTTAATAGAAATTAAGTATTTGTTAAAGTAAAAAAAATAAAGACAAGAAAAAGAATTTGATTATTGTGTACAATTTGCAAAAGAGAATTATCTCCCTTACTCTTGATTGGTCTTAATGTCAAGATTAAGTGTTTAAATTGAAACTCGATCAATGTCTCTTTTTTTTTTCCTATAAACAATCCTCAGAATATGGTGATTTATAATTGGTATGAATTTTAGGTCTGTATTCAATGGGGGAAGCAGACAAGAAGACTAACAGACAATTTTCGTTGCTATATATATATATATATATATATATAATGCTAATCCAAGTTAATTGAATAAAAACACTTGATTTTTAAATGCAGTTGTCGTATATTTTTTTAAGTTTGTGTCAGACAGTGGAAAATGGCCGCTGTCCATAAAAGGAAGCAAATTTTAATTAACAAAACATTTTTATTTATGAACGTTCTTTTTGTTTCCACAAAAGCATGTAGACATTTGTTTTCATTGTTGTTAGAAATTAGTAAACTATTATGAGAACGTCGTTATTATTTTGCCCCTCCACACGACTCTACCCCCATGCCACCCAGACTTGTCTTGACTAACGGATTTATATGTAACCCACGGACCCCACTCCGCATTCCCACCCCTGTGCACTGCTTTTTTTTTATCATTTTAGTCAATTTCTTTTCTGTCTTTGTTTAATCTGTGAACGTCTTTAAAATATGTGAATAATAATTTTGTTTTTAATGTTTCAGTAGACATCTTGGTTTATTTATTATTTTTAGTTATTTTTCACTGTTAACAAAAGTTTCAAATAATTAATTTAAATGAGATTAAGGTTATGGAATTATCTCCCTTGACAAGTTTTGCTGACTGTGGATTCTGTTTCCTGAGATTGACTCTTAATATTCACTGTTGTCAGAATAGAAATTGCTTTCCTATGTAAAATAAAATTAACTCTGCTATAGACCGGAACTCTTACTGAACCACCCAGAATGTGCACAGCCCTTGGCAAAGATTGCTTTAAAATTAAGATTGCCCAATCATCTTTTCATATTTGAGTTTTAGGGACTATTTGCATTGAAAACCTTAAGCAGGGTCTTGTGTAAAGAAAAAAATAGTTTTTAATTTTTATTGAATTTGTCGAATTTAAATGCTGCTCTCTTTTTTAGCAGAATATTTTGTTTTTTAAATTTCGGGGTTTTGTAATTATTTCTTTGAAAAGTTGTCAGTTGAAAATAGCTATTATGGAATTTTTTTAATTAGAAAAAAATATATATTGTGATAAAAGTAGCATGGTGTCGTGGTTATAGGCACAGTGTTTGAACTCTGTGTGCTGAGTTCAAGTTTTGTCGGGGCCACTGGATCACTTTCACTAATATTCCTGGGAGGGAAAGGTATGAATCCATATATCCTTTCCTCCAGCTATGTAGACTAGCCTCTTAAGCTTTGTACAGCTAATCTAAGAGAAGAAAATTTCCGAAATAACATCAGTCTTTCTCTGCTTATCCTGACATTGTTTCCAGTTGTCCTGGACTTGTTCTTGTCATTGGACTCCAGCAATACCAATTCAGGAGAGATGTGGGTGGAAATTGCACAACTCTTACTTTTCTAAAGATTCTTTGCACAGGCGTCCTTAGAGAGGGTATCCATTGTCTGTTGAGACTGAAAAGAGGCCAACATATAGTGTGGTGCTGTATCAACACATTATAGCAATTCTAAAAAGGGTGTTTATAGCTTCAACATAACAAAAATGATCAGATTCAGCATTAAATAACCCGAAAAAGGTTGATATGTCGTAAAACAAAACAACCAAACCAAAAACCATGATTAAACATTTGAAGATATAAAGAACTTGAAGCATAAAAACCTTCACTAAAATGACAATAATTCAAAACACCATAGCTCTTAACTAATGACTATAAATGATCCACTGACTTAAGACTCAGATGAAGGATATTTCCTTCTACATTCATGGCATGAAATGACCCTTAGGATTGATGTGCCATTAAGCAATATCTTACCTTATCAACATAACAATAAAAAAAAAATGGTACAATTTTTTTAATATTTACAAACTTCTGACAGATTATTTGATGGACTCTTATCAAAGAATACATCCATCGTCGGTAAAATCTGAAAAAATAGAAACTTTCAAAATACTTTTAAGTCAGGGAAGAAGAAAAGAAAATGTTTAAAGTTAATGTGCCACTTTTATGAAAAAAAAATTAAATTGTGATGATGATTAAGTCTTAAAACAGCCTCAAATTAAGAAAATTCTTTTGTCGACATAAAGACAGCTATCTTATACTGATATGGACAGATTCCAAAATCTTGAGATTAAATGCAAACCAAACAGTTTTAAGAATTTTAAACTATTGTCAGCGTAGACAGATGAACAATAAGGATATGATGTATCAAATGTGCACTAATTGCTGAGTCAACACCTCAAGCAGGAAAAGGTTGTTTTTTTGTCTTATGTTTAATACTTATTATTAGACAAATTCTACTCTGATGAAAATCAATGAAATAATGTTGTCAGAATTTTTTTTTTTTACTCTTATCATTGTTTAATGTAATTTTTGTTTTAATTAAATTACTTTAATGCATTAAACTTCATGCATGTTTAAAATTGTCAAATTAAAATTTCCTTCCCTTGGTAGTCATTTTTGTCATTTTCAACTTTTCTTTTCATTTTACTTTTTATTTTTTATTTTTTCTTTGATTATTTTTTAAATAATGATTTACTTAAATATGTTCTTATTTTATGTCAACATTTTATGAATAAAAACTATTAAAATAGTGAAAATAATTTCTTGAAAAAATCTTTGATTTATAAATTTAAATCTTTATGATTTATAAATTTTATTTATTTATGAGAATCTTATGATTTCGAATATAAGAAATGTTTAATAAATAAAACTATTATTTTCACTATTTTAAATAGTGAAAATAATTTCTTGGGAAATAATCGTCTTATTTGCTTGGTTATTTGTTGCCAAACATATTTAATAATTTGCAAAAAAAAAAAGCGGTTTCTCTGGTACTATTTAGTTTATTCTATTAAATATTATAAGCAAATTTATAAAAAGATTGGATGAAGTTCTTTCATGGATATCTTCAATTATAAAAGATAATTTGTTAAAACTTTCTATTTTCTGACATTATTATTTTAATAACAGATAAAGAAGAGATTCATTTTTTTCTGTCTTTTTTTTATATCCTGAGAGCCATAGTGTAACGCTAAGTGTCGCTCGTTTCCTACTGAATAAAAAGATGGCTAATTTGATGTTGATTGTGAAAGATGTTTTCATTGAAACTTTACACTTAAAATGTATTTATAATATTTGTCAAAATCACGTTTAGCTTCTTTTAAAATTCAGCCAGATTCAAAAGCGAAATTTCAGAATCTGTGTTACCTACATCAAAATCCTCTGACCAGAGGAATTCTAAGCCTACTGTTAAACCTAAAACAGATCATTTAAACAATGCCCTGAAGGCCTCCTTGGTTTTAATTTTTGTCCTCGTGTTTAAAATGATGTCAAAAGAATATCATAGTTGTTTTTTTTTTCTTTAATATTACTACACTTTGTGATTACCTGACCCAAACTTAAATTCCCCAAAAATTATTTTGAAATCTATGTAATGTTCAATTTTAAAACTTGTATTCCTTATTAAAAGTTTTGAATAAATGCAAAAAAATTTAATTAACATTGGATAATCCTCTGGTTTATGGTGATTAAAAGAACAACTTAACACATTAGTTTTTTTTTATAAAGAATAGTTACTATTTCCTTGCCTCTCCACAAGTGAAAGGTTAGACTCAGTCAGTTTTTAATGTGGGAAAATATAGCTTCCCGAAAACTGGCACTCTGGATTGCTCACAAAAATACCTGAATAGTCTTATTGGCACTCCATCACATATGAGGACGCCTTAATAAACCTATTCACCCTTCGAAAGGGGGTAGTAATGTCTGAGAGGATGACATTCTGAGATAGAACCGGTTTCATATTATCATAGATTGGGGGAAGGTATGAGCCTCAAGCAGTGACGTTGAACATAGATATAAACTTTAGATTGTAGTAACTTCTCTCATAAATGATAATACATTTTGTCAAAAGGCCTGTCACATGATCTGCATCCAATTGCTGTTAACTATTAAAAAAACAATTTAAATCAAACTTTATGGATTGTTTTTTTCCAAAAAATTGCATTCTTTTTTTTTTTCTTTTAATCTAATCATTTTTTTTATTATTAAAATATTTGTTGGCAAATTTTGTCAGCTATATTCACTTGCTGCTTGGGTCAGACTATCCCAGTCCACCCCAATTCCACTACACCACGGCCTAAGAAGGTCCTTTCGCTTAACGCTCTTCAGAAAATAAACATTTAAAATGAATGAACATTTCTCATCTGAAAATAGAAAGATTTCAGAAAAGAAAGAAATTTAATAATTTTTTTAATCTATTTATCTCTTAAGAATATTTTTACTACAAAATGACTATTATTTGGACAAAACTATTAAATTATAGTCATTTTGTGGTAGAAAAACAATTATCATTCGCAAAAAAATTATATCCATCTCCTTTATGATTCTTTTATTTTTTACTGCATTTCTATTTGCAGACTGAATTTATATTTATTTATTTATTTATCATGTAAGAAGCAAACAAGATCAAAAAAAAATTCTAGTTCTTATGTCTCTTTTGTGTTTTCTCTCACTCCCAGGGAGCTTCGAGTTTGATGCCTCCTCCAACAGCTCCGATTCGGAAGAAGAAGCAACGGTCTAAAACGATGTACTCCAGCAAGGAAAATGTGCAGTTTGATTTCCCGTATGATAACTTTTTTCTTTTGTGTGTAGTATTTGCTACATGCGTCCACATATCTCTGTTAGAAGCTCTGTCCATCTGTCTGTCAAGTTTAAATTTGAAATAGATTTTTTAGCGCAAAATGCATAGATTAAAGAATAAGTGTCAATGAAAGTTATCTCCCTTTGATCGTAAAAATTAGCAAATTATTGCAATCCCTGTTGATGCCAAGTGAAAGTTTATAACTATATTATTAAAAATAATATCTCTTTTCTTAATTTAATCTTACATGATTATTATTATTATCTATATAACAATACACTAAGGTACTTTATGTTCATACATACATTATCACCTCTCAGGTATATTAAATAAATATCACTAGTTCAAAATTGCGACTTTGCCCATTTTTAAATAAATCATTCCAAAAGCAAATTATGTTGTCCTGTCGACTAAACGAGTACAATTTTAAATAAATACATTTCAAAAAGTGACATTGGCTTTATTAATTTTAAGTAAAATTTTTAGCTGACATTTTGTTTTTGCGGTTAGAAGACAAAGAATATTTATTGTTTTAAAAAGAATTAAATTGTTACAATTTTAAATAAATAAAGAAAGAAGAAACATTCGTTTCATTTGTTTAAAGAATATTTATTGTTTTAAAAAGAATTAAATTGCTACAATTTTAAATAAATAAAGAAGAAACATATTCGTTTCATTTGTTTAAAGAATATTTAGCTGACGATGACAATTATTTTTACAGAAGAAGAAAGAGTATTATTTCTTTCTGAATAGTATTGACCTTGACAGATATTTATTATTTTAAAAGGAATATTATTATTATTAACAGTAAATTATACAGATTGATGTAGAAAACACTGTGGAATTTCCACAGGGTCCCGCTAGTTATTATTATGTAAGAGGAAGAAAAAATTAGGAGTTTTATAATTTATCTCCATGACCAAATATGTAAAAAAAAAAATTTAAAAAAAACTATGCAAAAGAAAAAAGTACACACAATTCAATTTCAACATCTAAACAAAAAGAAAACAATTGATTCATTTTTTTTCTTATCAACTTTTTTTTAATACATCTGTATATATATCTTCCAATAAGTTCAGATTCTTTCAAAAATCTCATCTGAGACTTCTCAACAATGTCCATGTAGTGCATTCTTTATACCATATTTTACGAAATTGGTCAATACTATTTTACAAACTATTTACGCTATTCGCCTAGGGCTGGAATCAAAGTGTAGTATCTGTACTCTTCTCAGTCAGAGAATGCCAAGAAAGAAAGACTAAGAAGTTTCAGAGTCGATTTCTCCTCAAGAACAAAGAGGCCCAGACTTTCCAGAAAATGAACAAGCTTTCAAAAACTTTGCTAATAATGGAGAGAAGACTAACCGGACGATACTTAGTTGGGTCAGACCGATCACCAGCATTTTTAAAGATAGGGACAACGGAGGACTCTTTCCAACTAGAAAGGACAGAGAGAATCAGAGATTGAATAATTTAGAGAGGATAGAAGAAAATACAGGAGCACAACGTTTGAAAACGACAACAGAAATTGAATCAGGACCGGAAGCTTTAGACTGGTCAAGATCAGAAAGAACCCTAACAACCATTTTCGAAGTGATAATGATAGTCAAGAGACTGATCAGTTTTCAAAGGAAAATCAGGAAAAACAACACCAGAATCATCAAGAGAAGAATTGTCAACAAAAAAAAAACGAGAAAATGAAATAACCTGAAGACCATTATAAAGAGGAGGAGGAATAGCAGACTTGCCATTATTTACAACACTATTTTAGATTCCCCAACCTTTTGAGATGAGATAGTCATGCATCCTTTGAGAATAGTTAGACTTGGCCTCAGAGATTGTTCTCTTGCAGGCATTGCTAGCTCTCGTAGGATTGTTTGGAAGCTGCAGAAACATCCTGAAGATACTGATTAAAGTGCTTAACTTCTTTTTATTCGTAAATTTAACTTAAAATTTATAAATAAAAAAGTTAAGCACGTCGTTAGAAGCAAAGAGAATGCTGATTATGTGATGAATGCAGAGAGGGGGAAATTGGTTCTATAGTGTCAGATATGTGATAGTAAAGCGGAGAAGAGAGTTAACATTAATGAAAATAGAAATAGGACTTTAAAAATCTTAGTTTACACAATCGGATTTTTATTTCTGTAAATATTCGATGACCATCATCATAATATTCGGTTTAACGTCCGTTTCACATGTTGGCATGTGTTGGACGACTTTTAGAAATTAACTTCTAAGCTTTTTCTCTCAAATCCATTCTTATCACTACCTCCCATGTTTTCTTTGGCCTCCTCCTGCCAACCGACTCTGTTAGCTCAGCTGTTCTGCCTCAATTAACTCAAGAACCTTCATCCATTCTTTCAATGTGACCAAACCAACAATATCTCCTGTTCTGCACATATATCCTTAATGCTAATCATCATAATTCAATGAGTAATTATTGAACTAATGTTGATACAAGAAAAACGTGGTTATCGCTCTTAATTTTATTTATCGATACTTTAATTTATTTTTTTCTGTTTTCATTTCAGAGTGATTCCAATCAAGAAGAATGATTCAGACAACTCGCTCCATCACCTGCAAGTTCCGTCATCATCTTTCGTATAATGGAGGAATTGTTTTCTGAACCAGACCAACGAGAAAGAGAGAGAATGAGACATTTTTGAAGCTGATTTACTGCCAAAATATTTATAAACCTGCCTTTCCTTTTGCCCGTGATAACCATCGCCCACTGCTGAGCTTCGAGTTTTACTCTGCGAAACATCTGATCTATTCCATTAATTGCCTTCTCTTGTTTAAAATAAAAATTCTTTTTGTTCGTTTTTTTTTTAACGAAACAAAATTGTAATCCTCTCTTCTGTTGTATAAACAATTCTGTTGTCTTTATATTTTTTTGAGCAAAATTATGAAAAAATCTCTACTGTAATTAAAGATTGTGTACATTTTCAAAGACGTGTTTATCGTTAATTCAAAATATGCAGATTTTAGTTCTGTGATACAATGTTGTGACAAGGATAACGGCACTGATTGTGAACTTAAAAATCCAAGTTCAATTCCTGGCTAAGCTGTTAGGTTTAAAACGCATTCAGTCACAGAAACTAGGTACTCGCGATTTCTGGAAAATCTAGAATAGTGTGGTGAACAATGGTCAATAAACGATTCCCCACTATCAAATCACAACGATGTTGTTTGCACGACAACTGATAATGCTGAACTACTTGCCCAGCGTTTCGCCTCTAACTCCACTTTGGACTCGGATAACCACCCCCTCCCCAAATTCCCATTGCGGACCGAAGCCACACTTGAAAACCTGGTCATCACCCCATCTCAGGTCAGAGACATCATAAAAAACCTTGACACCTCCAAAGCTTGTGGGCCTGATCTTATACCTGTAATAGTAATAAAGAAATGCTCTGCTGAACTGGCCCCTGTCCTCTCCAAACTCTACAATAAATGTCTAGCTGAATCTTGCTTCCCCGATAGCTGGAAAATTGCCTCTGTGGTACCAGTCTACAAGAATTCTGGGAATAGAATCGATCCTCAGAACTACCGCCCAATCAGTCTACTGCCGATCTTTGCTAAAATCTTTAATCACTCTAGCAATAGTCTGGCACTTAGATAATGCTAAACTTCTTTCTGACCGCCAGTATGGATTTAGACAAGCACGATCTACTGCGGATATCCTAACAGTCATCTCTGAATGCATGTATCATACACACAAGTAGCGCTTGATATATCCAAGGCCTTTGACAAGGTATATCATAAAGGGCTTCTGAAAATACGCTCATACAATATTACTGGGCAATTACTTAATATAATTAGATCCTTCCTAACTAAAAGAAAAATCCAGGTTGTCCTCGATGGCCGTTCATCTAAGCAACATGACATAAATGCTGGTGTACCCCAGGGATCTATCCTTGGACCTTTGTTGTTTTTGTTCTATATAAACGATCTCCCTGATGACATAGTGACTGAGATCGGTTTATTTGCTGACGAGACCACGCTTTACTCTCATTATGTTGGCAAAACAGACGCGATCATATCCGAGGCAATGGCTGAATCTTTAGAAAATGACCTCTAGGCTGTAGTGGATTGGGGTCATAAATGGTTGGTAACTTTTAATGTCACAAAGACAAAGCTCCTTTCCTTCAATAACTACAAGAAACCTCTCCAACCACCGATTGTCATGGCAAATAACACCCTACCTGAGAGTTCATCATTCAAACTCCTCGGCCTAACCTTCACAGGTAACATGAATTGGAACAAATACATTGAAGACATTGCCAAGGCTGCAGCAAAGAAGGTGGCTCCCTCTCCCATGCTAGTAAACTCCTCACACCTGACATTATCCTGTATCTCTACAAAGCCACCATCGTCCTGTGCATGAAGTATTGTTGCCACATCTGGGCTGGTGCATCATCTACCAGTCTCTCCCTCCTTGACAAGGTCCAAAAAAACAGAGTCGCCAACCTAATAGGTCCCTCACTGTCAACCAAGCTCCAGTCCCTGTCCCATCGCCGCAATGTAGCATCCTTGTGCTTGTTTTACAAATACTTCAATGGATTATGCTCCGATGAACTGGCTACTCTGGCGCCCCCACGACTTAACTTCACTAGACCAACTCGACAATCAGCTAAATCCCATCCATTCACTGTGGAGGTCCCCAGATGCCAGAAGGCTTTCTACTCCAATAGCTTCTTTCCTCGTGCTGCTGGCCTCTGGAACTCCCTCCCTTCCTCCTGTTTCCCCGGCAGTACTAACATGCAGAAATTTAAAACTAATGTAAACAGACATCTTGCTGCGCAGCCCCCAATTTAGGTTGACCCCCCCCCCCCCCAACCATCTCCCTTTTTTCTCAGTAGCCCTTTACGTCTACAGTGGCGGCCTGCCTTGTTTGGGATGAACTATGTTTTTTAAAAAAAAAAACTCTTGCCAAGAGTTTAGAATACAAGGGGAGACAACTTTAAACAAAAAGAAAATCCTATTTCAGTTATTCAAACAGTTACACTAATTTGGATTATTCTGAATAATCCAAATTATCAATCCTCATCTCTAAAATTCTGAAACATAGTTACACTATAAACTTTTTCGTGATGCAACTGAAAAGCATAACTGGAGGCCTATTGACAAATGTTTTATTTTTAGACATTTTTGAAGGAAATTAAGTCAACTATATTTGAAAATACTTAGAATAATATTTGGTGCTTCTGTATTATTGGGGCAGATGAAATTTTCATTTTAGAAGAGTCAGTAGAAAGGGGAGATAATTCAAACTTTTTTTTTTGTTGTTGTAACTTCAATGTTACAATGTTCAATTTTTTTCCATACGGAAAATCCAAAGAATTAGTAAGAAAATAAATTTTAAAAAGTTTATTTTTTATACAGTTTATGGACCGGGCTAAAATAATAACGTTATAATTTAAAAAGCCATTCTTAACATGAGGAGTTGATTAACTGTTCTGTACCCAACAATTTAATAAACAGAATAGTTAATCAACTGTAAATGTGTGAAAATAGGGATTGTAAACCTAAAATTATGGACTTGGAATTTTTAAAATTTTGTGGAGTTGTTAGAATTGTGATAAATTTGAAGACAAGTGTTACAGCAAATGTAAACATGAAACTGAGTTGTATACAAAAACAAATACAGATCACTCTAGAATATCCAGAATGAAATCATTGAGACATTTGCTTATTGTCCAGAAAGGGGCCAGGAAATTAAAACCTGAGTAAAATCATTAGTAAATGTGAATTGCAAAAATGGCTGCTAAATTACACGTATACAACATTGACCTGAAAAATGTTTCTTTTTAACCTTGGGTAGGACGTATTTGGATGAAGTCATTTCATTAAATTTGTTTAATTATTTAACTAATAGGCACACTCAACGTTGCCCTGGAATGACTGAGCAACTTTGTGTCCTTCTGCTCCCATCCCTAAACCCCATATTACCATCTCTATTTTTTCTTTTGCTGTTTCTGGATATCCAGCACAAACAGAACCTACAGAAAGCCCTAATCCGTAAACAAAATAAATACCAACATAAAATTTTATTCAAGAAATGTTTGATCTTGATATAGAGCTTTGTTTTGAATTGCATCAATGGACAGACAGACAGACACTACCTTTAGAGTACAGGACTGTAGTAGACAGTTATTCAGAATGGTCAGACATTTTTAAATGAAAAAAAGCAACCTCTTCAGCAACAATCCAATCTTTTTTTTGCGTAAATTGTTTCCTGGGTTTGGAGTTCCAGATATAACTGACAGATCATGAAACTTAATTCATTTTAATCAATTTCAAATTTAGTAAATTATGACTTCTCCACCTTATCAACCAAGGTCTAATGGACCAAGTGAAAGGTTTCTGTTAACTTTTAAAAGAACATTACAAACAAATCAGGGGGGTGGGAGAAATGCTCCAAGAGTTTTTAAATGTCGACAAAATACACAAGAAGGTTTGAAAAGTAACATACATACATACATTGTCCGAGGCCAACACTACCGACAAGAGACACAAATCGGCTTCCGTCAAGAATTTTTGATGGGGACATACCACAAAAGGAGACATATTTAGATTTATTATTCAACACTTTTGAAGTGCTAATTCTCGCTATTATCACGAATAGCATTTGTAAGTGTATCTCGAAAATACTAAAGGAAGAAAAAAAATTTAGTAGAGTTCTTAAAATTCAACCAAGAATAGAAATGATATTCTCTGAAAAGGAGAGGGTTCATCTCCTAAAAGGAGGAAGTGTTCTAATATGGTGCACGACAAACCTGTTCTAACTCGCATTTTATTTGCCCAATGCACATATAATGGCTGATGCACATTTTCTCCTCCTCAGCTAGTTTTGGGTTGTGTGTATATTATGTAAACAAAATATCTGTTGATTTAAACTAAAAAGTCATTAAAATTTTGAGAATCCTTAGAATTTTATGTGATTTACCTAGGGATAAAATTGGAGGCAAACACTTTTTGAGGAATAAAGTTTACACTTCTCTAGGGACATTTATAATTTTTAAAAAAAGATACATAATAAAAATCATTATTGATTATACGGTGAGTGTTAAAAACCAGCTTCATCTGATGACCTCAAAGGAAGATTAAATCTGGACAGTATAGGGAGATATGTGCAGAACAGGAGACTTTGTTGGTTTGGTCATGTTGAAAGAATGGATAAAAGTTCTTGGGTTAGTAGATGTAGAACAATTGAGATGGCAGGAAGTGATAAGGATGGATTTGAAAGCAAGTGGTAAAAAATAACATGGCCGGAGATAGTTTGGAAGTCAATTTCTAAAAGCTGTCAAACACATATCAGCATGTAGAGCAGGTGTTAGACCGGATATGATGATGATAATCATGACATTTCTTAATAAACCTAAAAGTACACATTTCTGAGCCTCTTTCGTTCACCTCACAAGCACAAATAGTAAACAAGTTCAACTGACGATGTGATCCTATCGTGGCCCGTGGAGTCACTAAGTCTTGTATTCTGGGTGACTCGGCACTAAATGTAGTTCGACATCACGAGGATCGCATGCATTCCGACTAGCTGCTTCATTAATCGCTCCACGCCCACGCTGTGTTGAAGATCCGCGGAACTTTCGTGTTGATTCAGCTGCGTCAGGAACTTAGGTTGGAGATCGGTTTCGTTGGCAACCCAAAAAACAAGAAAAACTCGCCGAGAACAATAACAAATATTTATTGGAACACAGGTGTGTAACAATAATAAAAAGAAAAGTTATGTCGTTCGTGTTGGGGAAGAAAAGACACGTTGAGGAATCTGACTGGTGCTAAGTCTTCGTTAGGGGACTTTTAAAGTTTTCTTTGAGATTTGTCCCTTATTTGAATTTCGAACAGAATTCTCTTTTTCTTTGATCGGTCGCCAACACGGTCCTTCTCTCAGTCTGTCTGTCTCTCTGAGCTGACCGACGGTGTTCTAAATGTGACTGCACTCAGTGATCTCAAAACGCAGAGAATTACTGTTTTTGAAATAAGTCTGGCATAAGGATTACGAATATAACAGGGAGCACTTAGTTCCCCAAAAGGTCACGCATTGTGCCGCAACGATACTAGTTCAAGATTGAGACCCGAGTGTCCATATATCAAAATCTTTTATGATGCCACAACTAACACAGTGTTTGAACTGCCTTCTGCTGACAAAATCTTACAATGTCAAAATCACTGTGCACCATACTAGACACTACGGAGTCTATCAGTCAGTAATCCTTACTGGCCAGGTTTTACTCCCATACCTCATAACATTTTATACATATACCTGATAGACCCTTCTCTTCGTCAACAATGGTGGTTACTAATGGAAAAGGTTTCCTGAACTTACTCCATGATTAGTTGAATAATTTATATATTTTTATTAAATTTTCAAGCTACACTGGAATTTTTCTTATCTTTCCGTTTTTGCTGGAGATGGGGCATCCTACTGGATGCCAGACATTCACCGGCTATTTCAGACACTCCAGCCTAGAGATCTTTTTAAGATTCTAACCGTCCCTTTAAGTGCAATTGTTTGTATTTCTCTTGCACTCGGTTTACCGGGTATACTTGCCAGATAGCTTTTGAAATTCCTTTTCATTAGTCCTGTTGCTCCTATAATTACTGGTATGATGGAGATTTTCCTAAGATTCCAGTTTCTTTTCATGTCGTACATAAGATCTTGGTATTTCGTAATCTTTTCCCTTTCAGCTCTGTTAAATCTTGCATCATTAGGGACATTGACTTCAACTAGGGTTGCTACTTTCTCCCTTTTGTCTCATATCACGTTGTCAGGTTTAACAGCTCCGTTTTCTAGATATGTAGCTGTAGGTATTGCATAGTCATAGTGGATGGTGTAAATTATTTCCAACTGTTCTTTCTGGTATATGCTCCCAGGACTTGCTACTACACTGGATATTCAACTTTTTACAAATAGTCCAGTGAAGATATTTACACACTCCGTTGTGTCGCATTGTATAATAGCCATCCCCCAGGAGAACCTTACAATTGGATGTCAGGTGACTCACACTCTCTACTTCTGTGTGTCAGAACCTGCACTTGTTATTGTTACTGAGACCACTCATCTTTTTAAAGGCATTGGTCATCAAACCTTGATCTTGGGCAGCCATTATCATTCTCTCTTGATCATAGTGGAGAGATCCTCTTTTCAGCCAGTCTACAGAGCCTTCCTTATCTATATATTCCTGGGATAATTCACCTAGGAAATACTTAGCAAGTTGTTGGTTGGCCCATTCTTCCAATTTTCTGGAATGGAAGGTCTTGGTGTATTTCTGGCGGCTCTTGCAGACTATTTCTGTGGCAGGATTGTTGTCCGTTTCTGCCTCATTTGTAAGACAGTCCTGTCCAAAATGTTTGGTCAGTTTTGTGATAGAGGTTGTTCTGCTTGCTCTGGTTTCTTGATGTTGGCATACCATCATAAGGTTTGGGTTCTGGGAGCTCATCACATATTTTTACAAATGTGCGGAGACATGTGTACAACCAAACTTTCATCGAATTGCTTTGAACCTTCCGCCTCTCACAAGAGTCAAATGTAAATGACAATTATATTTAGGATTTGATTCGTAATAAATTTTATTTTCTCGAGTAAAAGTCAGATCAAGTCAAACCAACGTTTTTTTTTGTACATAAAACTCTAGCAAATAATGTACGTGTTAAGCTAACGGATATTTTATATTCGAGCTTTTACGTTTTTAGTGGCCACGTGTTAGGCTATCTTTTCTGAACACGAGCCAGCCATTTTGTATGTTGCGTTATCAAGGGAAACACCCATGAGGGTCGGAAGAAAGGAAAAAGGGAGTAAAAAAAAGTGAAGAAACAATTATATTTATAGACGTTTATTCTCACATACATAAACAGTATGATAAAGATAGACATAAAAGGGAATACAAAACATCTAAATATGATACACAAAGGGAGACAAACATTAGTACCAGAAAAAGAATACATTTATGTTCCAATTAGTCTTGTGACGATTAATCGGAATCAGAAAAATCAGAGCTTTTTGGGGAATCGGAAAATTTGAGTCGAATTTCCGATTCCAAAACCGTTTCTTTTCATTGTTCTTTTTTATTGAATTTTCCATTGCTTATACTAATGATAAAATGATAAATATTTATTGTTAGTAAAACTAAAAATGTTATTATTTGAACTACTTTTTTCATCTTGAATGTTATCCTCACAAAGTTTTGGTCAATGTAACCTCCGACCGTATTCAGGTGCACCTTGTCGAATCTCTAGAATCTGTACGGAATTTCAAACGGAACCCTTTTGAGGAGGTAGCTTGCTCTCATTCAATCAGAATTCTTACAGTAATTCATAATTGTATTCTTAGTATCGCCTGTACTGAGGATTGAACCTTCAACCGCCAGAAGACTGTCACTTAAAACTGATTATTATTTTAACACTTTATCCGTTGTGCCATGGGTGCTTGCGGACAATTCTAGTACGAATTTTAAGCCTATTTTTGTTTTTAGATGCAAAGTCTAACTACTTATCACTATAGATTACAAATTATTACTATATATATAAAGAACAGTGCAACGGTTTGAATCCAGAATAAAACAACACATCCCCCCTGCCATAGGCCGGGGCCGACTAAATAATTTAAATAATTTAGTCAATACATCCGGGTCAGCTATTGCTGACAATCATATAAATAGCGCCGAATGTGCGTCGACGTACACTAGTGACTGGTTTTCTGTCATAAGTAGATCGCATTCTTTATTCCACCTCAAAGTCCTGGAAGCTATATATATCAAGTCAGTCAAACCCTCCCTTTGTAAACAAAAGGAGTGGCTTTTAGGACTTAATGTGATCAACTTGTGATCCTCCTCCCCATTTTTTTTTCTCCTAAACTTGTCACTAGTTTTCATTATACTTTTTTAAGTTTTTAGTCGTATTGAATTACTTCCACGTAAATACTCTGATGAGTGTGGACGAAAGCTGGCTCAGTACCTTCATGATTTTTTAAAAAATTATTTCCTCTCGTTTTTATACTTTTTCAAATTTCATTCTAGCCCCAAAAAATGTCCCAAACGTCTGTATTCAATGCCGTAATTAAATTTTGTACCATGAAGAATTTATCTATATATATATATATATATATATATATATATATATATATATATATATATATATATATATGTATATATATATAGGAACGCACAGATATATATGTGTTTGTGTGTGCGTATATATATATATATATATATATATATGTGTGCGTTCCTATATATATATAGATATATAATTTTCTTTTAATGGTAATCTAATTTATTATTTATGATTAATTGTTCCCATATTGTATTAAATTCTATACTAGGTTTTCCTCGGAGATCCTTGTCTCCCGAAATATGCGCTGTTTCTTTGAGTAATCTTACTCTCCACCGTTCTTCTGTTTACAATTTTTACTTTGGCCCATTTTTACTTTTCCCTCCATATATGGTCAGCTATACTCAACTTTTACATATCTTCACATATTACGGCTTTCCGGTGTTCTTCTAACCTTACTTTTAGTAGGCGACATGTCTCACCATTGTATATTTTTCAACACTTACATAGAATTGCATACACACAATTCTTGGTCATGGCTTTTTCTGTAGCGGGTTGACTCGCACAAGATAATCAGTTCTAAGTGACAGATTTCTCGATGTGGAAGGTTCAATCTTCAGTGCGGCCGATACTAAGAATACAATTACTAATTACTTGACTTCTACCTGATCATGGCTGACGGAACGAGAGCAAGCTACCCCCGTGGATTAAATAATGGGTTCCGTTCAAAATTCCATGCAGATTCCCGAGTTTGGCAGAAAGGTTCCTGAGTTCGACAAGATACCCCTGAAGAAGGTCATTATGAGAATTATTCTCTGGCGGCAGATTTGTTGGAAAGGTCCCTTATAAGATCGCTATAAATCCATAAAATCCTATCATATGAAAATAAATTTATTTATCTACAAGTTTACCAAGTGTATTGTTTTGTTATAACTTATCGGTGAGATACAAATAAATGAATATATCCGTTATTTAATAGATTTTGTTTAAGCGCAATATTATACTAAAAAGAAAAAAACTTATGTAAATAAATTGTTAGTTGATTTTTTTAACATAATTTTGGTATATTTATATTTTAACCTCATGAATCGGCGTTGTTCTTTTTAGGAAAAAGTTTGTGATAAGAAAAGCTCAAAATATTGGAAAATTTGTATATAAACGACCTTAAATCAACTCCATTTAATGAACTCTTTTGATTGGTGGATCTATAGTTGCACAGGTGGTTACTTTTTATACAGTCGTTGTGTTCCTTCAGGCGCTTTCGTTATTGGAATCGGTAATTGTATTGGAATCGAGGAAAGATATTGGACTCATCCCATCACGAGTTCCAATCCAATAAGAAAGACACGTGTTGCTAGAGTTATAGATAAAGAAGATACGTGAAAATGTAGAAGTAAATATGACATACATTTGTTGGTTGTGGTGTTCTGAGAGTCTGGACTCTGCCACCAGAAAAGGAATCCTAATATGATTGATACCAGGGCTTGTAAAGGGTATGCGAAAATGACAGCTGGTCGGATATTGTTCGACAGTCTTGAAGGATAAGACAAAAAAGAGAGAGCCTCATTCTGAATTTTTGCACATGCGTGAAACGAGTTTTCCTACAGGAGAGCACATACTCTTTTCTTTGGGTAGGGAGTCAGATATCAGTACAAGGGAGATAACTCTGATTTTGGCCTTACCCACCTAAAATGAATACAAAAAAAGAGAAAAAATATTGAATCCCTTTGGACTAATTTTAGAGATTTTTTAAAAATTCAATTAAGCAAAATATTATGTAAATTAAGAAGAAGATTAATATGACCCCCCTCCCTTACAACGATATGACAATTCCTACAACATTTCATGTTCCTATGTGTTTTGGCCTTGCAAGCCGGTAATATTCAACAGAAACACAGTGGTATAATTAGCAAAAGTATGTTACAGAAGTGCATGTCATGATTCTGGGGCAATAACTGCTACCAATTGCGGTATTTACTTCCTTCTCACCGCAGAAAAATGTCGCACAAGGCCAGATGATGGAGAGAGTCAAGCAAGCGCGCCTAAAGAAGGAGCACTATGGCCTTTTAAAAATTGCCTGGGCAGCCCCATTAGCATTCTCCCGCCCAGGGTGCCTCAAGCAATAAACAAAGAGGGGAGGCTAGGCCTGGGAGGGTAAACCTCCTAGGACTACTCAAGACGAATACCTCAGCTCGACAAATAAAAGCCACCGAAATAGCCCAGTTTCTGCTGGACTGATTGTTGAGATCGGAACCTCGACATGTATGTGACCACAATCGCAACCGGATGCCAAATGAATGTCACCAATTCCTGCCACAACGTTTAGATGTAACTGTATTTATTATGTCTGGGTGAGTCCATTTATTCATGAAATAGGTAGATCAGCTTACACCATAACACTATGTAAAAGTGTTTGCAGTGACCCCGATGTTTTTCATGAGCGTTTCATATGAAATGGTTATACGAGACGTTTCTTCTTATGATTATGTGTCGTGATGTCATTATCTTGTTGAGGATGCCATGTTACTTAAAACTGAAATGCAACACTTACTCGTTTTTTTACAGCCGGTAAATTTGCTTAGAATTTCCAGAAGTATCTTCTTCCGCATGATTGATAACAAATGAAGACTTGAAACACAAAAAATGACTAACCAGAGGAGCGTTACCAATGTCGCCTAATGAAAGAGTTTATCACGCAGATGTATGCAGCGTGATGATATATGCAAATGAAAGCTGGCAAGTGATGGTTGAGGACATGCGTTGCATGGAGAGAAATGATATGAGAATGATACGATAGATGTGTAATGTGAGTCTTAAAGACTCGCTTAGTTCTGATGATCTCAGAGGAAGATTAAATCTGGACAATATAGAGAGATGAGTGCAGAACAGTGGACTATGGCCATGTTAAAAGAATGGATGAGAGTTCTTGGGTCAGTTAGGGTAGCAGGTCCAGTTCACATGGGAAGGCCAAGGAAAACATGGGAAGAAGTGATAAAGAGGGATAAATAAAGACCTGATCAGAGACAGGTTAGTTTTAAAATGTTGTGACCTTGAAGGGCCGGTAATAATAAAAACAAACACAGTGGTATAATTAACAAAAGTATGTTACAGAAAGTATGCGTCCAATTCTGTGGCCATAACTGCCATCAATAACTGCCACAATGATTATTTGTAACTGTATTTATTGTGTATGGATAAGTGCATTTATTCCTGAAATAGATAGATCAACTTACACCATAACAGAAATTCAATTTCTTAAAGGCGTCCAACATATACCACCATGTAAAACGGATGGTATACCTAATATTATTATGATGATGATGATGATGATGATGATTTGGCGACATTATCTTATTTCCACAATCCTTTCTTTATATACCATAGGCTCTGTGCCCGGCTCCACAAGGAAGCAAAGCACAAGACGTCCTTGTGAATCGTGACAATCTTTGCTCTCCTGTTTTTTGATCGCCTAATCGTAGTTCTCCAAACTATTTTTGTTTTTAAATATTGTTTCTTTAAACAACAAAGCACAAATATATATTTCACAATTTAACTTCCAGGTTTTATAACTCACAAACTGTCAAAGCAACTTCACATGAATTCCAAAAGTGAGTAAGAGCTAAATTCCAATTGGAACCTATATTTTATTAGTCAACTTTTGCGCTATTGTCATGACTTACAACCAGTTATTACCTTAGTATCATTATAATTACTGTTATTTTCAGTATTATCATTACTTTCTTCATCTCCACAAATGTGTTAAAACTTAAACTTTTGTAAAAAAAAAACGTATACTATATATTTTTTATTTGTATCACAATGAGATTTTACCTGTTTATGACAAGGAAAAAAGGAATTCTTAAAAACGTGTAGTTCGGCATCACTCTTCAAGTGTAATGTTACCATTTTGTCTTCAGATTGACATTTTCGCTGCAACATATTTCGCAGAATGTTGGTTAATGCTTTCTCCAACATTTGGTAGCAAAGAAAAAGAACACAAAGACTGAATGATAACTAAATTGCATTGTTTGAAATGCAGTGAAAATAAGAATAAAACATTTAAAGTTGTTGTTGGTGGTGGTAGTTGTTGTCAGGCGATTGGTTGATCTTGCGGGCACCTGAATTGTAGGCAAACTTTTTGGATAAGTTTGTTATTCACCATGTTCTTCTTCTTCTTCTTTCATGTGAATCAGATGATTCTAGTGTTGGCATTAGTTTCCCCGATGTTTTTCTAGTTAGAAATCTTTCTGGAAAGACATCGGGTATTTACAGGAAGGACCACGAGAAGGTTGCCAACATCCCTAAGTGAAAGTGGTACTGTGGAACCGACTGGATTCGAACTTGGAAGACCCAGGTCTTCAGTCCGTGTCATTATCCACTTAACCACCGTCACCATGTTGTTATCGGGCGATTGATTACACTTGTTTGGTATCTTGTTGCTGAAAAGGAAACTGACATCAGTGATATGCGCGTCCCTTTATCTGAACATTCTTGATGATTGTTTCGTGTGTGTATGCAGGAAACTGACCTTGGTGAGAGGCATTTATGTATGAGCAGGAAATTGACCTCAGTGAGAGGTTAGGGAGGATGAGACCCTTTCGCATGTGACTAGGAAATTGACCTTGGTGAGAAGTTTGGGGAGGATGAGTTGATCTCAACAGGTAAGAAACATTGTGCTGTTTCCAGGGCAATAGATGTGTTGTTGTTGTTGTTGTTGTTAAATCTGCTGCGTAAGTATATAATAATAATATATTTGCTGCGTAAGTATATAATAATAATATATTTGTTGCGTAAGTATATAATGATAATATATTTGCATGTGTGCAGGAAACTGGGGCATCATTTAGAGTGTGCGGTAGAATTGACTTCTGCGATGCATTTGTGTATGTGTAAGAAATGTGGCTGCCACTGCTATATGATGGATATGTTGTCTGATTTTGGAGAAGATATCCCAGATGTGGTTGCTGACAAATCAAAGCAGGTCTTGCAACTGCATTCTGTTTTATCATGTGTATTTCATTGGTTCTCAGCCCTGACGCTGTCCTTGACAGGCCGGAGTTGTTTCCTTGTCTTAGGTTGTTAGCTTGTCACTCTGTTTATATTGTCAACCATCAGCTCCAAAAGTTTTTATTTATCTCCCGGCCACGGAAGATTAGACACAAAGTCAGGAAAATGGAGTTTGAAAAACCAGCGCCCTAAAGGAAGAGCACTCTGGCTGAACAAAAATCACAGCCCCATCGGCATTCCACGGTAGGGGCGCCTCAGGTTATTAGCAATAAACTAACCCCTTCTGAAAGGGTGAGAAAGCAAAGTCTGGGAAGGTAGACTTTACAGGACCATACCTCAGAACAAGCCATATTCAAAAATGGCAGAGACTCTGGCAGTCTGATTTTGATATGAACTAAACCCGGCTCCCAGAGTTGTTGCCCCACAATAGGTGGGGAAAGCTCATGCTTGGTCTAGTTGCATGAACCCCTGATCAATTGTAAGGTCATTTCGAGTACATTTGTTGCTGACAGCATAGAGAGCAGACATGAGACTTGTCCTTTCCAATTAGCTTCCGAATTCTCTCTCTCTTTTTTTTATAAATCGTAATGAAATCTTGTCGATAGACATGCAAATTATGTATTACATAGCAGTAATAGACGCGTACCCTGCCTGTAATGGGGGATGATTGAAATACAATTAATTGTGATAAATGTTCAACCCAAACTCCAACCACAACCCTAAAGAGAATTATTAAAACAATAAAGCTAAGAGAAAATCTTTCTGTTTTTCTTTTAGAAAATAAATCGCTTTTCATTCAACGAAACGAAAGCAAAAACGTGAAGTTTTGCACTTGTTTTTTTTTTTAGTTTCTAAAAAAAACCCACCAAAAACGACTTTAATATTTTCGTGAACTTTAAATATAGAAATGAAATAAAACAAAATAAATATTTTTTTATGGGAGTAAGATTTTTAAAACCTTTCTATGACTTTATAAGTAGCCAATAATAATTAATAATTAAAAACAATTCTATCCTGAAAATGTGTAGTTAATCGGTTGGGGCGAGGGTGGGGTTTCTTAAAAGACAAAATCACCTGGTCTTTTCGAGAGTTCAAATCATCGTCTAACTCTGATCTCAGTTTCCGTTTCCTCGTAGGATTTCATTACTTGAGAAATTCAAAGAAATCTTTACTTTAGCTTATTTAACCGAAGTAAGTAAAGTAAGTATAAGATTTATTTTATTTCCTTCACTTATTTGTTGTATTTTCATTGCAAGAAAAAACTTTTTTTCTCTGAAATTCACTTGATCTTTCTTTTATCAATTTTAAAACATTTTTTGGTGCTTCTACGGAGACGCATGAGTATTAAAGTTTCAATACCATAAAAAAGAAGACATTATTATATACTTACGCAGCAGATTTAAATAAGTACCCGGTGCTTATCCAGTTTAGCGGATACTTTCGAAAATAATAAAATAAAACAAACTGAGGAATATATTTTTGATGTACGTACCTGCCACGGGCTGAATATATCCTATACTAAAAATCACGTAAATTAATCAAGTAGTTTAAAAAAAAAAAAAAAAAGAAGAAAATTACATTTTACCAATTTACGAAGAGGAAGTGCAAATATGACAGCCATCGTGATTTATTCAAAGGGGGGTAAGCGTAATTCGTTTACGGTTATCTCCCTTTAAATATTCCCAAAATGGCTATCATATTTGCACTAGGTCTTCGTAAAAAATCGATAAAATTTAATTTTCTTTTATAAAAAAAAAACTACTTGAAAATGGACGTAAATGCCCTGAATATGCGCGATTTTTATTTTTTTTTTATATTTATATTATATAAATAAAGACTTCGATTTTATTTTTTAAACTGTTAAAAATAAAAAGTGTTAATCTAAACAAGATTTTTTTAATTTAATTAAAAAAAATATTCGTTTAAAAAAAAATATTGTTGATTTTCACAAATTTTAATTCCTTCAATAAATGTTCTATTAATTAATTGAATTTACATTAGTTCTTATTTATTTATTTCCGATTTAATTTTGAAAATAAAAAAAATTCATATTCAGGGCACTCACGTCAATTTGCTGAGAATGTATGTACTAAAAATGTACTACACTATTGTAGCTCTTCTGAAATGGAAACAAATAAATTCGTCCCGTCCCTAAAGTGCAGAAGTGCCATTTTTTCTAATTAGAATACACAATTTTTATAAAATATATATAAATCCGAAATTTTCATATAAATTATTGGTACTGATCCAGATTAGGACCCAAGATAACCCTAACCGTCAATTTTAGCTTGGGTCCTAATATGGATAAGTACCAAATTATTTAATTTCAGTATAAATCTGAGGATTTTTAAATATAAAAACAAGTGTTTTAAAACTTACGGAAGTTGGCGGAAGTCGTTTTCAATGGACTTCATGTTCGTTAACCAAA
This sequence comes from Sepiola atlantica, assembly GCA_963556195.1. Taxonomy (NCBI): domain Eukaryota; kingdom Metazoa; phylum Mollusca; class Cephalopoda; order Sepiida; family Sepiolidae; genus Sepiola; species Sepiola atlantica. The sequence continues at coordinate 198,517,134 of OY744517.1, forward strand.
ATCTGTAACCAAATTTTTTTTGTAACAATTTTTTAAGCAGTGGGGGGGGGGTCGTTTTGGTGCTTATTTATATTAAGATACATGCGAAATATGGCATTTCAAAATAAGATGACAGGAAAACCTATGGATATACTTACTTATCAGTGAAAAGTATCAATGTACACTAAAAATTTACGGAAAATGATTGACTAGAATTTTAATAAAAAATAAAATGAATTTACTATTAGTAGTCCACAAACTCCGAACGACATTCGCGTCAAGCCAGCACGTGATAGAAGATTATCTCCCTTCTTCTAATATGAAGATGCCACGCAATCTTGTCGTTCAGAGTTTATTGACTTTTCTTGACAACTTACCCTGAACAATGCACATCTACTGTTTTATATTTTCTGGGATTCTCCAATTACTCAGTTGTTGCAATTAATATCAAATCTAAGTTCTGAAAAGACTTTGAATATCTCCTTCTAACGCAGAGTGTATTGATACTCAAGGGCTGATTTGGACAGCTTCAGGTGTTTCATCTTTGAAATTCCTCTGCCGTCCATTTTCAGGAAAAATGTGTTTTGTGCCACCGACGATATATATGATTGGTTAATCACTGATATTGAGAGTTTTGTACCCTCTAAAATAGTCAAACAGCCAGCCATGGTACACCTGTGAATCTGTGTTTGTGTTCATTCGCTGCATAGGCCGTGAATGTCTGCTCATTGTATTTGTCTGAATTCAGTGATTAATTTTGTCACTGGCTGTAGTGTCAATCATGTAGTGTCAATCATGTAGTGTCAATCATGTAGTGTCAATCATGTAGTGTCAATCATGTGGTGTCAGTAAGTACTGTTACAGGAGTCTCCCTCCAAACAAAACTATAACTACAGTTTAAAACAAGTAATGATGTTTTATTTTGAGAAGTTACAAAGATACATGTTTTCTTCTATGGAACAGCAGGCCTGTAAATCAACATAAACCTATCTTCCAACCGATCACAAACAGTCCATCAGCTTAAGGCCTATCTGTCTCTGAGACCCACAGAAACCCAAACTGACCCCGTTGCTTACTGCCTGAGGCGCCCCTACCGGGGAATGCCGACGGGGCTGCCCAGGCAATTTTTGATGGTCAGAGTGCTCACCTCTCGGGCGCTGGTTTTTCAACCCCCACTTTCCGACCCGACCTTGGGTCACATCTTACTTGTGGGAGTAGGATAAAACTGGCCTTGTGCCTAACTCCTGGAGAGGAGTAAATAATACTGACCCCGTCTGCCCACTCTGCTGAAATATATATAGATACTGGTTTCATTTAGAGTAGACCACACTAATCTGCTTTATTACTGAACATAAAAACGTACTGACCAGGCGGGGGGGGGGGTGAGGGCACAACATCTGGGATGATCGTAACTTTTGAAAAGTTTCAAATGACTCACAATCACAGCATATCCAAGAAGACATTATTATTTCAAAAAGCCAGCCGATTTCTTCGGTGGTCTCTCGTCTCTTAGCTAAACATTTTCCATTTGCCAATCTGTGGGGGTCGTCATACCCTTTTGGTCGGGGTTACCAACTTCCTCCACAAATAAAAATAAGAAGAAGAATATTTACATGCAATATTAACGGAAGTTTATTTACTGAAATAAACATATTAACAAATAGGATATATTACTTTGTGTAATGAGTTCATGAGTCCTTTCTTTAGTTTCATGTAAGTTAAAAGAAGAATGTCTTTTCTTTTGTTGAAGTGTTCATTTGTTATAATATATTAACAGAGGCAATAGTGAATGTTCGCCTGTGAAATTGTATGAAGCGCGCGAAAGGGTGAAATGAAGAGTGATTGTAAGATGCGTGTAAGCTCCGGATGAAAGTCAGTTGAAAAGAGAGAGTTTGATGTTTGTGTGTGCTTAAATACTATTTGGATCGGCTCCAGCGAGCTTATTGAGAAAAGATTAGAAAAATATGTCTTTGGAGAAATCTCATTGGACAAAAATATCACGTGGTGTGCTTGCAATTACGTCCGCTCGTTTTGAGTTGATTTAATATATGGCTTTCCACATCGGAATTTGCGTGGGCGTTATTTTATATTTGTCACGCGCCAATACAACAATTTTCACTCTGCGCGCCTAAATTGTATTTATTCCAAACAACAATTTTTAATCGAATCTTAACCGTGTCAACTGGCACAATACTCCCCCCAGATTGAAAAAAAGGAAAAAAAAATTTTTTTTTTTTTTTTATTAATATGTAATGTATTCCTTGAAATTTTTCGGCCAGTGGACTTTTCTACCTGTTTTTGTCGTAGGTTTGACGTTCTTGTCACTTTCTGCTGGACTCCCATGTTCTAAGGGAATTTGTTCTGGTGGGGAAATTGTCTGAGGGTGTTCCTCAATGTATGCTGGTTTAATTCGGTCGATCGCGATGTTGTCTGTCCTGTTTTTCCTTTGGACATTGAAATATTTTTCACTTCTGTCCAAAACTTGGTATGGTCCTGTGTAATTTGGACAAAATGGTTTTTTGACTGTATCGTTCCTAATAAATACATATTTGCATGTGTGAAGGTCATTTGGCATATGTGTTTGTTTGTCAGCCCTCCTGGTGGGTGTAAATTTGAGAGAAGACATTTTGTTCTTTAATTCCGTCACAAATGTATTTGTGGGTGAAATGTCTGCGTATGCATCAAAATATTGTCCAGGTAGTGTGACTGCTGATCCAAAAACTACCTCCGCTGGCGTGCTTTGTAAATCCTCTTTCATCGTGTTTCGGATCATTAATAGGATTAATGGTAAATTATCTGACCAGTCTGCGTTGTTATGACTCATAGCCAAAGAAGTTTTTAGCTGTCTGTGGAAGCGTTCGACGAGGCCGTTCGAGCAGGGGTGATAAGCCGTTGTCTTTATGTGGGACGTTCCCACAATTGGTTGAATTCTGCGAAGAGTTTCGATTGAAATTGCGAGCCTCTGTCCGTTGTGAGTACTGACGGTACTCCAAAAATCGCTATCCAGTCTTTTAATATTGTTACAGCTACTGTCGCCGCCGATGTGTCCTTCACAGGTATGGCTGTTGGCCATCTGCTGAACCTGTCGACTATGGTGAGAATGTGGGTGTGTCCTTTCGAAGGGGGTAATGGCCCCACCAAGTCAACATGGATATTGGTAAACCTGGCATCTGGCGTACTGAAAGTACCCAGTGGTGACTTTGTATGCCTGTGTATTTTATTCTTTTGACAGGATACACATGTCTTGGTCCAATTTCGAATATCTGTATTAATTTTCGGCCAAACGAAACGGTCTGCTATTATTCTTACAGTGGCTCGTTTGCCTGGATGAGATAAATTGTGGAAATGTTGAAAAACATGTCGTCTGATGCTTGGCGGTATGTATGGACGTGGTTGTTTTTTCGTTGTATCACAATAAAATGTTGTTGTACTAAAAGGTACAGGCATTTCCTGCAGTTGCAAAGACGTTTTCTGTTGTACGTCAGTCAGTGTCTCGTCCGTTTTTTGTTCTTGTGCAATTAATTCCATACTCATTGAACTGGAATTTATCGAAGTTATTGCAGCTCGTGATAATGCGTCCGCCACAATGTTTTCTTGTCCCTTGACGTATCTGATGTCTGTAGAATATTGAGCAATATAATCAAGATGTCTGATTTCTCTTGGGCCATATTTATCTATGTGTGTATGCAGTGCATACGTTAACGGCTTATGGTCAGTGTAAATACAAAAGTTTCTTCCTTCTAACAGATGCCTAAAATGTTTAATTGCCAAATAAATTGCTAATAGTTCCCTTGAAAAGGTACTGTACTTTGTCTGTGTCTTGCTCAGTTTGGCTGAAAAAAACGAAATAGGGGTCATTGTATTCCCTGTCAGTTGGTGTATAACTGCTCCTACAGCTATGTCTGATGCATCTGTTGTAAGTGTAAGTTTCGATTCTTCACTGTCCTTAATATTATTCAATTTTGTGAAATTGACTAAGGCAGTTTTAGCTTGATGGAAAGCTTTTAAAGCTGATCCTTCCAGTTTTATTTGTTGGTTTTTCGTTTTGTTCTTCAATAATGACGTTAACGGTGCAAGGATTGTGGAACAGTTGGGTAAAAATCGTCTGTAATAATTAATTACACCTATGAAGCGACGAATTTGTCTAACAGACGTAGGTTGTGGAAAATTCGTAATGGTACTTACTTTTTTGGGTAATGGTGATATTCCATCCTTATCAATTGAATGTCCGAGGAAATTTACTTCTTGCTGACCGAAAATACATTTGTCCAAGTTTATTTTTAAACCGTAATGGGACAGTCTTTGGAAAACTTGTTCCAAGTGTTGTTTATGTTCGTCGAGGTTTCTACTAGAAATTAAGACATCGTCCACGTATGCGAATACGAATGGAAGGTCCCTAAAAACCTTGTCTATCAACCTTTGGAAGGTTTGACAGGCGTTCCTAAGTCCGAATGGCATTCTGACAAATTCGTAAAGTCCAAATGGCGTTGTCAGTGCTGTTTTATGGATATCTTCTTCCGCCACCGGTATTTGGTGATATGCTTTCACTAAATCCAGTTTGGAAAATATCGTGGCATTTTGCAGTCCGATTGCGAAATCGTGAATGTGTGGGATAGGGTATCTATCCGGTACAGTTTGTGCATTTAATCTCCTAGAATCGCTGCAAGGACGCCATGTTGTCGCGTCTGATTTCAGTACCATATGTAGAGGAGATGACCAGGCACTTTTGGAAGGTCGAATAATTCCTTGTTGTAACATGCGTTGGAATTTGTCCTTTGCGATCTTGTACTTATCCGGCTTCAAACGTCTGGGTGTAGCGTAGACGGGTTGTCCACTCGTTTTAATATAATGCCTTGCATTATGTTTTATATCATCCGCGACTGTGAATGGCTGAGTAAGTTGTGGGTATTTTTGAAACAGCCGACAAATGTATGTCTCTTCAGGAAAGGCAGAACTAATCCCAGTAGACTGGTATCTTGTGGTGATACCTTTTATTACGATTTTTGTTTGGTTATCAGTCAGTGTGCGATTAGTCATGTCTACTGATAGATTATATCGTGCTAGGAAATCTGCTCCTAATATTGGTGTCGTCACGTTGGCTATGGTAAATATCCATGAAAATGTGCGACGCAAGCCGAGATTGACGCTTAAGTACTTTTCACCGTATGTCGGTATTTGTGTGCCATTAGCTGCCTGGAGGTGGTAAGGCTGTGGAGTAGCTTTCTGTTTACTTAGCGCTGGTATCACGCTTATTTCGGCTCTGGTATCTATTAAGAAGTTATATCCGTGATTACTGTCACAAATAAAAAATAGACGACCTTTAGTAGAAAATCCAGCAACAGTTGTCGTCTCTACTGGCTGGAATGATCGTTTCCCTGATTCTTGTTTTCAAAAGTGCAAGGATGAGTGCAACGTCTCGCTTGTGTGCCGAATTTTTTGTGGTAAAAACAGATTCGCTCGTTCTCGTGTGTTGCTTCGACCTCTGCTAAAACTTCGTTTTCGGTAGTTCGGTCGATTATTAAATGAGTAACGACGGTTTATTTGCATTAATTCCTGCAATTTACGAGTGAGGTTTTCAACTGTAGTTTTTAGTTCGGCCACTTCGTCGTCTCTCGTCTGTTTTGGCTGTGCTCGTGCTGAGTTTACTCTGCGACACCTCAGATTTTCATGAATTCGGTCCGCCATGTCGGCTAGTTTTACCGTGCTTGTCTCTTCCGTTGTGGGTGCCAGAATTTGTACTGTTGTGTCTGGGAGTTTATCCAGCCACAAACTTCTCATTATATTTTCGGACATTTTGTTGTCTCCTAGCAATGATCACATGTATCGTAAGAGTTGTGACGGTGTGCGATCTCCCAATTCTACTTGGGTGAAGAGATTGCGTAACATTGTCTCGTTTGATAAGCCAGTCCGTCTCAAAATAGCCTCCTTAAGTTCGTCGTATGGATTATTTTCTGGAACGTTCTCCAATAAATCAGTCACTTCCTCGACAACGTCTGCCGGGAGTTTTTCAACCAAATAACAATACTTGGTTCGCTGAGACGTAATCCGTTTTGCGTCGAAAAGGGCCTGGATCTGGATAAACCACGTCTTTATATTGGTGGGATTAAAAGCTGGAATATTTAGCGTTAATGTAGCTAGGAGTGTTTCAACGCGGGGAGCTTCCATTTTTCTGTTTTTTTGTTTGAGAGTGATTTTAAAGCCTTTAAACTGTCGGTTGATTTTTTAAATTTCGACTTAATAGCGACTACCAGCGTAACTCGCTAATTTGTTGCTACATTGTACTGAGATCCACGCTTCGTCTGACGGCTTGTATCATCCCTTGAGATTCGCATTGTCTTTTTCTTCCTTTGAGTGTTACCGCACGCATGATATCGCCAGTAAGTTAGGAAAACCGCGTGTCGCTTATAAGGAGATTCCGTTGTGCATGCAATTCTAAGTCGTGTCACCAATTTGTGGGGGTCGTCATACCCTTTTGATCGGGGTTACCAACTTCCTCCACAAATAAAAATAAGAAGAAGAATATTTACATGCAATATTAACGGAAGTTTATTTACTGAAATAAACATATTAACAAATAGGATATATTACTTTGTGTAATGAGTTCATGAGTCCTTTCTTTAGTTTCATGTAAGTTAAAAGAAGAATGTCTTTTCTTTTGTTGAAGTGTTCATTTGTTATAATATATTAACAGAGGCAATAGTGAATGTTTGCCTGTGAAATTGTATGAAGCGCGCGAAAGGGTGAAATGAAGAGTGATTGTAAGATGCGTGTAAGCTCCGGATGAAAGTCAGTTGAAAAGAGAGAGTTTGATGTTTGTGTGTGCTTAAATACTATTTGGATCGGCTCCAGCGAGCTTATTGAGAAAAGATTAGAAAAATATGTCTTTGGAGAAATCTCATTGGACAAAAATATCACGTGGTGTGCTTGCAATTACGTCCGCTCGTTTTGAGTTGATTTAATATAAAAAGCCACATCGGAATTTGCGTGGGCGTTATTTTATATTTGTCACGCGCCAATACAACAATTTTCACTCTGCGCGCCTAAATTGTATTTATTCCAAACAACAATTTTTAATCGAATCTTAACCGTGTCAACTGGCACAAATCTGCCGTCTACAGCATGCATCTATGAACTTCACCAAACATGCTTACACATTTGCTGCCGCCGCCATTGCTCACAGAAACCATCATTTCAATTTCTTTTAATGAAAAAAATGCCCTGAAACCAAAGCCACCTTTACAACTGCCACTAATAGGTTATAGAAAACACTGTCCAATTTGTTAAATCCACGAGTTCTAGCGAATAAAAACAGGGTACTGAACATCTATTCCGACCAGAAGTGATCTCATCAGATACTGATGTAGTCAAACTATTTACAATGAACTCTGCATCAAATTTCACCATTTGCAATCAGAGCCACCTACTTTCAGATGCCCCCCCCCTCCTCCAACTGAAAATACTGTAAGCGACATCCATATAACTGTCCAGGATGTTACAAAACTCATAAAGAACCTTGGTGACTGGTCATAACAATATTCAAATCATTGTGATTAAGAAGCTGCAACCGGAACTAACTCCTATCCTCACAAACTTATTCAACCATTGCTTAAATGAGAAATGCTTTCCATCTCCTTGGAAAACTTTGCCAGTCTGCCGAGTATTTAAAAAATACTAAAGATTAGTCTTCTGCATCTCAGTACAGACCGATCAGTCTCCTGTGCATCATGAGTAAGTTATTTGATTCTATGATAAGTCATGAAGTTGTCAATCACCTCAGCAAAAATGATCTTTTTTTTTTATGGAAATCGCTCCAGACAAGGCATGAAGCCACTTGATGTAAGGAGCTAACAAGAACAAATATGATTATCGCAAAGACAGGAGATGCCTATTGACCTTGTCTTTAAAATACCAAGATTATAGGTAGGAGGAAAACAGTCAGCAGGAAGAGAGTTCCACAAGCCTGCGGTTCTTGGAAAGAAGCTACTGGAATAGGAAGCTGTATTACAATAAGGTATCAAAACAGCAAATTGATGGAGACCACTAGACCAACGAGTCAAACGAGCTGGAACAAAAGAAGCGGGGAATAGATCACATAATTCTGAAGAACACATATCATGATAGTATTTATAGAAAAGACTGAGACTAGCAACATCACGTCTGTGAGAGAGAGGGTGTAGAGAAGAAGAAAGAGTAGGACCAATCAAATTACAGATACGTTTCTGCACCTTATCAAGAACCCTCAAATGAGACAGAGATTCATCAGCCCAAATATGAAAACAGTACTCCATACATAGTCTGATTGTGGATTTGTAGAGATAGAGAATAGCCTCAGGTGTGAGAACGTGTTTGGAACGATAGAAAGAACCGACTTCACGAGAAGCAGAAAGAGCAATGGATCTTATGTATGAACTCCAAGAAAGATTTGATGAGAGAGAAAGACCAAGAAATTTCAGAGTCGATTTCTCAGAGCCATCCATGAGAATCTCAGGAAGAAAAGGGACACGCCTACGATTGAAAGACACGAGCTGAAAGACGCATGCTTAATAACAAGCAATATGAATTTTCTCCTGCCAGATCCACAGCTGACGTGCTGACTGTAATATCACACAGGTTCAGTGAATCTAACAAAGGGAACTTCATTCATTTGATAGGGTCTGACACAAAGGTTTGCTTCACAAGCTTGCTAGCTATGAAATATCTGGCAATGTCTTCGCAACCATTGAATCCTTTCTCTGATCGGTCTATAAAAGTAGTTGTTGATGGGCTGAAGTCTGAAGCATAAAAAATCAACACCGGCGTGCTTCAAGAATCCATCCTGGGGCCAACCCTAGTCCTGATCTTCCAAATCATATTCTGGGATAATATGGTGATGACACAACTGTCTATGGCAGCACTTTGAAGAGCATTTGTGATCAAGACCTTCCTTGCTGATTCTCTCTCTTCCGACCTAAAGCACATGGTGCAATGGGGGAAAAAGTAGTTTGTTACCTTTAATATCTCTAAAACTAAGCTTCTCTCTATTCACCACAGGCGCTCGGATCCTCGTTTTGTCTCACTTGAAATTAATGGCTCTATCCTTGAGGAAGCCTCCTACTTGACCAGCTCCTTAGGACTGACCTTCAATCTTGACCCGAAATGGAAGACTTACATCAAATTCGTGGCAAAAGTCGCTGGAAAATGGTTGGATCATTCTACCGCTCCAGAGAGTTCCTGACTCCCGATGCAATCCTCTACCTATATTAAGAGTCAGATACGGCCCAAGATGGAGTACTGCTTCCTGCCACATCTTGGTCGGCGCTCAAGGCAACCTTTCCTGCCTGGACAGAGTACAAAACCGACTTTTGAACGTAGCAGGAAATGATTTCTTCTTTTTTTTTTTCACAAAAGAGACGTCACTAGTCTTTCTCTACTCTATCGTCTTTTCCATGGTAGGTGCTCGACTGAGCTCCAATCTTTGGTTCCTCCCTTAAAACATTAGCTATCACCACTGCAATGGAACTTTCGTTTTTCTTCTTCTGTGTATCCACAACCAAATGGAACCTCCATAAACAGTTTCTTCCTGTCTGTGGAACACGTTACTGCAGGACTGCTTCCTTACAAACTACAACATGGCCATTTTCAATCCAGTGTCAACAAATATCTGTTGAGACGTTCTCTTAAGTAATCAAATCTGTCCGTTTCGTCCATCATTTAAAACTCTTTAATAATACTGTCCCATCATTCAACTGACAATCTCATTAACCCTTATAGCTTTTAGAATTGGTAAGTGGTGACTTATATGTGTATATATATATATATATATATATTTGAATTCCATAGACCATGGGAAATTAATCTAAGCCCATAATTTTCATTGGTTTTAACAACTTCTTTATTTCTGTACTTCGATGAGTTTTTTACATATTTCATTTTACACACAAAAGTAATTCATCCAAATTTAATGTTCATTCCTATCTCATATATATATATATATATATATATATATATATATATATATATGGACGGTGGCAGGGGGGGGGGGCTCAAGCCCCCTCACTTTTTGACTTGGGGGCCCCCCCCTACTTTACGGTCATCAATAATTAAGTTAATATGCATGTGTTTAATGCATAGTTTAATTTTTAGCTTATCTATTAATTGATTGTTGGTCTTATATTGTCATCATTACAATATAAGACAAACAATCAATTTTATCTAAAATTTGGCGAAAACCAAGCGAAATGGGTGAGTTTTTGTTAAAGGTCCCTATTCTATAGGTATATTTACGGACTTTCATTTTCTTCTCCAAAAAATCGACACCCGAAGCAAAACACGTAAAACTTGAATTGAACTGATTTTGGCATCTCTTTAGTTTAGTTGTGAATCACAATTTATTTGCTTTCCTTTTTTGAAGACAACGGCAGACAATCAACCGGAATAACAGAATTAGGAGTTTTTATACAAAATCTTCTTTTCTTCTTCTTTACTTTTTTTATATATAAAGTAGAGGGGATTTTTCCCCTGTACATATTTGCTTAATAGGAAAATAACCCCATCCATCACCAATTCATTACGCTTATTCACTCGAGCATGTTATAGTAAATTTTCATTATTTTTCATCAACAAACACTAAATATTACATTTGGCCCACCATCTACGACTCACGGCCAAACCAACTCCATATAGGTGGTAGCAAAAACTTTTCTCCCTAACAATTCTGTACTGTCACTCCACTCATCGACACCGGGAACTAATAAACACAGTTTAATTTTCACAAAAGACTCCGTTCTTATTTATTATTTGCCTGGTATTAATTTACTACATAATATAAAGCAATACGCAAAGACTTAATGACCGCTCCCGTTCACTCTGATGATTTTCCACGAATATCAGATTACGTTATTTCTATTTCTACCTATGACTTCTATATTTATATCCATTCCGGAATTAATTTGCTGGTAGCTCGGGATTATCATAATCCATGGTTTAGCCTTCTCATCGACGAAGGCAATTCTGAGATGAAGCATTATCTTGATACCCAAGGTTTTCAATGCTTCCACATGCACACATTTGTTTGTGACAGACTGGGTGGTAGTCAGGATGATGTTGGTGTTACTCATGAACGTTTCAAAATTTTCGCGATCGACGCTGTTACGGATGAGAGAACATCCGTTAAAGTGATTTTGAGGGCTGAAAAATCTGTTGCAAAGCGGACCATTATTTGTATTTCCTCCACTCACACATGGTGCATCCATTAACATACGGGTGATTTTTCGGATTGCATCGATACATTTTTTTTTTCGCATTGTTGAGGATCCGCATAATATCCAAAGTTATTCATTCCATCCTCCCTCCAGTCCTTCCATCCACAGAACAACTGATACAGTATCTTTTGAGCAAAGTCCAATGAACGCAATTTGAAGTGAAGAAAAGAGAAACAATGCACGTCTGCCTTGTTAATATGCTTTCAACGAGCTATTCCAATACATACATTTATACTTTTATACTTAATACATTTAAACGTTTATACTTTTTACTTTTGTACTTTTATATGCCCCTTATCAGTTAATACTTTTAACTTTATGAATTCTCTATATTTGATAAACCAATTGATTCTTGAATTTTGTCATTTTTACTAGAAGCGATTTGCTGATATGTTTCAAATGAGCCATCAAGCAGTGTCAGAAAATCATTTTATGTCTAGATTAAGCCCCAAAAGGTGTATTTGGCCCAAAATGACCAAATATGGTGATTTGGGCCCAGGCCCCCCAAAATTAAAATTTATGTGTGTTCTTTTTTTCACCAGAAGCGACTTGCTAATATGCTTCCAACAAGACCTCAACCACTATCAGAAGATCATTTCATGTCTAAATTATGTCAAAAAAGGTATTTTTGGTCCAAAGTGCCCTAATATGGTAGTTTAGGCCCAGACGCCAAAAACTTGAATTTTACAAAATGTTTCTTCATCTATCACCAAGAGTATTCCATTCCGCTTCTAACGAGCCATCAACCACTACCAGACGATCATTTTAAACCAAAATATGCCCCAAACAATGATTTTTTCCCCAAAATATGCCCAAATATGCCCAAATAATGTTATTTGAGACCAGACGCCAAAAAATTGAAAAATTTTTTAATTTTTTTTTTTCTATCACCGAGAATGTCATTCCACGTCTAACGAGCTCTCAACCACTATCGGGCGATCATTTTTAGTCAAGATATTGAATTTATTCCCATATTTGGCATTCTTTTTTTTCTTTCTTTTTTTTTAACATGATTCTGGGCGCAATGTGGCCCCCCCCCCCCACACGCACACTTTTTAGGAGAGCCCCCCCCCCCTTTATAACTGTCCCGCCGGACCTGATATATAAGATGTATTGTATCCTAGATTGTTAGATTTGCATCTATATTTTTCCATGTGCCATTTTTACCTGTGCCATTATTATCTAAATTCGAGATAACAATCCTCGGTAACTATAGTTCTAATTTTGTTACGTATACTTGGTTAATTTTCAGTCACAAATTACTTAGAGTGAAATGTGTTTTGGTATCTTATTTTATTTTGGTAAAAGTCTATTATCACGAACCAAGGACGATAACTCGATTCGGTAAAGCATGCTAGGCTTTATTGCCACCTAAAAAGTGTGCGTGTGTGTGTCTCTTCAACAAGAAAACAACCCAAAAAAGAACGTTTTTCATTAACCCCAACACTAACCCTAAATACGAAAAAAACAAAAAAAACAGGTAAAATATACTCGTTCTAAAAGGAAAGTTTTCTTTTTTAACTTTTCAATTTTCATTTAAAAAAGTTAATATTCGCCTTATCGAATCAAGTTACCGTCCTTGATAATAGATTTTATCCTTATTTTTACTTTTTTAATAACATTTAAAACAGCAAGTTATATCAAGTTTGATCGTACATATGAAACGCTAAAATGAAAACTCGACCGGGAAATATATATGACTAAGGACACACAATTCAATTCTTCTTAAGGACTAAGGAACACTTTTTCTTTCTATTTTTAAAAATAAATGTTAGATGCAAGAGCAAATGATGTATCTTAATATATCTTTTATTTAAAATATTTTCTAGTAAAAAAAGACGCAAAAGGATGTAATGCTACACAGGGGACACCCGGGATTGAACCGGGGACCTCTCGATCTGCAGTCGAATGCTCTACCACTGAGCTATATCCCCATTCCACTATTATTTGGAGATATTTTATTTATATATAATGTTAATCTAAATGATTTACATTTGTATATTTAACTTTGTTTTCTTTTAAAATTTTAGTTTTTAATCTTTTCAATTTTTATGCGAATTCTTTTGCCTTAAAATTCGTAAGACGATAAATTTTGAAAATTCAAAACAAAATCATCAATTTTGTCTTCATCATCGTTGCTATTATTTTCGCAACTACAATGTTTTCATTTTGTAGTCATGTCTGTCTTCTCAAATTACTAATAAATATCTTTTTTTTCTTTGTTAAAAAACAAATCTATGGTTAGAATCTTTTCGAGGCTTTTTACGAAGTTTTTTAAATTAGAATTTAAAAAAAAAAGTAAAGATTTTCTACAATGACTGGAGTTTTTTTTAACAGTTTTTAAATTCCTGTAAGAACATATTTTTTTTCGGCATTTTAAGCAAGAAGCACCACATATTTTACTTTCAACTCTCCATAAATTATTTGTTTAGAAAATGAAATTTACGTTGGGAATTAATTCAAAACAACATTATTTTTAATTCGTAATTTCTAACATGTATGTTGTTATCCTTTTCATCTAGGATTTTAACTAGAAAATAAAAATGAGATTCTATTTTTTTTTTTTTCAGGCGATTATACGTAAACAACCGAGAAAGATATCTGCAAAAAAAAAGAAACTTCAAAGTGGGGGATCACTTTCCTATATAAATTTAACGCAAAATGACCAGTCATTCGCTTCTTGGGGGTAGGGAAAAACGGTGCTTTCACAGATTAGGACCCACGCTAACTTTGACCCCGTCATTAGAGTTATAGTTAAGGGCAAAGTTAGCGTGGGTCCTTATTTGTGAAAGTACCGAAAAAAACTATGAGGAATTTTGTTGTTTTTTTCCGTACATTTATACATTAACACTCTCAGCTAAATAACCCCCACCTCCTCAAAATGAGATTCTACATTTTTAAGGCGATTAACGCCCTCTAAAACCTGGCGAAAAGAAGAAATAAAAAGACAATATATTTAGAGTGAGGGGATTAGTTTCGTATATAAATATAACGTAAAATGATCTCCGATTACCTTATCTTTTAACTTTGGTACTGTGTTACATTAGGACCCGCGCTAACTATGACCCTAATCCTAAACCCTAACACTAACTCTACCGCTAACCTTAGCCCTAACCTAACGACGGGGTCAAAGTTAGCTCGGGTCCTAATGTAACAAAGCAACTTAACTTTTTTTATGGCGGTTAATTTAATTTTTTTACTACTAACCCTAAGTCCGACTGGGAACGTCATAAAAAAACACGTAATCGCCTAAAAAAGTAGACACTTCCTCCACCCCCCCCCCCCCAAAAAAGAATGCACAGAATTTATTTCCCATAGCAAAATATATTTTAAAAAAAGTATGCTTAACTGTTTTAAAACACTAGAATGGCCCGGAAATGGGATCATTTTACGTTAAATTGTATATGCGAAATTTTTTTTTAATTTTCCGCCAAGTTTTTCAGGGTGTTCACACGTAATCGTCTAAAAAAAGTAGAATCTCATTTTGGGAGGGGGTGATTTAACTGAAGATGTTAATCTATAATAATATCTTTTTTCTCCTGAAAAATAGGGGGCGTCCGTAAGAAAAGACTCCCAAAAGTGATTATTTTTAGTTTTGTTAAGGGATTACTAAAATTTGAAATCAGGTTTTACGTTTCACAGATGAAAAGAAAATCCTTACCCTAAAATAATTAAAAAAATATGTCCTTCACTAACCCAAGTCCGGGATGGTGATTGAGAGAGAAAAAAAACATACCTTTCATTAACTCAAAGACTGGATAAAAAATTTAAGTAAAAATAAAATTAATTTCTTTAATAGTTTTTAAGGTTTAGTATGGCAGACATGTTGATAAATTTAAAAAAAAAAATCTTATCGATTCTTTCCTAAAGTATCAGATCCGGAAGAGAGTGATCATTTTATGTTAAATGTATGTATGTATGTAGGAAAGTGATCACCACTCTCATCATCATCATCATCATCATCATCATCATCATCATCATTAGTTTAATGTCCGTTTTACATGCTGGCATGTTTTAGGCGGCTTTTAGAAATTGACTTTCAAAGTAATCTATCTCTGCCCAGGTCTTTATTTATCCCTCTTTCTCTCAAGTTCATCCTGATCACTTTCTCTCATGTTTTTCTTGGTCTTCCCCTGCCCACTGATCTTGCTACCTCAACTGTTCTACATCTACTAACCTAAGAACTCTTATCCATTCTTTAAATGTGACCAAACCAACAGTCTCTTGGTCTGCACACATCTCCCGATACTATCCTGCTTCCTCTGAGGTCATCTGATCTAGGCCTGTCTAAGACTCACATTACATATCTATCGTATCATTCTCATATCATTTTTCTCCACACACCGCATGTCCTCAAGCCTTACTAGCCAGTTTTCACTTCCATATATCATTACACTTTGTACATGTGCCTGATGGATTTTTCTATTGGTTGACAACGCTCTGCTGATTAGTAATGGCAGAAATTCAATGAACTTACTCCGTCCACTCCTAACTCTTGCAATCAGATTAGCACCTGCTTATCCCTGTGTTCCAAGATAAGAAAAATTCTGAACAACCTCATATCCCAGATATACTTTCTATAACAGGCTTGCTACAAGTGAGAGATATTTGACCAAGAGAAGAGAAACCACACAAGAAATTGGAAATATGTCTGATCTGGAGTTTTGACCACTCAGAATTTGATTGCATCACTTGAAGAAAAGTAATATACCAGATATACTTTGTTCACATCTGAGTTCTCATCTGTTTCCATTGTCTTACACTTCTTGCACATAAACTGGTTATCATCTCTTAAACTACTTGTTATTCTACTGCACTTTTTGGATACCTAATGCTTACAAGTACCACAGAGAATATTATTGTATCACATAAATGTATTATTTATTTTCACTATGAGACTCAACACGATGTGATTTCGTTGTTAGGATGATTCAACAAAGAAAAAGAAAGAAACATCCCAACCTGTTGACTCTGAAGTGACGGACCAGCGACAAAACCACAACACTTTGGTCAAAGAACTTCACGATAAATTAGAACGAGCAAACAAACAGATATCAAATCTGAATACGATCAATCAACAACTTTACCTGCGAATCGGACATTTGCGGGAGGTAAGATGGCGCTTAGATTTTAAATGTTTTCTTTTTCAAAATGAAAATAAAGCAACGACAAAACTATAAACTCTAAAAGGTTCCCCCAACTAAAGTTTCAACAAGGTAAAAAAAACTTCTGAACAACCTCAATAGCTTTGCAATTCAAATATACTTTCTCCACATCTGAGTTCTCATCTGTTTCCATTGTCTTACACTTCTTGCACATGAACTGGTTATCATCTCTTAACATACCTGTAATTCAACTAGACTTCTTGTGTGAACGTGTGTCTGTGCACATTCACTGCACATGTCGTAATCGTCTACTCGTTGTGCTGGTCCAAAGTCGTTGCTCGATTCCAAAATCAGTCGCAGTTTCAATTTTGTGGTCAATGCTGCAACAGAAGCATTCTCCCTTCAAATAAAATTACAACCCCAGTTTAAAACAAGTAACAAAATTTGATTTTGAGGGATGTTACAATGATACTCGTTTTCTTCCACTGAACAACAGACTTGCAAATGAGAATTCTTAGTCCGATCAAATCAAAACAAACTTCCAACCAAACACAATCCATTAACTAAGAGCCCCAGGGCTCATCTCTCTCTGAAAGGTACACAAAACTCAACTGACCGTAAGACGCTTAGAAAACTAAGTAACTGCAGCCCCCGCCCATCTGCTGGAATATAGATATTTTATTTACCTCCTTTCTAGGAAGCTAGACACAAGATCAGGGGTGGGTTTTGATGAAAATGTTTCTGTGGAACGAACTGTCGTTAACCACTTAGCCACCGTCTATTCTGGTCCTTTGTAACAGACCACCCAGTCATCAACTTGAAAAATAATAACCAGCCTTATCTATGAACATAAAAAAACACTGTTCCCTAGGTTCCATATCTAGACAGCCATTAAATTTGAAAGAGCCTGAGTAGGTCATAACTACAGCAGGGAACCCCGTATCTGTAAAACCATTACTATTTTTCAAGTGAAGTAATCAAACTCTGGGTGGTCAAACCTCCAGATCAGACATATTTCTATTTTCTTGTGTGGTTTCTCTTCTCTTGGTTAAATATCTCTCACTTGCAGAAAGCCTGTTATTTGTATGCAGCGCAAACTATGCAACCCACTAAACATGCAACTGTCTAGTGCATGTATACATTTGTGCGCCCAATGTTTACAAGTACCAAAAAATATAGTTGCACCTGACTCTCTTTCCACAAACTGGGCGGAGGGGTGGTACTTTCCTCTTTCTGGTGTCTTTCCAACACTACAACCACTTGATTATCACTTTGGTCTTGGTAACATTCACTTTCATACCTTTACTTTCCATAGCATTCCTCCAAGTCTTTAACTTAACAAGTAGACCTTCCATTAATATCACAAGTAAGTACTTAATCATCAGCATATTGCATTTCTTGACAGCCTATACAAAACTCCCTGGATAATACATCTAAGAGACAAATGAAAAGCAACGGATTCAGTACAGAAAGAAGCCTTATGTACTCTCATTTTAACATTAAAGCTGTCACTAAATGTGCTGTTAATTCTAACATGACTGAACATTTCTATACATTGCTTGAACAACCTTCAACAACCACTCATTTGCCTCTAATTTACGCAAAGCCCACCAGACAACATCTCTTGCCAGTTTGTTTCAACATTTGTGTTTGTTGCCAGTCGGGAGAAGCTGCTTACTTTTTTTTTATTTCTTTTCTGACGAATTTTCTTTCAAGCTATTTCGGAGTATACATTTCTTTTCAAAATGATTTGGAAGTTTGTTCGATTATGAAGTTATTGAAGTATATTTAAGGAAAGCGTTGAAAAATATTATTTTTTACTTATGTCTAACAGATTTCAGAGTTTACTCTCTTGTGTTTAAAAATGGCTGCCCACAAAAAAAAATTCAGAGCCGGATAAAGAACTTTTTTGAAGGAAAGGAAGCGATTGACAATTTTCTGTTCTTAACAACATGCTGCACCGATCAGCAAAACAAACTGGCGAATCAGAATAAACTTTTAATCTATCGATGACAAACTTTGAAAATATGACAAGATAATTTTATATGTTAGATATCTGAACAAATGCAAATATAAAAATGAACAGAAAATGTATTTAATCGTGAATATAGGAGCCCCATTTGCAAAGGGTTTTTTATGGCGCTCATCAATCAACTTTGCGAAACAGACGATTTAAGTAGATAAGATATTTGGCAAAGAATGTAAAATAACCACCCAGTGCATGTTTACTTGAAAATAGCCATCCACATTGATGCATGTACCTTGTCAGGATATCCCACAGATTTTTGATTGGATTGAGATCCGAGGAAGATGCAAATTATTGTAGACGTAGTACTACAAATGGCAACAACCATCATTAGCGTTGTTTGAAATATCTGCTTGACTTCTAAGGTGGGCATTGATTGGCGCAAACATTTAACTTTGACTCTGATTTGCTCAATCAGAAACAATCTCATGCAAGCAGAGAATAGGTTCCGGAGTTTATAAAAGGGAGTGCTTACCACTATTCTAGCTCTTTTTGCCATAAGAAGGCACAACTGTTTGATACATCCACATCGCTCTGTGCGACCACAAAACATCTCTCTTAGTCTGCAAACCTTCCGTCGTTAGTAACAGTTAACGGCGTGAACAAGAAGATTCCCATATTCAATATGGCGACCAACCACACGCACATGGACTTATACCTCTGGCCTCTGGAACTCCCTCCCTACCCCCTGTTTCCCCGACGGTACTGACATGCAGAAATTTAAAACTAATGTAAACAGACATCTCGCTGCGCAGATCCCAATTTAGGTTGACCCCCCACCCCCCCAACCTTCTCCGTTTTCTTTCTTCTCAGTAGCTCCTTACGTCTACAGTGACGGCCTGCCTTGTCTGGGGTGAACTATGTTAAAAGAAAAAAAAAAATACGATTGAAACACACACATATGAACGTGCATCTGTGTGCATCCACTGTACAGGTTGTGTTCGTCCCACTCATTCTGCCTGTCCAAAGTTGTTACTCGCTTCTGATGCAGGTCGCAGTGTCAGTCGGGTTGTCTCGGTCAGTTCTGCAACAAAAGAACTCTCCTTCCAAACAAAACTACAACTTCAGTTTAAAACAAGTAACAAGTTTATTTGTTGAGGCTTATAAATCTTACTCGTTTCTTCCTTTGAACAGCAGACTTGCCAAAATGAGAAATTTTTGCACGACCAAATCAAAACACAAGTCCAAGACCCCATCTTGCGTGGAGAGACACACAGACTCAACTGACTGCCAGTCACCAGAAAAATAAACTGCCTCTGTCCCACAACCCAGATGGCCGGCTCTAACTAACTCTCCCCTGCCCATCTGGAATATATGCACCTTCAACCGGAAATCCTAAACATCCGGTCTTGGTCTCAGTCATCCCCATTCGACCACCCAAAAGAGCCAGCCAGATATCCACTAGAGATAACGGCAAGATAGTGTCCACTCAAAAGGGATTATCTGCAGACAATCGAGGAACATTACTTTTTTCTCAGTAGATTGCTTTCAAACAAAAAATAATTTCACAATAAGATATTTTCAATTTCTTTGCACCCCCGCCCCGTTTTTGCCGAACATCTCTCACCTGCAGCAAGTCTGTTATTCACATGTACCGCCAACATGCAACACTAAATATGCCGCCTAGTGTATGTTTACACACATATGAATACTTACAAACACATATGAACTCGGCCTGCCTTTAACTACTACCCCAATAGCTTCTTTCCTCGTGCTGCCGGCCTTTGGAACTCCCTCCCTGCTCTCCGTTTCCCAGACTGTACCAACATACAGAAATTTAAAACTAAGGTGAACAAGCATCTCGCTGCACATCTCCCAATTTAGGATAACCCCTAAAACTTTCACCCTAATTCTCAGTAGCCCCTTACGTCTACAGTGGCAACTTGTCTTGTTTGGGGTGAACTAAATTAAAAAATAAAAAAAAATAAACATATTTACAGACATTCTCCTAATATGAACTCTTCTTTGCTCTCTAGAATCAGGACATTTATTCTACATACGGACTCTCAAAACTTTTTCCTTGTACAGACGCTTGAAGTTACATTTTATTACTACCACCTCTCTTTCTCATTTACATGTTAACAAAGATGGTCAATAAAGTTTTTATAAATATTAGAAATGGACTTCGTCCTTTTTCTATACAATTTCATCTGCAGATATTCTTCTGTAACGTTGACAGAGTGTGAAGGAGCATTATCCTGCATGAACACATTGTTCTTCTACATTAAAGTTTCTGCTTTTTCAACTATGGTTCAAGTGTGGAAATGTCTCATCTTGTTATCGCCAGTGAGCAATCATCGTCTGACGATAGTCACTGTCGTTTACTTCTGGGACTGGCTGGCTGGCTGGCTGGCTGTTTGATCTGGACCATCGTGCTGCAAATCAAACATTATGTAATAATGGAACAAACCATTTTACTTTTTATATAAAGATATAATTTATTATATTTCGAAAAGAAACATCTCAGAACGCGCGACAAACACGTCTTCCTCGTTTGGATTTCAAACCAGTCTTTCAATTTCAATATCTCTTTACTAGAGAGTGATAACGAGAAGGAGAGACAGAGGGAGAGAGAAAGAGAGAGAGGGAATACAGCCGTCATCAGTGTACGCCTTGTCAAATGTTTTGTTTTGAGTTTTGATTACTGGTTTTCTCGAACGACGACTGGTCTGATCTCTGAACCCATCACATGCACCTGTCATTGCATTGGTTTTGACACCGACCTTCAGTCTTTCAAAAATATGACTTCACTCAGTGATCTCAAAACGCAGAGAATTACTGTTTTTGAAATAAGTCTGGCATAAGGATTATGAGCATAACGGGGAGCACTTAGCTCCTCAAAAGCTCACGCATTGTGCCACACAAGGTTATTTCTCAAGAAGACCCTGTTAGTAATAGCCATCATTTAACACTATCTGAAACCCTTCACTACTCAACCAACGTAAAACCAATGATATCTACCCAAAACATAGCGCTGTCTTATTCTTGCTGCTGTCTCAAATGATATGGGTTGTCTTCTCTAATTCTCACCCAACTGTTACTCTAACCATTAGATCCGTCGACGGTGGCATGGCATTCCTCTGTGCATAGGACTTTTGAAAAATCTGTGACTATTGGCTTTGTTATTGAAATATCATTTCAAATTTGGCGTGGTGGCAGAAAATTTTGTAACCTACATTTTCAAAAACTCAAAAAATGGTACTTGATGCCCCTTGCTAAACACAACATTATAAGGTGAGATTTAAGGGTAGGTGGAACAATCCAGAGAAAGGAATGGCACCCCCCCCTCTACATCTGGGTGTAGTAGCCAACAAAAAATGAACGTTTGGGTCACCATCGACTATTGTCAATCCATTTCTATCATTTATTTTCCAATTTCCAAAAGATACACTTTGAGAAGGTCAGAGGTTATATTGTCCGAAATGTTGCGAAAATAACAACCAAGATGAAAATAGTAGTCTGAATAATACAAATAATACAAATCATCAATCCTCATCTCAAAAATTCTGAGACATAATGACTATATTTGTTTTGTTTTTTTCGGTTTAGATTTACAAAAAAAGTGTGTATACCTTCATTATAAAAAGTACATTTTTTTTAATTGCTTAAATTGATAACTTTGTTCTTTATATGAAAATGTTTTGGGACATTAGTTGATTTAAAACCTATCACTTGAGAAAAAATAGAAATTTTCCAAAGTTTTTCAAATTCATAACAAAGGTAAATGTATAAAATAAGAAGCCATTTCTCTTAGAAGATATAAATATTTCTAATGTCTGGTGTTGGTCGCCATCTCTTGCAAGATACTTGCATGTTTCCCTGCATTGTCTGTTGCAGAAGCGTGAGTGTAAACTCCATTGAGTTCTCCCTGTGCACACTATGGATCCACAAGAAGTGTAGTAGTCATACTGGACGTCTGGTAGTTGATCCAGATTATGTTTGCCCAGTCTCCGGTCTTAGCTATATTTTCCACTAAAAAAATAACTAGCTTTTGTTAAACAAAATTATAGGCCATTCAACTCAGGATTTGATAGATATAAAATGTTTAAAAACTTCACAATACCTTAATTAGTGTTAATAAACTGTTGTTAAAGTTATCAACAGTATTTTATCAGTCATTGAATGTTCTGTTTCCAGTTCACTCTAATTGCGGTGAACACTTGAGGAGAGGAGAGAATGGGTTACCTGGCTTTGTGGACACTACGGCTATTTGCAGAGTATACAATGCACACTGGTCTTATCATCGGATGGTTGCCGTCCCTGGCCCAACCTACCACCATCATATCCGAGAGCTGCCATATCGATTCACCGATGGATAGGTTACTGCACTTGTCCATCCTCAATAAAAATACCCCCGACTTACCCAGTTAGCAGCAAAATCCACCCCTTCACTATAGAAGTCCTTAGGTGCAAGAAGATTTTCTACTCTGATAGCTTCTATCCTCGGACCACTTGCCTTTGGAATTCCCTTCCCTGCTCTCTGTTTCCCTGATCATACCAACATACAGAAATTTAAATGTAATATGAACAAACATCTTGCTGCCCAACTCCCCACCCATGTGACCCCCTTATAAATCTGGCCCCTATCACAGTAGACCCTTACGCTTTAGTGGCAATTTGAGGTGAACAAAAGTAATGAAATAAAAAGCTTAGATGATACAAAAGCAATGGCTTAAGGGTTATACCTGTAACTAGGTAGAGTTGTGTCACAAAGCACACATAGTACACCTGTAAAATTTATAATTTGCTTTGTGAAGAGAGTGGGTCTTCTTCTCCACAATACACAATCCACTTAAAAGCCCGGTTGCTCCTATAATTACTGGAATAATGCCGAGCGTCCTTAGGTCCCAGTTTCTTTCCATGTCGCATGTAAGACCTCAGTATTTAGTTATCTTCTCCCTCGAAGCTTTGTTTAAGCCATCATCATTAGGGACACTGACTTTAACTAGGGTTGCTACTTTCTCCCTCTTGCCACTGTCATGTATGTATTTAAATGTGTGTACATACATGTGTATCAGTGTGTATGTGTGTGTGTGTGTGTGTGTTTGTTGTTTGTATTAAAAAGTCTTGAGGAGTGTTATGCCATGAAATCACTTTTTATTATTATAATACAAGTCCGAGTACTATTACCGATAATAACAAATTGAAAACTGTTTCATGTTGAGAGTTGGAAACTATAGTTCGTCTACTTATACATAAATGATTTATTAATTTTTTTGAGTTTTATTGCTGAAAAACAACCGAAAACAAAACTTGTTTTTTCTTGTTTTTATCATTCTGTTGTGCCGTTTCTCCTCATTCCTTTCTTCGTTTGGCGTGATGAATGCGATGCAACCAAAGCCTCTTGTAAACCATTATAAGACCGCATCAGTTCCAACAGAACCTACAGGAAAAATAAAAGAAACATCGGTAGAATCAGTTTGATATGATTGACTTATTTTCAACTTATTCATATTATTGTTATCGTCTGCTCAAATCAGATTTCTTTTTGATTCAGGCCAAACATCTATATCACACATGGAGGACAAAAAGAAAATGAGAAGACGTCTCTCTGCAGAGGGAATCCATGCATCTCCTTCGGTTCTCTAATAAATAGTTAGAAATAATTTGATTAAAGAACTAATGACAGATGTCTTCTCATGTAAAGAAACACAAGAATTGGCGAGATAATCAGATTGTTTCTAATAAAAAGGGGTTTTTTGCAAACCAAATTTAGTTCCTACCCAGCCTTGACTAAAAACACAGCTTTCTGTCTGAAGGAGAGCGCAATTTCACTTTGGCTTTCCTCGATGTATTGGTAACGAAAACCTCATCGAGTTACCTTACATTAATTTACCGTTAACTGACGTTTACGGGATTATATATCCACTGGGATTAATTTTGTCCTAACAAACGAAAGTTTAACTTAATTTGGACCCTAACACATTGAGCTTTTATGATTTGTTCACAATCAAAATTGGACGAACAAATAAGAACCATTACGAATACTTTGTCCAATGTCCAATAATGGCTATCCTCTTAATGTGATTAGGTCAGTCATCAAAACGAAAATATCTATTTTTTCCAAAATGAAACCAAATACTGTGGCTAAGTGTCCAATTTACATACGTTTGCCTTGGTGAGGTACAGTAAGTGAGGAATTCGCCAAGCAAATCAGCTCAGCAGTTGAAAATTGCTATTTTGCTTCGAATGTGCGTGTTGTGTTCTCTACAAAGCCTCATTTGCCGTCCTCTCAAAAAGACGTTCTACCCCCTCCCCCAAAACACCATGAGAATAATGTTATTTATTATTTTAAATGTGGTTGCAGTGCCGACTACATAGGTAGGACGACGTTGAGATTGGACAACAGAGTTCAATAACACATACCTTGTAAAATTAGGAATGGAATTTTCTGTTCAACAGACGTTGTAAAAAATACATATGGGTACTCTATCACGGACCATTTGATTAAAACCCCAACATGCGCAACGAATTTCAGCATTTACTCATTAACCATCTTGAGTCATGCTCACTGGCTATACCACCTGAAAGTCTAAGAGACGATCTACGTTCATTTTAAGCGACCCTCTCTCTGTAAACAGAGAGAGTGTCTATTAGGATAAAACGTAATTAGTCTCTCAGGCACATCCCACATTGTATATATACCATACGCTGTTTTTTATTTTAAATATATACAGTTTTTTCTCTTCTCCTATTATAAAATCTCCTGATACAGCTCTGTTGAGTGAGGGTGAAACCGGTCGGCTGGAATTTTTTTAGTTTTTTTTTTACTTTCAATCATAAATGATAAAATACGTCTTCCCTTCAAACTTGCAGTAATAAAATTCTGTATTTTGAAAAATATCATGAAATATATATGTATTTTTTAAAGATTTAAATTATTTTCAAATTTTATTCCAAATAAAGAGTACATACAATGGTATCCAAATCGGTTGCAGCTTTTTCCAGACAATGTTTATTTTCAGTTATACAAAATAACACAAAATTTGTTTAAACAGCATTTTTCTTCAGAACGCGATTTTTCACTAAATGACTTGGATACCATTGTCTGTAATTTTTATTTGGTATATGATCTGAAAACAATTTAAATCTTAAAAAATATATAGGCTTGTACATTTAAGATAAAAACTAAAATAATTTTTGGGAAAAGAAATGGATGATGAAAGTGACAATGTGAAATTTGCAACAATAAAGAGAGAGTAGAAAATGGACCTTGGGTTTACTTTTGTCAGCCTCGTAACTCGCTTCTCTTATTTTGTCCTTTAGTCCTCACATTTCATAGGTGATGTTTCTGACAAAGGGTAAAGAATTGCTGTTCTCTGGGTCAGAATCTATACATTTAACACTTATCGTTGGCTGGTTTTTGTCCTTGAAGTGGTAATTTTTTTTTTTTAGCTCCTTACATCAAATGCCTTTTCTGGAGCGATTTCCATAAGAAAAAGCAAACATAAATCTGATGGAATTCTGGTGTGAATGCCATTTCTTGTTTGGTGTCAGTGAATATGCTGGTCATTTACATGAGAATTTCATCAAATTTGTGTTTGCTTTATTGTTTTTTTAACTTCCACATAATAATAAATCTAAAAAAAAATAATTTTATAATCTGACAAAAAATATCAAATAATCATGATTTCAATTTAATCTCCTTTCCTCCATTTTATTTTTATGCTCGTTAATTTAGACAAAGGAAGGTGACGATAGTGACAGGGATACCGACATGGACTGACGACCTGGCTGTGCAAAGTTCGAATCCAGTTAGTTCTATAGCACCACTTTCACTTACAGATGTTGGTAATCTTGATGTGATTCCCTGTCTAAGTACCTGATTCTAAAAAGAATCGGGGAGACAAATACCAAATAAAGAATCAAGCCGGACCAAACAAGTCATACGATGTTGATTCATAGGAATTTACTTATTAAACCAAGCTTTGTATTGACAATAAATTCTTGCCTTGGCTTGATGGTTCAAGTCGCATTCTAGCAAAATCATCCTCTGAGATTCTTCATCAAAACCATTAGCTGAGCAACCATATGAAGAAGAAGAAGATGACGAAATCCCAATGAAAGGTCGAAACACGTTTTTCTCTTGGTTTTCATTCTCCATCGGGAATTCACTACGAATCTATAAAAAATGAAAATCAATGAATTAAAGTTTTACATTTTTCATTTAACAATTTGTAAAGATTTTTTTTTGTATTTTATTTATTAATTTATTTTTTATAAGAAAGTGTTTACAAAAAACTATATATATAAATTGGAAATTAAAAAATAAATTTAAAATTCACTAAGTCCAAGTAAACCTTGTTAAGAAATTTTTGTAACATAATGAATAATTTAAATTAATGCATAAATTCATATTTAATGATTTTTAGGTAATTTTATTCAAGTTCAGTCATTTTTTTTATGTAAATAAAATTTAAATATCTTAGTATCTTAGCAACAGTGAAATCAAATAATTTGAGATATTATAGTTAATAGTTTGAAAAGAAAATAACTTTTGAGCTTGATTCATTCAGTCAAAGTAATGTTATTAAAACTTTTAACTAAATTAAAAACAGTTTCCAACAAAAAAAAAAATTCAATTTTAATGTTGGCTTTATGTCAAAAACTATGTCTAAGCATTATGTATAAGTATAAAGAAACATTTAGTCAGCAAAGAGAACAAAACTAAAAATTTACTCAGTAACTTTCAATTTGACTCCTCAGCATAACATAGTTACAAAAAGGACATAATAAAAAAAAGAGACCACACAGAATAAAGTGTTTAAAACAATAAAAAAAAATTGTTTGATGTAAATTCACTAGAATAACTCAATAATCAACTAAATCTCATTCATTCACTGTGGAGATCCCCAGATGCCGGAGAGCTTTCTACTCAAATAGCTTCTTTCCTCATACTGCTGCCTCTGGAACTCCCTCCCTGCCCCCTGTTTCCTCGACAGTACTGACATACAGAAATTTAAAACTAATGTAAACAGACATCTCGCTGCGTAGATCCCAATTTAGGTTGACCCTCCCCCACCCCAACCTTCTCCCCTTTTCTTTTTTCTCAGTAGCTCCTTACGTCTACAGTGGCGGCCTGCCTTGTTTGGGGTGAACTATGTTAAAAAAAAAATACAAAAAAAAAAACGAAAAAATATTGTTGTCCTTTTGTGTTTCATTGTGAAAGTCTGGTAAATTTATACCAAGGTTTAAAACTCTCAATCTATACAATGTAGCAATATTTAGGTGCAAGTATGTAAAAATGGTGTTAAAAACTGTATTTTCCACATATGGTTAAATTAAGCTGAGGAATGGAAAATTCCTTTTCAAAGTCAAAAATTAAAGTCATGGCTACATCTCAGGATGTAACGTCACAGACAGGAAGCCTGAAATATGACGTAACGATTTGACCGGTGAGCTGACTGTTCGGATGCCTTTTTTTTTAAAGCTTACTACTATTATTATAATGTTATGTACAGAACCATATTCCCCACAGTAGACATAGTCAATTAATGACAATAACAATATGAGAATTTATTGGTTGCTTAATTGTATTCCCTCTCTCTCTTTCTCTCTCCCTCTGTCTCTCTCTCGTTCTCTTTCTCACTCTCTAGAATAATAATAAAAAAAACTTATAAAAATATAACAGGATTTATTTGCATTTAAAAGTAGTACACCTGCTGTGATGGAATAACCTGACTTCCCCATTCACAAAATAGATGGACTAATCGGACTATAAGTACGACTACAGTGAGCAGTCGAGACATTCGAGTTAAGACACATGCAGTCTTAACATTCTGTCTTACGTATTCTCTAGTCGGTCTGCCCTATTGCATATTCTGTATTCTGTTAACATATCTTGTATGTACAAGATATATATATATATCCGGAAATAAACCTATTATTTTGAAGAGATTCCACTCAGGTTATTTATCATCATATCTTCAAGATATGCTCACAAGCTATACGTGAATATAATAAAAGATTGAATTATGAATATGTGTAGAGATCTGGTTTCAAAAGACAGGTAAAAGAGAGCTGGTTTGGATAGAGAGGAGACTGACTGCATGTTGGTTCAAAGGCAGGAAGACATGGACAAACGATGTTGTCACCTCAGCGGTCAGACCGGAAAATAGTAACTGAGGAAGTAAATTCCTTAGTCATGTTTTTTATGAGTGACCATGTAGCTAAATCAGCCAATAGGAAACCGCCTATTATCACATGTCTGGGTGCCACATAGTAGAAAAAAGCAGACCCACCAGCGATATTCAGAAAACGATATGACTTCTCTGTTTTATGCTCTTTAACATCTTTTATGCGACAGAATATAAGTGTGAAAGTGGGAATTCAGAAGTCTATAACTAAACTCTAAACGTTAAACAAAAAAAAAACCCAGTTCGGTTCAATTCCTGTAGAAGCACAAAAACTCTCTGTGCAACTTTGAGCTCCAATGAACGAAAAATAATTCTGCTCACCGCAGAATCTCACTCCACACTGACTTCCTCTTCTTCTGATTTTCTTCTCTTTTTATTAGCAGATTTTCTTTCAGTTAATTCCGCTTAACCAATCAGAAAAAACATAATCCGCTGGCTGACTATTTGTCGTCAAGGCGAATCCACGTATTATTGTGCAGCAACCAGTAGATTTGTTACTTCGAAGTTGCGAGTTCAATCCTCACTAGAAAACTAGTAAGCCAAAACTTATTTCCCTTTCCATCTGCAAGCCAGGCAAAGGCGGACCCTCTTACTGCGGGGATGAAGTAAATCCGAGCCATCTCCACCGCTCGATTCTGGCTCAAGATCATCAATTCCGCCACAAAGTGACAGAAGCACCCTTGGTTAGTGCCCCAATGTTTGAAATCTCTGTTGTTGCTTATTCTTTTAGATACTAAGAAAACAGACATGACACTTTGATATAAAAAAAAGCTTAAAGGCTGTGCTTTGGAGGCCTTTAAATATTACATTGAAAGTTGAAGACTACTTAGTCCTTCAATCTATTTAGAACAGAAAAAAATTTTTTAGTCACCACTTATCAAGGCCAAAAGCCAGTCAAGGATAAGGGTTAATGAGATGGATGAATTTTCAGTTGAATGATGAATAATATTATGAGAGGATTGAAAATGATGACTTGTATGAACAAAATTTGATTACTCATGAGAACGGTTTATGACAAGGATTTGTTGACAATTGATTTGAAGACGACCATGTTGTAGTCTACAGGGAAACAGTCCTGGAATAATATGTTCTACGGATGCAAAGTATTTTGGATGAGTAAACAATTTATTGGATCAAGCAATAAAATCTATCAAATATAACGATTACATAATAATAATAACTCTATACATTTGCCTGACACAAGGACATTCGGATCAAAGTTAATATCTGTTCTGGTCAGTTACAGGAGGCATTACCTCCTATTTTGTAGGAAGGGGTTATTGTCAATCACTGAGGTTCCCTCAGTGGGGAATACCGACTGAGCCGGTTATGGCAAATTTTGCACCTGTCCAAAGTGCCCCCTTTTTGGGGGAACTGGATTCCCTTCCCCTATTATAAACTGACCCTGTGTCTAACTTTGTAGTGGTGGAAGACAGGTAAATAAACTCACAAACGTACATAATATTATATTGGACATGGTAATACATTTGGCTTCAGAGGCCTAAGTGCACCTGTTAACTGCTAAAATAAAGTGGAACGTCTTGCTTGCTCGTCAGATAGCTGTCTAATCTGATGAGCTAGTGAGTGCGATGCATTCCACTGCATTTCAGCAGTTAACAGCTGTGTCTGACCCCTGAATCCTAAGGTATTAACATGTTCAGATAATTTGAGTTTTGTATCACCATGGAATACATCCTCAGTGTTATCTGGTTGTAGAAACCTTGTCGTAAATCAGCTAATATTACAAAAAATAAATAAAATAGAATCATTCTAAGAATTTGACGATTTCTAATAATAAACTAGAACAGTTGTGACCCGTTGGGTCAGTATTTGTTATATTATTAAATATTTGCAAATTCCAAAACTTTTTCGCAAATATTTGGAAATTACAAAATCTTTTCACAAATATTTGTATATCACTCAATAAATCTATAATATTGAGACAAACACATTATATATGCTCTTATCCACTTAATCGCGTATTCTGTCTTCATTCCTTCATATATATATATATATATATATATATATATATATATAAAATAAAGGGTAGTGCAGTTCCAACGAGAGAAAAGTGTATATTTAAAGGTGTGAGACTACCAACATTTGTAAATTTGAAAAAAAACATTTTTCAAAATTTTTTTTATTATTTCAAGCATCTTGGCTCTCTTCAGATATTCTTTCCATTTCAAATGATAACAGTTTTCTTTTCTTTTTTCACTGATAATTTATTCAATGCTTCCGACCAGCAGTCAGACAACAGTCATGTATGTCTGTGTTTGTGTGCGGCTCTGTCTCTTACCTATTCTGTGTAAACTCATATCTATCCGGTCTTTTCTCCCTGGTATCTTTCTCTCCCTCCATCCTTTGTCCATGGGTTTAAAACAAACTACATCATAGTTTCTTTGTTTTCAATTCCGATACAATCTTTTTTTCCTTATGCTATTTTGTTAATCAAATTTCTGATAAATTACTTGACCCACTTTGCAGAACTATCTGATTACTAGTTTCCCACTGTCCGTTGACTGGTGTCATGCAAAAAAAAAAAAATTCCAATGCCAAAATTGCATTTTACAAATTTCGAAAACAACTGCGTTTCAATAACCCTTCGACTTTTTATTATTGTTTTGTTACGTGGTTTTGAGTTGAGTCTGTGTTACAACATGTCTCTCATATAAAGATTTGATGTTTATTTTGCAGTGCTTGTTTAAATGAAAGAAAAAGTGATAGGACAAGAGAATAACAAGAAATTTGCTTATCTTTTGGACCATTGCCATTTGTAAGAGACATTCATTTATATCTACATTTATCTAATATTGTTTGTTTGCTGTACATTTACGACACTCAACCACTTCCCCACAAAAGTTTTTTGTATAATTTTCTATTAAATTAAACACAGAGTTTTTAAATTAGATTTTTTTTTAATCATACTTGTTCAATTTTTAGGTGGGTGTTTAGTTTTCTATGTAAGTTTAATGTAAATGTAAAATGGTGTTGATATTTCCTTAAAGAACTGTTGGCGACTTGACCTCCCAGCAGCTAGTCTCGGTGCTTGTTGTGTGTTGATTGTTACGGTTGTCCATTATGCTGCTAGTTATATTTTGTAAACCATTTTTGTGATATATGAACAATCAAGGCTTTACGGAACCCTCCAAAAAGAAGTGCGCTCCAGGAGCATGCTCCTTTTTGCTTGAGTGAAGGAGAAGAGGGCTTATTTTATATTCAGCGGGAGTGGAGCATGAGCAACTCAATTTGGGACTAAAGAGCGTGGTTTTATCGCTCCTCGCTCCAAAATTATTTGATTTTTTTTTTAAACATTAGTTTTTTTATTCAGCAATAAAAAGAAAAGAAAAGAAAAGAAAAAGTCTCAGCTAAACACTTTGAGTTATTTTTAAAATTATATCTCTGGTAAATGCATATGAGATAGGGAGAGAGAGAGAGGGGAAGAGAGAAAGAATGAGAGAGTTACACATGAAAACAGAGCATTTGAACTTCTCAGGTTTTTTACAGACGCAAGTAGATTTTTACATCTACATATTACATTTTTGATAGGACAGTTTTCTTAAGGCAGGAGACAATTTGGCAACAAATGTCTTCAAATGCGCCAGTGAGTCTATAGATGTCTTTGAAGTTATTTTTTTAAAGAATTGAACTTTTTTTGTATTTATGACAAGGATGTTTATTGCTGATTGAATAAATAAGCCAATTTTTCTTTTAATTTTAATTGAACTTTTGTGCCACATTTTTCTTAAATTTACGACTAGTATGTTTTAACCTTTTCATATTTGCTTTTAAATTCGTTAAATTCCGTTTAAACTTGCTTTTGTAAATAGAATGTTCAAAGTTTGTTTTTGTGTGTAATAAAATGTTAAAGCAGTAAAAATATCTTTAGTCCAAGGAAAATAAAAACCAACATGGCCGCCAGCGATTAAAACCTTGAATTAAAGTTAGATTCTCAACACTTTAAAAAGTAAATGAGAATTTTATTTCAGGACCAAAAATACAATTAAGACCAACAATCAGTTTCATCCAAAATTTGGGCGAATACCAAGCGAAATGAGCGAAGGAAAACAGCGGTCTCTATTCTACAATTAAACCGACGTTTAAACTTAATTAAATTAAAGAAAATGTCTTAAATTTTAATTTAAAAAAGCAAATAATTAGACTTTCTGACTAATTTGTTGTTTTTTTAGAACCAAAAGTAGATTAGATATCTTTCTTTATATTAAAAAATCTATTATCGAATATTAAAATTGTAAACAGTTTGTTTTTGTTGAGATTTCAAATATAGAGGTTTTCACCTTTTTTATTCAAATTTTTAATTTTAATAAATGTTTTTGCCCGACATAGGAAAACTTGCTTCAGTTAATTTTTTGGGGGAGGAAAATTTTACCCGATATTTTTTCAACTCCCATGGTCTAGGCCAGATATTTTGTATGAAATTTTAAAACATTAAATGGATCTCTGAATTGTTTATTGACAATTTATTGATATTTTTTGGCCAACTTATGAAAAATATATTTTATCAATCTTTAAAAAATTCATTAGTTTTTTTCGACAAAAATTGTACTATTGAAAACAAAAATCGATAAATCGATTTGTTTGAAAGTACTTGCACGTTTCTCTGTGGTAAATAATAATATACATTATACAATATAGTTACGTTCGTAAAACAAACAAATATTAAACAACAACACGACGATTAATGTTGCCCTGACTGTCTCTCCTCTCCCAGAGAAATGTTTTCTTTAAAAAGAAAATAATCACTTAATAATGTTTAAAAGTAAAACTTTATTTACTTAAAACAAATCTAAATTCCCTTCCAAAATAAATAGAAAAAATATTGGGTCAAATTTTCCTCCCCTGAAAAAATAGGTTGTTAATGTAATGAAAATTAAAATTGTTTCAAAATACTTCAGAGATTTTTCTATTTTTATTTTATACCTCAGGAAACGAAAATTTACGTATAATCCTATGCTTCGTCCGACATGTTCTATAACATCTCAAAATATTAGCGAGATTTTGTCAAATATTATCTTACGGTCTTACACTTAAAGTGACTTCCCTACCCGTATTGACGAGATCCTTTGACGCCCACCTCTATCCTTCGACCACTCTTTGGCAAAATAGAACGTTTATGAAAGAAGGTACATTTTCATTATGGAGCACTGAAAAAGAGCCGCTCCTTTTTTTTATAGGAGTTTGAAAATGGCAAGCGTGAGAGGAGCCAGCTCCAATTTTGGGCATTGGAGCAGGAGTGGGAGCAGCTGCAAAAGTAGTGAAGTGCGTAAAGCCCTGCGAACAATGATAGAAGAGAACATTGATCTTAAACTTATCGCTGACTTTGATGGCTTTCTGTCTGGACATCCGTAGTTGAATGGGCAGAGAAAACAGAGCTTAAGATGTAAAGTGTGAAGCAGGTCTATCCTGAGATGTCAGAAACTGAAGTGTGTCAGTCCAGACATCTAACACATTCGAAAGCTTGAAGGTTAGATGTGCATGATAATTGGAACAGGGTTAACATTTTTTTTTTTATGGAAATCGCTCCAGACAAAGCATTTAGCCACTTGATGAAAGGAGCTAAAAAAAAAATACTACTTCAAGGTCAAAAACTAGCCAACGATAAGTGTTAGGTGGATAGATTCTCACCCAGAAAACAGCAATTTTCCCCCCTTTGTCAGAAACATCGCTCATGAAATATGAGGACTAAAGGACAAAATAAGGGAAGCGAAAGTTACGAATGCCTGAGTCTTTCACAAATCTTCTATCACATAATACAGCAGCATTATCAACGAGAATCTCTGTTGATGGCCCTTCGGCATAGAATAGTGACTAATTGCCGAATGATGTTAGTGGAGTCTTTACATGCCGACCATTGCCATGTGAAAGACTCATGCATTCAATTGCGGTTCTGTTGTTTCTATGTTCCAGCAAGAAATGGTATTTTAAAAAATGACATTGTACCATCAAGTAGTTTGCTGCCACAAGGGATGCCACATTGTGTTAAGGATCTGTACCTTGTCCTTGGGCTATATATTGAAGCACGGTGGAAGTGCGACACTTGATGAGATCATGTTATTGTGACTTCACGTGCAAGAACTGAAGCAATCTCAACCGCTCTCTTCCAGCTTTGACTTCAGCTGTAAAAGACATGCTAAGCGATTGTTCCTTATAAGACACCACCCTGGTTCGGTTTGGGTATATAAAAATATCAAATCAAATTTATTGGCAAAAAATAGCAAAGTGCAACAAGCCATGTAGATAGGCAATATGAATATATTATATCTATATACAGTCTAAAAATTTGTCCAAGACCACTTTGAATTTCTTTGATCTGTGTCAGCGCGTTGAATCTCTCGAAGAACTCATTGAGTTCTAACCCTAACCCAGAAAATGTGAAAAATAAAAATAAGTTGAAAACAAATTTTTTTTAAAGCAAACAAGAAATTAGTTAAAAACAGTGGTTTCGTTGTTTGTTATATAAAAAAACATCTTTTGAAACTTTTTATTTAAAAACATTTGATTAACAATAGTTCTTTTGACAAAAAAAAACATCTAATGAATAACAGTTGTTCAACTATGGTTTGTTCGTTCTTTATTTTTATATATGCATTTTACTTTGATTTTCTTCATCTGAATTTATCGTCTGCCAGTCTTCAATTTATCGTTTGGCAGTTTTTGCCTCGTCAACTCTCGGGCGTTTCCGAGACCTGCCTGAACGTTGACAACACGAAGTCACGGAAACGCGGTGCGTCTTCTACAGGGTGGGCCAAAATAAGGGTCCTATCTTTAAATTTGATTAACTTAGATTTGAATAACTTCCACAAAATAAAAGTGAAACTCACCAAACTTTATGTGTGTGTAGACTGACCCTTCCGAGATTTTTCGAAATAAACAAAACAAATTTTAGCCGAAAAACACTTCTTAAAACTTACAAAAACTAAAGTATTGTTTTTTACACTATTTTGAGTTTTTTAAGCAAATATAATGTTTTCTAAATGAGGGTACGTTCCTTAGGGCTAATACGGCTCATGCTTGCTTCGGAAGGGGTCCTTTACTTATTCTAAAAAAAAAAAAAAAAAAAATTCAATAAATAAAAAAGTTATGAATTTTTAAAAATAGGACCCTTGTTTTTGCCCACCATATGATATTGATATTCATTTCTCGTTACTTTTTCTGTTGTCAATATTTTATTACCTGTTTTCATAGAATATGTAAATAAATGTATGAAAATATTTGCTTTCTTGTGCGTATAATCGAATGCATCTGTCCTTTATTTTTCTGCAATTGTTTTTCTTTAAGAATGGCAAATAAAAGGATAAAATAAATACGACGGTTGGAGTTAAAAAGGAAAAGCGGAAGACCTAAACATCAACGTTTAGCCCAGTGGCAAAAAAACGAGAAGATATGTAATTTGGGGGAATATATACAGTGATAGGTTATAATAAACTTAAATCTATGTAGAGAGGGAAGATATACAAATACGTAATACATATACATATATATACATATAAAAAATAAATAAATAAAAAAATTTTTTCTAAACATATATGCATATATATGTATGCAGAATGTATATACAAAATATACATAGATGCATTAGCAAAAGGAAAGGAGAAGATAAGAGAAAAACAGAAGGGAATGGTTTTACCGAGTCGGTCTGCTTGGCTGAGTAGAGTTGAAGCGAAGGATTTTGCAAATCCGTTTTCGATAATGATTTGACCAAATCTCTCAGCTGTTGTGTTGTTGAATGAAGTCTGGTCTGGAAACAAAAAAGAAAATCTTCAATTGTGAAAACAAAAAAAACAAAAAAATCTACATTTATACATGCAGAATAATATTTCACCAACCTGAAGAATAAACAAGAAATTTTAGTAAAAATACTGCTGAACAGGGTTGCGGAGTCTGAAGGTATAAGGTCTGATTCTGACTCCAACTCCTGGAATTCCAAAATATCCGACTCCTGGTTTTAAAATCTTCCAATATTCAGACTGACTGTTGATTCTTTGGAGATTAAAATACCAAACTCTGACTCCGACTGCTAGCATTTTTACGAGTTCGACTCCAACTCCTTCCAAAATCTCTGACTCCAACACCACAACTTTGCTACTAAGTTAACCAAATTTAGATCTTGTAATGGTGCCTGTCTGTAACCAAAGCTATGTCATTTCTCAACCATCTTACATCATATTGTGAAAGATTTTTTTTTATTTATGAAACATTGTGAATTATTGCAATATTAATACTGGTCTTATTGCATAGGCTTTGAGAATGTATTCCATATTATTTGCAATTCTCTTTTAATACATCGTATGATCTTAGTTTTGTAGTGGAAGTTTATTATTATCATTTTAGTCGCTTCTTTTGCAAGTATGTCAGCTCTTTCATTTACCCTAATGCCTACATAACTAGAAAGCCAGTGTCTATCTCATAGTAACACCTTTCTGACATTAATGTATGTAAGGATCATTTGGACTTGCTCTCTTACTCACTGTCAGGCTGATAAAATGATGTATCCCCCCCCCTCGAGATTTTGGTCATTTATGGTGCCATTTTTGTGGCTTGTAATCCAACTGAGTAGATGGAAACATTTGCAGGCCAGTTCTCTGTTTGAACGCAATTTGTTACTGACAACATGGCTAATTAATTGAATTTGCATAATTAAAAATCGCACTCTAAATAAAGTTCTTTGAAAATTGTAAATAAATACTAAACAAATGCTGTCTTGATTGGTTCATGAAGATATTGAGCCACGGTTGGTTTGTCAATCAGAGGGGGTTGGCCTTTGCCATTGTCAGGTTTTCCACAAACAGACCTTGTCAATCTGAAATAGAAAAATTAAACAGATCACATCATTATTTTTTTTCATTCAAAAAATATTATTAATAGCAATAGCAATAAACACTTATGAGTTTAAAACTATTCGGTAGAATTACACAAAATTTTACATAAAGTTAGTTCCCTTGGGATAACACATGTACAGGGTGACCCCCCCCCCCTTAAAAAATGCTGCTCATGAAAACGTCTGCAAAGTCTATTTCAAGTTTGTGAAGAATCATTGTAAAGAATATTAAAGCAGATAAGTTTAAAAAATACCTTCGATATTTCAAGAAAGGACAAAATCAATGGTGGGTGTGCAAGTTGCTTTCAGAGAAAATTTCAATGTCGTCAATATCTAGACAAACCAAAACTCATATCCACAAAATCATGGCCCATGGAACAATCTTAAACTTGAACACTAAGGGTAACAGAGCCACTCATTCAGTGCCAAGAAAGGAGTGTGCTAGAGGTATTGACAATTTTGAAAGTCGTATCTTGAGGAGCATATAATTGAATGGCGATTAAACAAAGACTGTTGGACATTCATGACTAAAACTTGGTGCGTAAGTCAGGCATAGACTAAAGTTTATTTGTACTGAATATGGTTGACATTTTTTGGGGTAACCTTTTTGGGTTACCCTATAATACAATTAAGAATGCTAATTATGCTGCTTAACTCAAGCTCCAACTGCATTCTGTAGGAGCTCTACTAAAAGTTGGGTACTACTCCAGATGAAGCGCATAATTTCGGTGAATGCTCGGCGGCAACGATCGGGCAGGTCACGGAAGCGCCCGAGAGCTGCCGAGACGAAAACGAGGCTGAAGCAAAACTGAAAGCCGTAAAAATGGAAGAGTGGCAGACGACAGTATAAGACGAAGAATACAAAAGAAAAAAATACATATATTTGAAAAAAAAAAAAAAAAGAACAAACCATAGCTGAAGAACTATAAATAAACTTTTTTCTTTTTTTTTTTCGTGGGCCAAATGAACCATTTTAATTTTTTTTGTCTTTTTTTACATAAATCAAAGAAGCAAATGTTTTTTCTTTTACGATATTAAGGCAAGTTTCTTTTGTATATTATTTTTTTTGGGGGGGGGGGGGATTTCATATATTTTCTTGTCGAAGGTCAGGGTTTATGGATACGTTTGCGGCCGGTTCAAAAGGTCTTCCTACCTGAGCACAAATGATTGGCAGCAACCTGATTTGTCAGCTCTGCTTCAGCCTCGTTTTCGTCTCGGCAGCTCTCAGGTGCTTCTGCGACCTGCCCGATCGTTGCCGCCGAGCAGTCACAGAAATTAGGCGCTTCATCTGGAGTAGTACCAAAAGTTGAATGGCTTTTTGGCTAGTATATTTAAATATTAAGATGTTCTAGTTTTTGTCACTGCACATAGATCCTATAATGTGTTGACAGAGAACCACAAATACAGTAGGTCCCCCGCTATGTTCCAGACACATCCGCTAATAGGATTTTGGTGCCTCAAAATTCACTAAAAATCAAGTTTTTGTACATTAGCATGTGTTTTTTTTTTTTGCATGAAAGCCACCAAATTAGCGTGAATTAGTTCTTTCTGCTTGTAAGTTGGTTGTTTTTTTTTAATATTTTAGTTTTTTATAAAGTTAGCGAAAATTTGGAATACCAACGCTTTTATATGAGCCACATTTAAAATGAATCCTATGGAATAATTAGGGTTTTTTATCAAGTTGGCCTTCGTTGATTATACTATTTGTAAGTTCTACCGAATTTATGATGAAAATGTTAAGTCAATGCTTATGCTGAAAATCCGCGAATTTGTGAAACCGCAAATAGTGAACCCACGAATAGCGGGGCTCCACTGTACACTCTTCACTGAATCTGAGTTTCTCGTTTAAGTATAGCCTGATGTAGTTCATGTCAATTCGAGACTTTTAAATGTGTTACATAAGAATTTTCCTTCGTGTAGATTATTATTTGATCACTGTTCAGAGGCTTGAGATTCTGTTGTATTGTCTGCCTCAAGGGCCAGGGTGAAACTTGCCTCTTGAACCTTTTTAGAGGGCAAGTGTAGAAGGAGACAACAACAATTTTAACGTTAAACAACTGTTGGCTCAGAATTGTCAAGGAGTGATATCACTTAAACCATATCCAAGTTATCCCCCCTGAATTATACTGAACAACAAGAGAATGCACTCTCCTATTTCTAGAAAGATATATAATTCCACCCATGTGGGAATATAAAAACCAGATATAATTTTCTTTCTGGCCTGCATGCCCAAGGCATCGGAAGCGGTTCGACAGGTTGCGAATCTTGGCATGCCTTTCACTAATCCAAGTCGCAGTCATTTTCAGACTTTCTCTCTTCTCGTTGCAATCAGACGAAACTCCTAGAAACCAACAAAGTAAGTTTTATTTACTTATACATTGTCCAATCTCTCTCTCTCTCACTCTCTATCTTTGTTCACCCTGGCAACACATGCATTTCGATTGTGTTGGAACATTTATGTAGCTTTATTTTTAGTAATTATGTTTATACTTTCCACCCATTTATATATAATGTTTTGTATGTCCCTCTTACATTTCTCTTTGGCAAACTGTCTGTGAGTATAAATGTAAATTCAACCAGTTCTTCATCATTGTTCTTTTTTCCCCTTTATTTTACAATCTCGTGTGTATCTCATTAAAACACAGCACACAAAATTGCGATGGTGTGTCTCGGAAAGAAACCCAAACACCTGATTGCTAAAAAATTTTAAAATATCATCATAAAATATTTGCATTTTACACTAAATTTTATTTACTTTGCGCTATCCCTAACTAGAAAAGTTTGATTTTCATAAATGAATGCTTGTAGGGATAATATATGCTAAATGGATTTCCATTTCCTTACCTCAGAGTTGTTTCTGAACAATCCCACTAGGAAGAACAATGTTTGTTAGCATCCCTTATTTCTTTACATTTTACAGATAAAATTCTGGTCACAACTCAACTGAACTTCGATCTTCAAAGTTCTCTTACCTCATGCGGTGAAACCGACCAATCAACTGTCTACTTTCTATATAGTGTTCTAGCAAATTATTTGATAAATTCAAAAGTACTGTTAAAAAAAACTATATACTCATGTACAATTTACCAATTGACAATTATCTCTGTTTGTGACAGTTCCAATCAGTGAAGATGCACTATAGCTATGGACCTTCTTGCTGAAGTGAATTTTCATTTCAATCCTAAAGTCCTATCTCGGAATACCCCAAATCACCAGCTAAAGCAATTTCTCCTTTTACTCCTCCAAGTTTAATGAGACCTGACCCGAGACTGTACTCCCTGTCCTACCTAAGAGCACTGAAAATCTCACCCCCCCTCCCGTTCTCTTGATTACAAGACTTAAAAAAAGGGGATAATGAACTGTTATCCTCCCATTATTTTATTTCTGATGGTCTACACCATACCAATATATTTCTTTCATTTTTGAATCTTTTATTTTTACTCCTCTCATAAGAATACCTACAAATATATCACGACCAAAGAATATGCAACAAGTCCTGTCTACTCTACTATTTCATCAATAACTGAGAAAGAAGAATCATACCTTTCCCTAAAGGTAACAGTGCAAGAATACCCAACAAATTGCCAAGTCTGTTGGTGCTAAGAAGCGTTGAGCCCAATAACTATAGATAGATACTTCTGCAGATGTTGAAACGTCAAACGAAATAAGTCTGTCTGTCTGGATGTCTGTCTGTCCATCAGCGTTATCTCACTGAAATATTATTCTGGCAGGTCGTATATATAGTCATACGAAAATGGCTTAAACAACATGCATTTTTTTTAAATTTAAATAATTAATTTGTTTCAAACTTTCTAATAAATTAATATTCAGAAATATACAGTTATAACTGGTATTGTCAAATTTCCATATGTATTTATAATATTTTTCTCGATAGTAATATTAATAAAAATTATTAATACAATTAATTAAAAACATTTTATTCAAAAACGATTGCATTTTTAAAGCATACTTAGACTTTCTATTTCAAGGGCTGAGTAGCTACACAACATATTTGGAAATAAAGCAATTATAATTATATATTAATTTGGAAAACTTCAGACTCATTCTTCCGGAAATGACGTCATTGTGAGAAAGAAGTGGGGGGAGGGGGCATTGTTAATTTTAAATTTTGAATTCAAAACATAGGCGATAATAAAAAAAATATCTCGCTTATTACGTTTGACTTTAGTCAGAAAGAATAATAGAATGAAAGAAAGAGAACAAAGGAAATTTGAAAAAAGAACAGAACAAAAAAGAAAGCAAGAAAGAATAATGAAATGAAAGAATGAATAAAAAAAAGTATGAAAGA
Source organism: Sepiola atlantica (assembly GCA_963556195.1). Classification (NCBI taxonomy): domain Eukaryota; kingdom Metazoa; phylum Mollusca; class Cephalopoda; order Sepiida; family Sepiolidae; genus Sepiola; species Sepiola atlantica. The sequence goes on from OY744517.1 coordinate 198,558,768, forward strand.
CAGAAAGAACAAACAAAAGATGGAAATGGTGAACAATGTGAATGAAATAAGAAAAAAAAATCGCAAGATTAAGAGAATGCAAAGAAAAGATTGAAAACGAAATCTGAAAGAAAGAAAAATCGAAAGAAGAAAACAAATAATGAAGAAAGGGCGAAAGAAAGAAGAACTGAAGGATGAAAGAAAAAAATAATGAATGAAGGAAAGAAAAAAGAAACAAATGGTGGATGAAGTGAATGGAATCAGAAAAAATGATTATTAAGAGAGAATACAAAGAACAAAAAATCATGAAACAATTTAAAAAGGGAAAAAATAAGATAAACCAAATGAATATTCAATCTGTGCGTTTTAAACTTAAGGCTCACCGATCTACCAATTGACGAAGCTTCTTATAGAAATGCATGGACGCTGGATACTTATTCATTCACCTTAATGTTCCTTAGGCGAGCATGCAGGGTACAATTTGAAAAACTTTTCTCGTCGGCTTGAAACCAGCCCTGGAGATGCAAGTAAGGAAATGGCTAGCGTAACTGATTGTGCGCTAATCCCCTTACCCACAGTTTGTGTCGACAGCTATTTTCTTACCTACATCTCACCTGAATTTACACTTCTCGGATTATCGCATTCACAAGAATCTCATTTATTACCTGCTCAAGTATTTGATTCCAAGAATGTTCATGTTCAAATGGGATTCTTCGTTTAATAGACCGGCAATCAAAATCTCCAACTTATCCGTATCGAACGCAGTCGAGTTGTTCCCTTCACGCTCGAAAAGATGTAGGTTTTTGAGCATTTTGTTCCACATGGACTTTATATAAACCAGCTCGTCTTCTTGCTGATGAAGACGCTGCATCAAAGAAAGAACTTCCATGTGCATTTCCTGTGACGAAAAAAAATATTTGTGAAATTTGTAAATTTGTATAAATCACTGAAAACTTCCGGTTAGAAGTCAAATTGCATTATGGGATTAATTTTTGTTATAAAAGAGAATTCCCAACATAATTAAAATTACTTTCCTGGCTTTTGGTCGGGATCAAAGTGTAGTATCTGTTCCGATCGATACTGCACCCAATAGACTGGTATTGTCTTGGCCTTCGGGGCTGGATTTCCGCCGGTCTATGGGTCTGTCCTGTGCAGTTCTAGGAGGTCCACCCTCCCAGGCTTTGCCTTCCCTCTTTGGGAAGGAGTAAGTTTATTGCTTACTACCTGAGGCGCCCCTACCGGGGAATGCCGACGGGGCTGCCCAGGCAATTTTTAATGGCCAGAGTGCTCACCTTCTCGGGCGCTGGCTTTTCAAGTCCCACTTTCCCGACCCGAGCTTGGGTCACATCTTACCTTGTGGGAGTAAGATAAACCTGGCCTTGTGCCTAACCTCCTGGGGAGGTAAATAAAATGTCGTATCATTGATCGGCCTTTGTTCTGATGGATACTACACCCCATAAACTGGTAACGTCTTGGCCTTTGGGGCTTGATTTACGCCGGTCTATGGCAGACCCTGTACAGTTCTAGGAGGTTCACCCTCCCAGGCTTTGCTTCCCCTCTTTGGGGAGGAGTAAGTTTATTGCTTACTGCCTGAGGCGTCCCTACCGGGGAATGCCGACGGGGCTGCCCAGGCAATTTTTAATGGCCAGAGTGCTCACCTTCTCGGGCACTGATTTTTAAAGTCCCACTTTCCCGACCCGGGGAGGTAAATAAAATGGTGTATTATTGATGTAAATAACAGTAACCCGTTTTGATGATAATATAGGAGTGATAAATGAAAAAAAATTTTCACATTTATTCCTTTTATATACAGATGTTGGAATTTGAGTTTAAAATATAACTTGTGTTTTACAAAAATGAATGATAACATTAAACCCCCACTATACACTACCCCAAAACACACTATAACCCCCTACCCACCCACCCAAATTTACAACCCAATCCCACCCCAACAAGTCATGATGAATCTATAAATATATAACCACCCCTCTAAACTACCAATAATATCAAATCTCTACGTACTACCTATAATGCACAGCCTCAATAGCCTCTCAGCCATACTACCAATTCTAACATAAACCCATAACTGGGACAGCTATTAACACTGATATTACTTAGACTAATCTAATCTCAATTACTTAACCCCTCGATCACTACCTTGAACACTTAATTATTAACTGGTACTTAGTCCTTGTCATTGGTAGTAGAATTAAAAAAGCCTACCATCACTTGTCGACTTATTTCGCCCAATGACTTCACAAGTAGCAAGATGGTAATGATGGTGATATTTATCAGTATTACTATTATTATTATTATTAGTATTATTATTATTATTATTATTATTATTATTATTATTTTTTAATACTATTATTATTATTATTATTATTATTGTTATTATCATTAATATTCTTACAAACTTGTTATTTCTATTTCTATTTTTATTCTAATTTTATTTATATTTATCTTTATTTTTATTAAGGCTTTTATATAAGGCTGTTATCACTGCGACTATCGTAGGTATGATTGGCAGGCGTTACCATTGTCATAATAGGTTTTGTTAATGATAAAACTGGTAACACCAGAAAACTTCTCTTATAAAATGATTCCACTAGTATTGATCTCGGTATAATATAATCACAATTTAAAAAATATAATCACAACAAAATTCACTACAAATAATAAACAAAACATTAAAATAAAATGCAAAAGTAGTAATTAATACCCTAAATTAAAATTATCAAACATTTTTATCTACATGATAATTACTTATTAGAATTAAAATAAAATAAAAATGACGGTTGTAATCATAATTTTATTCTCATTTTAAATTTAACTCACTCTGGCCGTCGCTCCATCTCCCTCCTCCCACCCCGGCCGAGATTGAGATCATGACAGCACAGACACGTGAAAAACCTCCCACGTAATAATTTGAAACACGACTTGTTGGGGTCCTCCCCCCTCCCCTCTCATGTCCCATGTCGCCGTTATAGACAAAGCCCCAACTCTGTCCCCCTCCCCCTCCAATGTATTTTCAATTTTCAATCTCCCGTTAAAGTGTAGTTAAAATTTTATGCCATTTGAATTCCTTTCGCCGGCCCGATGAGTTGGTCGCTATTAGCACCAATGAAACAAAACTTGTTTTGTCGCAACTAATGGAATAAAATAAAAAAATATATATTTTGCTCTGAATTTTCATTGAGCACTCTCATAAACCCGGTTTCAACTTCCTTCGGATTCATACCCCCTGGATATTTGTAACAAGTTAATTATATATATATATATATATATATATATATATATATATGTGTGTGTGTAAAAGAAAATATGTTTATTTATTCTTTATATGAAAGCAAATACTTGAAGTTAGAACATTAAAAATAATTTTATAATTGACTGAAAAAAAATCGCCATATGTATCTTCACTGGTAATAATATAAATCTTTGTATTTTTTTAATATACTCTTTCGGTATAATATTGAAAATAAATATCTGAGAATGAATGTTACTGATTCCGTTGCTTTTCATTTGTGTCATAGAAGCATTGTCCAGAGAATTTTGTCCAGGTTGTCTGGAAGAGATGCTGTATGCTGATGCTTTAGTATTTGGATGATCTACTTGTTATAGAAAGTAAAGGTCTGAAAATGAATGTTACCAAGACCAAAGTGATGATCAGTAGTTGTAGTGTTGGAAATCCCCATGAAAGAGAAAAGTTCCCCTACTCAGTTTGTGGAAAGGGAGTCGTGTGCAATTCAATCTTTTGTGGTACTTATAAGCATTGGGTACACAAGAAGCGCAGTGGAATTACTGGTAGGTTGAAAGGATAACCAGTTAATGTGCAAGAAATGTAAGACAATGGAAATGGATGAGAATTCAGATGTGGAGAAAGTATATATGGATGGCGAAGCTATCAAGGTTGTTCAGAAGTTTTGTTACTTTGGTGATACCATTGGAGCACAGGATGCAGCAGGTGCTTGTGTGATTGCAAGAGTTACGAGTGGATGAAGTAAGTTCAGAGAACTTTTGCCATTACTAACCATCAGAGCGTTATCACTGTCGACCAAGGGAAGAGTCTATCAGACATGTGTACACAGTGAGATGATGTATAGAAGTCAAATCTGGCTAGTAAGTGTTGAGGACATGCGTTGCATGGAGAGAAATGATATGAGAATGATACGGTGGATGTGTAATGTGAGTCTTAAAAGAAGAGTTAGTTCTGATGACCTCAGAGGAAGAGGAAATCTGGACAGTATAGGTAGATGTGTGCAGAACAGAAGACTCTGATGGTATGGCTACATTGAAAACATGGATGACAGTTAACATAGCAAATCTAGTTCAGAGGGGAAGGTCAAGGAAAACCTGGGAGGAAATGATAAGGATGGATTTGAGAGAAAGAAGGATAAAGACATGGAAATCAATTTCTAAAATATAAAACTTTAAACTGTATATGATGATGATGATGATTGAAAAAAAAATTTTTTATTTGTACCTTTGTGATTTTGTCCTTTAAGTTCTGAATCATTAACTGATTATGCTGAGCCCGGATATCCCTGGTTCCAGAAATTTCCCATGATCCTTCTTCTTCCCATGGTTTGTAGACTTGTCTTAGTTTAGAAAGTTCCTGTTTAAAAATGATGTAGAACATTATATCTTTGAATGCTTGAAACATCTCCAACAACTTAATGCAAGAAATACTATTAGATCTATCAGAAGTTCTTTTGTGTTTTTAGATAGAGTGCTGAAAAGATGTTGATTCAAGGCATCAGAAATTTTAAATGTTCAAATATTTTGTCCATGCATCTCTCTCGCTCTCTATCTCTCTATTTGTTCACCCTGGCAATACATGCATTTCACTTGTGTTGGGATATTTATATAGTTTTACCTTTAGTAATTATGTTTGTTTTTCAACCTTTTTCGTATATCCTTCTTACGTTTGTCTTCAAAACACTATGTGAGTGAGAATTAAACCATTTCTTCATAATTGTCTTTTTTCCTATTTATAGTGCTGAAACGCAAGGGACCAGAATGTGTATAATAAACCACTCAAGGAATTTATGAACAAAGCAATTGTAATCATAGAAAATGTTTATTGAAGAATTTTTTATTTTTTTATTTAACATAGTTCACCCCAAACAAGACAAGTTGCCACTGTAGACATAAGGTGCTACTGAGAATTAGAGTGAAAGTTTGGAGGGTCATCCTAAATTGGGAGCTGTACAGCAAGATACTTGTTCACATTAGTTTTAAATTTCTGCATGTTGGTACAGTCAGGAAAACAGGGAGCTGGGACCTTTTGGACCTTGCCTAAGAGGGAGAGACTAGTGGATGGGGCACCAGCCCAGATGTGACAACAATACTCCATGCATGAGCGGATGGTGGCTTTGTAGAGATACAGGATAATGTTAGGTATGAGAAGTTTTCTAGCACGGTAGAGGGAGCCCAATTTCTTTGCAACAGCCTTGGCAATGTCTTTTATGTATTTGTTCCAATTCATGTTACCTGTGAAAGTTATGCCGAGGAGTTTGAATGTTGGACTCTCAGGTAGGGTGTATTTGCCATGGCAATCGGTGGTTGAAGAGGTCTCTTGTAGTTGTGGAAGGAAAGGAGTTTTGTCTTAGCAGCATTAAATGTTACCATCATTTATGACCCCATTCAACTACAGATGTATTACATATTATTACTCACTGATAATGACTGGTGGTGTTCTCTGGAGTCTGAGTGACAAGTCTCCCCAGATTTCCAGTACTTTCCACCTCTTTTGATAACTATGGCAAATGATTTTGTGTTATCGCAACAGCCGTTTATCATTGATTTCTCGCTGGCAATGATTATTGGTCTTCTCTGTGGCAATAAGCCTCCCCAAGATCCCAGTACTCTCCACACCCTTCCAGTGGAGGTCTGGTTAATGCTCTTCTTCCTCAGCCTTTCCATCCCCCTTGACCCTTCACGACTAGTGTGTGGTATTAACCGAGGCTGGTGCTATCACATTGTGTTTTTGTTTTGTTTTTGTTTTTTTTGGGGGGGGGGCAGTTCACGTGTTATTCTTTCTATGTTTTTGTTTTATTTCTGTTGCAACTTCCATGTGACTGGTTAGCGTTCGTACTTTATGTGGGTTGGTTTCAACATTCAAGGATTTTCCTTAAGATTTCAGCTGTTTTCACCATTTCTGTCGGTTGTATAGTTTCAGTTTTCACTTTGATTCCAATTTCTCCTAGTCTTTTTTCCAGGTTATTCAGGACTGTTCCTAGTGCTCCTACGATTATCGGTATTATATTAACTTTCTTCATGTTCCATATTCCTATTTTTTCATCTCTTTGATCTCAATGATCTTCTGGTACAGCAAAATCTATATTCTGTCAGTGTTTTCCTTCTTGTTGACTGTTATGAGATCCAGTCTCCTTACTTGAATGAGTTTATCTGTTTGTACCTAAATGTTCCAGAGGATTTTGTGATTTTCATTTTCCAGTACTGTCTCCGGTTTGTGTCTGTACCATTTGTCGGCATGTTCAAACTGCAGTTGTTTGCATAGTTCCCAGTGTACTGCTTTTCCTATGCAGTCGTGTCTGTTTTTGTATCCTTTTTGGGTTAGTTTTCTATATTCACTTATGTGATTTATCGTTTCATCTCTTTGTCCATAGAGTCTACATTTACTGTTTTCCTGAGTTTTATCTAGTTTAGTTTTGATGTAGTTAGTTCTAATCACATTGTTGTGTGCAGCTGTCAGTAGAAATTCTGTTTCTGTCCTTTTTGTAGTCATGTCCAGATGTTTTTTTGTGAGTCCCTTCTCTTGTCATTCTTATGAATCGTCCATGTAGCTGTTTCTCTTCCCACTTTTCTTTTCTCGTCTTCTTCTTTCTGGTTTCACTACTCCCTGTATTGTCCATTTTGCCGAAGTCTCTTGCTATGGTGATCAGCCTTTCTATGTTTTGGGTTATGTATTTTTCCAGTTTTTTTTTTTTGTCTTCTGCACGGTTTTCTATACTTATCAGTCCTCTTTCCCCTTCTTTCCTTTTCACTTAGAGTCGATATCACTTTTCAAGTGAAGTGCATTGTCCATGGTCATTAGTTTCCTAGTCTTCTGATCAAGATGCCCAAGTTCATTTTTTGTCCAGCCTATGAACGGACCAGAATATCTTACTAGTGAAAATGCCTCTGTGTTTATTTCTTTTACTAAATTTCTACTATATAATTTAGTTTCTAAGAGTTTTCTTGTTCGTCTCAAGTATTCTTTTCCAATCTTGTCTTTCATTTCTGTTGATTTAATGGTGTCTGCTTTCAGAACTCCCAAATATTTATAGCTATCATGTTCCCGAAGTGCCTTCATCTCCTCTTGGTTGGGCAGTTCTGTCTTTTGTTTTCCCCTTTTCATCTCTAGCAGTGCACACTTTTCCATTCTGAATTCCATTTAAATGTCCTGGCTGAAGATTCTGGTCGTATTTATCAGATTTTCCAGTTCGTTTTTGCTTTTTGCAAATATCTTCATGTTCTCCATATACATGAGGTGATTTATTCTTTGTTCTGTATCAGTAAACTTGTAACCAGCATCACATTTCCTGAGTATGTTGTTGAGTGGCATCATGGCTATGATAAACATTAGTGTTGATAAAGAGTCTCCTTGAAATATGCCTCTTTTTATTTTTATCTCTGTCAGGTGTTGTCTTCCATCTGTCAGTTCTAGTTTCAGTCTCCATGTTTTCATTGCTTTCTTAATAAGGTTGATTATCTTGTTCGATACTTTGTACACCCTTAAGTATTCAATTATCCATACTTGAGGGATTCTGTCGTAAACTTTCTTGTAGTCGATCCATGCCATGACTATGTTATGTTCTTTTTTTTTCCTTTTTTTCTCCTTTCAGAATCTTTTGATCTATATATAACAGGTCAAGCGTCCCTCTTTTCTCTTTCCAGCATCCTTTCTGTTGCTAGGGGGTAGTTCATGATTATTCAGATAGTGATAAGTCTGTTCTCTCAGTTGTGCTGTTAGAATTTTCCACATGGTAGCTAAACAGGTTATTGGTTTGTAGTTGCTTGGATCTCTTTCTGTATTAGTGTAGTTCTTCCTTTCGTCATCTATTTTCGTATGTCTGTTTCGTGAATACATCTCAAGTTCTTTGTCAGCCTTTCCTGTAGGGTCGTGAATTTTTCAAACCAGTTTGCATGTATTCCATTGTGGTCTGGTGCTTCTTTCCGATTTGCCATTTTCCTTAGGGTTATCTTGAGTATTTCTTCAGTAATTTCGATTTCTGTTCCTTCTTCAATTTCCTGAAACTCTTTTATGTTTTTCAGCTAGGATGATTCACCGTTTTCTTTCTAGTCGATTGAAAATTCACCAAGAGAATTTGTTGGGGGTGGGGAGGGGGCCCATTTGTTTCTTTTACACAAAAAAAAATGGTTATTTGTTAAATTTCAGTTGCGGACGTCATATTTTTAAAAAAATATTCATCATTTAAAAAAAAAACACCAATTTAAAATGAATACATATTTACCAGTTAGAAGAATGCTGTTCCTTACAAGCCAATTCCACGTGCCCTATTATTATTATTATTATGATTTACTCACTTGGAGTTCTCTCACAAGTTATTATCAGTGATTGCTCACTGGCAATAACAAGTGGTTTTCCTTGGAGTCTGAGTGACAAGTCTCCCCAGATTTCCAGCACTCTTCATCTCTTTTGATAACCATTGCAAATCACCTTGCGTTATCGCAACAGCCTTTCACTTGCCAATAACAGCTATTGGCTTCATTTGGAATTTGAGTGGCAATAAGTCTCCTCAAGGTTCCAGTGAAGGTCTAGTTGGTGCCATCCCTCCTTAATGATTATTATTAGTAGTATTATTATTAGTATTATTATTGTATATTATTAGTATTATTATTATATTAGTAGTAGTAGTAGTAGTAGTATTCCCCTCCTATGACATATTCAGCTTGCCAAAGTGCTTCATCCTAAATTTTGTGCAAAAGTAGTTTGGGAACCTATAAATGTTTATTGTATTAGCAGTCGTAGTGTAGCAGTAATAGTATTATTACCATACACACACACACTATACTTTTCAAGGATGCTTCATGCAAAATTTGTTGCAATTCTGTTGAGTAGTTTTAGAGCCTATAAGTGACCAACAGACAAGACACAAAATGCTTCATTCTATTAATAACTAATTGGTCCGATTTTTGTCAAATTTAATAATTGTATATATATTATTCTCTATACTATTTTGTTATGAAATCCAAAATCTTGAAGTAAAATAGAACTAAACTATGTATACGTTATGAATTTGGCATGTGTTCTTCAGAATTATGTGATCTATTCCCCGCTTCTTTTGTTCCAGCTCGTTTGACTCGTTGGTCTCCATCAATTCGCTGTTTTGATACCTCATTGTAATAAAGCTTCCTATTCCAGTAGCTTCTTCCCAAGAACCGCAGACTTGTGGAACTCTCTTCCTGCTGACTGTTTTCCTCCTACCTATAACCTTGGTCTTTTCAAGACTAAGACCAATAGGCATCTTCTGTCTTTGCGATAATCATATTTGTTCTTGTTAGTTCCTTACATCAAGTGGCTTCATGCCTTGTCTGGAGCGATTTCCATAAAAAAAAAAAAAAAAAATATGAGTGACTTTCTCAAAATCGATATGTAATACACATAAGGACAGTTAGTATAGATACTTTACCAAATGTTTTTTTGAATTTTTTTATGGAAATTGCTCCAGACAAGGTATGAAGACACTTGATGTAAGGAGCTAAAAAAAAATTTTTTACCACTTCAAGGTCAGAACCTAGCCAACGATAAGTGTTAGATAGACAAATTCTGATCAAAAAAACAACAATTCTTCCCCCTTTGTCAGAAACATCGCTCATGAGATGTGAGGACTAAAGGACACAATTAAGGAACCGAGAGTTAGGAGGCTGTCGAAAGTAAACCCAAGGTCCACTTTCTACTCTCTTTTCAAGGGAAGTAAGCAAATATAAGATTGTAACAGTTATTCACCTTGGTCTATATTATAAATTCTATTCCTATTTCTCAAATACAGGATTTTAATAAATACTTTGAATCAGTTTTTCTGTGCCTTTTCATTGAAAGTTTTGAAAAGATTAACTTTTAATCTTTTTCCAACTCTTATTTCTGGAGAAAGTTTAGTACCAAAAATAACATTATTTAGCAATACAAAGTAAATGATTAAATTGGATGCATTACTCACATAATTTTCTTCAATTTGTAAATTTGACCACATATGATTAAAATTTGTCATCCTATACAACTATCTTCTTAGTTAAAGAAATAAAATTTTGTTTGATTTATTCTTAGTAATTTACCTGCCTTTCCATGAGAGCAATATCTGGCACAAGGCCAGTTAAATACAGGATTGGTCTAGCACCTTATAAAAAAAGAATTTTTGTTTGTTTTTTCCAAAATTATGAATTTTCAGAAGAGCATATTTGAAAAAATCAGATCTCAACTTAATAAAATATTCGCTGAATTACAAGTCTACAAAAATGAGAGATTTTAGTTTTTGATAAATTTATGTTATTAAACCGAAATATCAATTTTTTTTTAAGCTCTTGTTTGTGACTTGTTACGATGAAAAAAAATTGAAAAATCTGCTTATTTTAATGTTATGGTTATTATTAACATTTTGTTGTATTTTACAAATTATAAAATAAAATAAAATCCCATTTGCTCTATTGTAAAAGGCAACAATGTTTCTTGAGTTTTATTATAAGAATATTTAATGGCGAATTTATCTATTAATTAATCTTTTTGACTATATAAGTTTTCATATTTTGTATTTTTCTCTTGAAAAAATATGTAATTGTAAAAAAATTCCTTTTTCTATTGTATGCCTTTTCTGTACCTGTACTGTAGACAGTCTTTATTTCCCCTATCGTGTCCCTTTGTATGTTTGATTTAATTGCTTTGTTTGCTATTTGAAGTGGATTGTATTTATCGGATCCTACCCCCCCCCTCAACCTCTCGAATTGTTGTATAACTGAAAATTATCTTCACTCTAGTCTTGATGCAATGTTTTAACTCCGAACTTGGTGTCTATATGCTGTGCTGATGAAGAAACTTGATATCAAAAATCAATATCGTCTCAGAAACGACTGTACATGAAACTGTTATGTTAAATTCTTGGAACGTATGTAAATGAATGTCATAAATTTATTTACCTCGTATCTATAATATATATACGACCGGTATGAATAATTCATCTCTACACTGACGATTCCCGAAAGGATGAAACGTATACGTATGTAGATAAAAACAAATATTAATAATTATATATATATATATAAGTTGTAGTTCCTGCCTATTTTTATTTTTTATCTTGTGGTTTTGTTCATGAGCTCCTCCTATGGTTTTTGAGATAAACCCTGATAACTTTACATATTCTGAAACTACACTAGCCAGAGTATTTTCCTGTAGCCACACAGCCGGAAGTGTGGCTATGGTGTGGCTAATGACCCAGATTTCAGTCGATCCTTTTATACCCATCAACCCCTTTTCTTCTTATTCTTTTTCTTCCCCCAAATGCACTTCTCACTTCCCATTTAGCTCCTTTGGTTAGGAGAAAAGTGTAGTATCTGTTCTAATACTATAGTCAATTTTTTTTATCCTCGATCAGTGAAGGAGAAATCCTACTAGACTGAGGAAATTTTTATTTTTGTCCCAATCCAGTATGCCTCTTTTTGGGGAGGTGGATTTTCCCCACATTAAAAACCTACCTTGTATCTAACTCTTCCCCTGTTGGGAGGCAAGTAAATAGGTACATTTTCCTTCTCTACCATCCTTTCTCTCCTCCCAAACTCACAGCCTTCATTTTTCTACTCTCTCTTTAAATGTATTTGATTTTATAAATAGGTCTCTTGTTGTGCTGTCTTCAATCATGAATAAGCCTCAAATAAACTAAGAGGTGAAATATCAATTCTCCATACACGGCTTGTTTGTTGTGATTCTTTGTCATAAATTTCGTTTTTATTTATTCCTTTTTTTCCATTTTTTTTCCATTTTCCACAGTCTGTCGCATTCTAATCCTTTCACTTTATATCACACACACACACACACACACACACACACACACACACACACACACACACACACACACACACACACACACACTGTCATTTAAAATGAGAGTTAGAGAAAGCAATATAGTGCATATGTTTATGAAACTTTATTCAGCTTATGATAGTTTTGTATAAACATAGATAACTAGTTATAGTTGCTTTGATACTGCACTTCGTTTTCAGTCCTTGGTCAGTGGAGGAGAAATCCTTCTAGACTGAGGCAATTTAAATTTTTGTCCCAATCCAGAGTTCTGCTTTTTGAGTAGCTGGATTTTCCTCACATTAAAAACCGACCTTGTGTATAACTCTGCCCTCATGGGGAGGCAAGTAAATAGGGACTGGGTAGTTTTTATTTAATGAAGATAATCTCCAACAAGAGAATTTCCTTCTCGGCCTTTTGGCTAAAATCAAAGTGTAGTATCTGTTCCGATGGATACTGCACCCCATACTGGTGTTGTGTTGGCCTTCGGGTCTTGATTTACGTCGGTCAATGGGTCTATCCTGTGCAGTTCTGGGAGGTCCACCTTCCCAGGCTTTGCCTCCCCTCTTTGGGGAGGAGTAAGTTTATTGCTTACTGCCTGAGGCGCCCCTACTGGGGGAATGCCGACGGGGCTGCCCAGGCAATTTTTAAACCCCACTTTCCCGACCCGACCTTGGGTCACATCTTACTTGTGGGAGTAAGATAAAAACTGGCCTTGTGCCTAACTCCTGGAGAGGAGTAAATCAATACTCAATATTGCCGGGGAGTCTTTTTACTTTCATTTTTGTTTCACTCATTGAGCCCCACAACCCACCCACCCCATTTCTTTGTAAGAAAATATTTATATTTTAGAAGGGATAATTCACTGAAGGATTATATGTCATTAAAAAAATCGGTTTTGTAATGAAATCTATATAACGTCTTAAGAAATGTTGAAATTTAAATCCAATGAATACTTTTGAGAGGAGGTCTTTTAAATTTATAAATAATAAGCTAAGAGCCAAGAAGTGTATTTTTTGAAATTAAATTATTTTTTTAAATAGGACTTTTTGGTCATTAAATTAAAATAGTTTTTACTTTTAAACAGTCGCGTAGAAATGTTAAGACACGCACACACAGACATTATTTGGTCGGGTAAACTTTCTACCTTATCACCAGTACTAAAAATAGTTTTACTGTTATTATAATGAGCAGTAACCCAATTTTCTTGACCTTTTACCTGACATAGACAGGGACTTTATTCATTGCTTTCTTTATAAAATATTTTACACACATTTTATCAGTTAGCAAGCAATGGCTTTTTCGTCTTTGCTTTATTTTTATTTTGAAAAAAATAAAACATTTCAAATCTAAGCGCCATCTTACCTCCCGCAAATGTCCGATTCGCAGGTAAAGTTGTTGATTGATCATATTCAGATTTGATATCTGTTTGTTTGCTCGTTCTAATTTATCGTGAAGTTCTTTGACCAAAGTGTTGTGGTTTTGTCGCTGGTCCGTCACTTCAGAGTCAGCAGGTTGGGATGTTTCTTTCTTTTTCTTTGTTGAATCATCCTAACAACGAAATCACATCGTGTTGAGTCTCATAGTGAAAATAAATAATACATTTATGTGATATAATAATATTCTCTGTGGTACTTGTAAGCATTAGGTATCCAAAAAGTGCAGTAGAATAACAAGTAGTTTAAGAGATGATAACCAGTTTATGTGCAAGAAGTGTAAGACAATGGAAACAGATGAGAACTCAGATGTGGAGAAACTATATTTGAATGGCAAAGCTATTGAGGTTGTTCAGAAGTTTTTTTTTACCTTGTTGAAACTTTAGTTGGGGGAACCTTTTAGAGTTTGTAGTTTAAATCGGAAAGAAAATCAGAATGATGAACTTACTTGGAAGAGTAATACGTCTGGCCGAATCTGACAGAAATACAAATGTTACATAAGCAAAAAAGGGATCACCATTCTTCCACAAAATAAATAATGGCTCCACAACTAAATAGATATGTACTTTTATTTACGGGAACACATGAACGAAATAAAGATGGTACAATGGGCTGATTCATGTCGGTTAGATGAAATAATATCATCCTGGAATTCGATATCTCACCCACTCAAGGTTGAGTCAGGTGAAGAACGGGGAAAATGTGTGTCCTGTCGGCTAGAGTAACACTTGCGAACTAAAGATTCATGTCGGCTTGTGTTCGCGTCGAAACGATTCATCTTAGGCGTGTTATTCGCCCATGTTGTGAAGAGGCGATTATTACATAATCGCCAAACTGAATTACATCTCACCGCTGATCACATAGACCGATACAAAATAGGTCTCTCATGCAACTGCTACAAAACCATTGGAACACAGGAAGGAGCAGATGCTAATGTGAGTGGACGGAGTAAGTTCAAGGAACTTCTACCATTACTAACCAGCATAGCGTTACCACTGTTGACCAAGAGAAGAGTCTATCAGGCATGTGTACGCAGTGTGATGATGTATGGAAATGAAACCTGGCCAGTGAGGGTTGAGAGAAATGATATGAGAATGATGTGATGGATGTGTAATGTGAGTCTTAAAGGCAGGCTTAGATCTGATGACCTCAGAGGAGGATTAAGCACCACCTTACATGTTTCGTATCCCCCTTTTTATTTTTGTCTCTGACAAAATGTTTGTGAGAATAAATGTATATGTATACAAATAAAATTGTTTTTTTCCTTTTCTCTTTCTTTCGACCTTCGTATGTGTTACTCATGATAATGTAACGCACAAAATGACAGCCTTGTGTACGGAAAAGATTTACCTGAACACATTGTAACCAAAAAACTAAAAGTTAAGATATAAAATAACTATTAGCTTTTCCCTCTGTTATTATGTTAACTTCCAAGGAAATACAATCGTACAAAAAGGTATTCAAATTTCATCACTAGAATTATATTGAGATCTTGTAGCTTGAATGAGAATGAATGGTTAACGGATAAAAATTGTCCTTCATTTTCCATTAATTTAAAGTTCAGGTTTTAAATAAATTCAACCGAAAAATATTTTGAAAATACATTTTTATAAAATGTATTTAATAAAAAAAAATATTCAAATGAACGACTCACATTTTTCGCCAGAATCTGTTTCCATTTTTGTCTTTCACATTCTTGTTCAGATTTGAGTTTAACCAATTTTGATTTCAGGGAAGAGATCTGTGATTCTTTGATCTGAAAATTTAAACTTCAACAATAGATTTGTGTTATTTTCCCACTAAACTTATTTTAATCTTCGTAAATCAATGGCATCGAGACTTCCTTCTTTTTTCTTTCTGAAAGTTAATAAACTATCACTTTACAAACCTAATGTTTTTCTAAAAGTAATAAATATAAAGCATTGTGAGGTATATTTGGAACAATGCAACAAGAAATATATATATACTAGTTGAACCTACTGGGCGTCTTTTTTACTTTAGTTTTTGTTTTTATATCTATTTATAAAATTATTGGATATAAATAGTTCCAAAACTTTTAATACATGAGAATTTGTAAAGCCAGATATGATTTTCTATTCGACAGTTTAAATGTTTCCAAATTCCTTTCAAATTTCAAAGGGTCACAAAGTAATTCATTCTTTCCTTTTTCAACGATTAACAAAAAAAATAAATGACTGACTTGTTTACGAAGATATCAAAATGCATTCTGGTGGATTTAATGTTGTAGTTAAATTATTTTAAAATATAATTTAAAACATTTTGTTTTATTGTATTTTTGATTTCAATAAATATTTGAATAATAGTAGATAAAAAAAAAGAAATGTGTAAGTCAGAGGAGATAAACACACAGAGGTGCACGAGAAGTGGTCACACTATTTTGTTAGAGATTTTGAAACTATTTTATTAGAGATTTTGAAACTAATGATGGCAAAAAAATCAGATTTACAGCATCCTGAGAAGTCTGTGCAGCAACTTGTTTTGCCAATCTTAGTTCATATTTCTCAATGAGTGCATCTCGTTCGGCGTTACTTGCAGTCTTCAGTTTTTCCAATTCTTGGTGGTGATCATTTTGAAGCTGGCACAAAGATTCTTTCTGAAAATAATAAAAGAATAAGTAAAACAGGGAATAAACCGAAAGGGGGGGGGGGGGCAAAACATAAATGATTGATCTTGACAAAAATGGAATCTGACTGATGTGCATAACAAAACTGTTGTAGACCCGTGCTAGGGGTCACAAATTGTGACAGGTTAAAATATACAATGTATTTATTCATAGCAATACAGTAATGCCACTAAATGTGGTAGGAGATGACCGGATTCCTACCATGCAGTAAAACATGAATAGGAATGTCCTCTATATTTAACACCTACCCACTATAGGAGTATGTGACACAAGGTCGGAAAGTGGGATTTGAAAAGCCAGCGCCCGAGAAGGTGAGCGCTTTAGCCATTAAAAATTGCCTGGACAGCCCCATCGGCATTCCCCGGTAGGGGCGCCTCAGGCTGTAAGCTATCAACTTACTCCTCCCCAAAGAGGAGAGGCAAAGCCTGGGAGGGTGGACCTCCTAGAACTGCACAGGACAGACCCATAGACCGGCGGAATCATGCCCCGAAGGCCAAGACAACACCGGTCTATAGGTTGTAGTATCCATCGGAACAGATACCACACGTGGTACGAGGACTCTCACATGATAGGAATGTCCTCAATATTTAACACCTACCCACTATAGGAGTATGTGACACAAGGTCGGAAAGTGGGATTTGAAAAGCCAGCGCCCGAGAACGTGAGCGCTTTAGCCATTAAAAATTGCCTGGACAGCCCCGTCGGCATTCCCCGGTAGGGGCGCCTCAGGCAGTAAGCTATCAACTTACTCCTCCCCAAAGAGGAGAGGCAAAGCCTGGGAGGGTGGACCTCCTAGAACTGCACAGGACAGACCCATAGACCGGCGGAATCATGCCCCGAAGGCCAAGACAACACCGGTCTATAGGGTGTAGTATCCATCGGAACAGATACCACACGTGGACTCTCACATAATAGGAGTGTCCTCGATATTTAACACCTACCCACTATAGGAGTATGTGACACAAGGTCGGAAAGTGGGATTTGAAAAGCCAGCGCCCGAGAACGTGAGCGCTTTAGCCATTAAAAATTGCCTGGACAGCCCCGTCGGCATTCCCCGGTAGGGGCGCCTCAGGCAGTAAGCTATCAACTTACTCCTCCCCAAAGAGGAGAGGCAAAGCCTGGGAGGGTGGACCTCCTAGAACTGCACAGGACAGACCCTTAGACCGGCGGAATCATGCCCCGAAGGCCAAGACAACACCGGTCTATAGGGTGTAGTATCCATCGGAACAGATACCACACGTGGACACTCACATAATAGGAGTGTCCTCGATATTTAACACCTACCCACTATAGGAGTATGTGACACAAGGTCGGAAAGTGGGATTTGAAAAGCCAGCGCCCGAGAACGTGAGCGCTTTAGCCATTAAAAATTGCCTGGACAGCCCCGTCGGCATTCCCCGGTAGGGGCGCCTCAGGCAGTAAGCTATCAACTTACTCCTCCCCAAAGAGGAGAGGCAAAGCCTGGGAGGGTGGACCTCCTAGAACTGCACAGGACAGACCCATAGACTGGCGGAATCATGCCCCGAAGGCCAAGACAACACCGGTCTATAGGGTGTAGTATCCATCGGAACAGATACCACACGTGGACACTCACATGATAGGAGTGTCCTCGATATTTAACACCTACCCACTATAGGAGTATGTGACACAAGGTCGGAAAGTGGGATTTGAAAAGCCAGCGCCCGAGAACGTGAGCGCTTTAGCCATTAAAAATTGCCTGGACAGCCCCGTCGGCATTCCCCGGTAGGGGCGCCTCAGGCAGTAAGCTATCAACTTACTCCTCCCCAAAGAGGAGAGGCAAAGCCTGGGAGGGTGGACCTCCTAGAACTGCACAGGACAGACCCATAGACCGGCGGAATCATGCCCCGAAGGCCAAGACAACACCGGTCTATAGGGTGTAGTATCCATCGGAACAGATACCACACGTGGACACTCACATGATAGGAGTGTGCTCTGTTTGAGTCTTTGCAACCATGGTATTTATTATAGATGGTTGCTTCCATTAGTTCTTCAATAGGGGTGATTTGTACCCCACAACAAAAACAAAGTCATTAAAGTTAAAGAAGAAATCAATTTGAAACACGAATTAAATACATTCCTAGTTATTTCCCTTGGATAAGGTGGTCGACTCACTTCAACCAAAAGTTAACATTTACAGATACATTATTTACAAACAGGTTCTCCTGTACACAATGTGGTTAACATCAACTTTAGAGGAATCCTAAAAAAAAATTGCTGCTCGGCACTATTTCAAAACAACTTATCGTATAAAACCATTATATTAATTTTTTTTTTTTTTTGAAAAAAGATACATTTAATTTAAAATAGAAATTACCATGGCTTCTCTTTTACGCTAACTCGAGGCTAATGTTAAAATGGCTCTATTTGTTTACACTGGTTGAAGATATTCCAACAGGGTCGTTCTACGATGAGTCATGCATTCTGGGATTAAAGGATTTTTTTTAAAACTGTTCACTTTTCCAAAATTGGTAAAAAAAAAATTCCACGACTGTATTTGTATTCCAAAAAAGAAAATGAAATTTTTAAATAATAAAAAAAAAATCCTTAAATCCCAGAAAGCATTGCTCATCATAGAATGGTCATCTTGAAATATCGCTAACTGACGTGTTAACCCTGTGTAAAGAAATAGAGCCATTTTTAAATTAGCTTTGAGTTAGTCTAGAGAAACAATGAACCATATTTTTTTTTCTTCTTCTTTGTGTGTCTTTGAAGCATGTGGTCATATGACAGTTTCTCACTTTTTTATGCAATCCTTTGCAAAATCATTGAACTCTGCAAGATCGTTCAAACTGCACTGGTTGGTTAGTAGGAGGCAAATAAGGCAGTTATGCACTATATGGTCCTCCTCTCCACATTCACAATCTGGCCATTGAAGGTTTTGATCACCCCATTCCTGTACTCAGGCGGTTGAGTATACTCCACTAGACCCACACTGCTTCTGAGCTAGAAGGCAGGGCTTCAATAGGGTGGATCCCCATGTCAGTAAGGGGGGGGGGCATTCTCTTTCCCTCTGGTCCACAGCTGTAGTCCACTCTCTTCCTAAGATGTTGTTAGGGGCTAGACATGGCTGAGGAAGCTTCTTGCACTTCAGTCATCAGGCTGTGGTTTCACATCCATGGAAGGGATTGACATTCATCACTTGTAGCCTTTGTGATCTCTACTCTGCTTGCAACTTCCCATCTCACATTTGCAAGGGCAATGCCAGTAAGGAGATACAGGTTGTTCAGGTTGGTAGGCTTCAGGCAGTCAGTGATCAAGCAGCAAGTGTTGTTCAATACTGGCTCTTATTTATTGGCATAGGTTGACCTCTCTCAAATAAGACATGCATACTTCACATAGGAATAGCGCAGGGCCAAGGCAGTAATCTTAGTGTGTGTGCTGTGGCTCCTAACTTAGAGTTTATCAATTTCTGTAGAATGTTGTTTAGGGATCTGACTTTCAGCTTTATATTTTTTATATACTCCTTGAATGAGAGGCTGCGGTCCAAGTTTATGCCAAGGTAGATAAGGTTGGTGCGGTTCTCAAGTTGTATTTCAGACGTTATGTTTTTTTATTAAATGTATTTTTTGTCAAAAAACATTGAATAGATAAGGTATTTTGAGATAGTGCCAAGCAGCAATTATTAGGATTCCACCAAAGTTAATATTAGCGCCAAATGTTACATGTAAATAAATTAATAATTTAATTTTTTATCAGTAGTCGTTCTTGACGTTAGATTTTTGGGTGTTGAATCAGAAAATTCAGATAATT
Organism: Sepiola atlantica; assembly: GCA_963556195.1. Lineage (NCBI taxonomy): Eukaryota > Metazoa > Mollusca > Cephalopoda > Sepiida > Sepiolidae > Sepiola > Sepiola atlantica. Next base: position 198,578,635 of record OY744517.1, read on the forward strand.
TTAAAACTTTAACTTTTAGAAATATTTTTTTGTTACCAATCTGTTCAAATCTTAAAGGACAAAAAATATTTGTTCAAATAAATATATATTTTTTAACTATTTCTTTGTTTTAAAGTTAAAATATTAAAGAAAAACAATCTCATTTGTAAAGAAAAAAGTTTTTTTTTAAAATTGAATATTAACGTTTTAAAATAGAATATTCAAGTTTAAAAAAATGAATAAAAGAAAAGCTAAATGTTTACTTTAAGGTCCTAAACTTCATATTACCAAAACCCAAAACTTCAATATACGATTTTAACATTAATTTTATGCCAGCCCAGATTTAGGGTTAGTGGTGATGTTAATGAAGGGGACCAATTATACCGATTCCATATCCAGTTTCGCAGTGGCATAATAGACATTTTAACAGGTTAAAATCACCTTGTTGAATTTTTTAAGTTTTGGTAATATGGAATTTAGAACACTAAAGTAAACATTTACCAAAAACAAAATAATTAATTACATTTTTATTTTGCTATAAAATAATATATGGGTTTTTAAAAATGTTTCGTTTAAAAATTATCTTTAAAACATTTTTAAGAAAGCACAATTTAACAATAAATTAATAAATCTAACATTTTTATATAATATGTTTGTCAAAAGATCTTAATTTTTCATTTCCTCACAAACTTAACAATTTTGAGAGAATATAATATTAAGAAAAAAGTAAATAGTAAAATCAAAAACTTAATTGCAATGATTGTTTCTGAAACATTTATATACTGAAATGCACTTCAACCAAAGACACCATCCACTCCCAAACTCCACCATGTTTTCTTTTTTCTCCAACTTAAATCTCACTCCCACTTAAAGATCGACCCACTTGTTTTCCGCTCTAAACAAACCAGAAAAAAAGGAGGTCTATTCTTAGAAAGGGTTTAGAGGGCCCTACTAACCTGCCCCTTAATTTATTTTATTTGGTTTCTTTGTTTTCCTTCCCTTTTTGGATGGTTTTAGTTACCTCACTTCCCATCATCATTCAACAAATTGTAAATATCTTTTTGTACATAAAATCATTGAAAACATTGAGGATATTTTAAGTATAAATAGAGCAAATGTGGTATTGTGGTGATTGTGTCTAGCTAAGAGTGGCAATAGACAGCACGACTATCAACTCTTCCCAAACTCCCAAATTATTTATTTGCCTTGTGTCTAATTTATTGCTTTTCTTTGTAATTTTAATAAGTAAATTCAACCAAAAAAAATTATTAAAAATAAAAAAATGTGACAATGTGTATTTTCATCTCTTTTCACTCTATAATAAACCAGATGTTTGTACCCGGCGTTGCCCAGGAGTTTTTTGCTTTCATTTTTGTTTCGCTTTTTTTTATAATTTCTTTTTTTTAACTATGCTGTTTGTTTTTTTCTACCAAATTATTTTTTTTTTTAAATGGATTTGAAAGTTAAATATAATTATTATGGTATTGTTCGGGCATTAAATCATTAATTGAGCAAAATTGTTCTAAAATTTGCGTTAAGTTAATGTTATTTTAATCTCTATTTATAATATTACTAGACCACCCGTGACCCGTTGGGTCAGTTTGTTATATTAGCTGTGGAATTCATGTATGTGCGTGACACTTGTGGAGAAAACAAAAAAACTATTTGATGAAATTAAATGTAATTGTTTAAAAAAGAATATAGATAGATTTCTATGCGTCGTTCTGTTTATTATAATTGTTTTTTTTTTAAATTATAGTTACTGAATTATAAGTGGTTGGCCATACTTATAGGTAAATATGCACTGAACAGGTGAGAAAGGAAGGGGGTACAACCGGCTGTCTCGCGTACGTAACGAAAACAGAGGGAGTAGGAGTGGTGAAATCTGTGAGAGGAAAAGTGGGAGGTGGTATCGTTCACCGCCGCTATTGATATTAATAATGATTGTTGTTGTTTTGTTTGTTTGTTTTTGTTTTTTAAAAGGGTGGAGCTTTTTTGAAACTGCGACAGACTTTACAAAGTCCTGCCGTTGAATGTTTTTAGCCGTGGAGAAAACAAAAAAACTATTTGATGAAATTAAATGTAATTGTTTTATATTTAAAGCGATATAAACATTGCCAGAATGAAAAATTTCATGCGTTCGTTAATAATAAGAGTTCAACGGAATTGGAATAACAGATTGGAAGACGATGCTATTTACGCATGCGCAACCGGATGTTGAAAACCGGAAAGCTGAAAGCTGATTGCAAACATACAAGACAATAGAGTTTTAGTAGTATATAGATTTCTTGGGTTCTTCAATTTTTCCAGGCATCTCCGGTGCGTGGGTCCCACTCATATGGAATAAAACTTTAAATTATGTTTTTGTTTCCAGTTAGAAAATATGAACTCTCCCAATTTAATACACAACCGCGTGCATGCGTGTCACTTCATATTTTAAAAAAATGAGAAATCCGTTAATAACAACACCACGTCCATTTTCCATTATTACGGATAACTACCAACACCAACGGAATTGTTACAATCTCATACTCTGATGAAGCTAGGTATTTTAGCGAAATGATTAGTTAAAGGACCAAAGTAAAAATGAGAAAAAAAAATCTGTTCTGATTTTAGTTTTATTAATAAATATCGCATCTAAACATGCTTTCAAGGCTTTTAGCCTCATCTATTATTATCTATATCATATTTTATTGCAATTTTCTCATAAAATAGCATAAAAATGTAATTTCTCAAAAGTTAAACAAAAAAATAACAGATTTTACCAAAAGTGGAAATGGAATCAAAGAAAAATTTGAAATGGAAAATTTGGATTCAAACACAACAAGCATTTTTTTCTTTTTAACACAACATCTCTCATTTTAGGTTTGTAATGGAAATAATAAACACATTAAATGGCAATTTGTAAGACTATGGAATCAAATTGTTGTATTTGACAGCTAAATTTTTTTTTGTTTTCATGGGGATAACATTTACATGTAATAACAATAAATGGCAGTTCTGTTAAAAACACTACAAGCATTTTTGGTAATCATTATTATTACCGACATAAATTATTTTAAAGGAAATACAATTGGGAAATTAAGCAAGAACAATTCATTTTGCTTTACCTACTGATTTGTAACCTATTTTCGTTGAAAGAAATTAATATTTAATAGAAGTTATAAGCCTTTAAAGTTTGAAGAACCACATTTGCTGGAGGGTTAAAGATGAAATCATCAGGGATGTTCTTCTGTGGATGCCAAAACAGGGATGTGGCTCAGTGGGTAGACCACACAGAACCTACATCAAACAACTAGCAGAAGATTCACAATACATCTATGAAGACCTACCAGTTGTGATGGAGGATGGAGCGAGATGGCGTGGGAGAGTCAGGAGGATCTGTGACACCACCACGACTAGATGATGATGATGAAAGTTTGCGTAAATACCGATTCCAAGCAAAGTAGCCATTCTTGTTTAGTCACTTGTTTAATTTAAACAAGATGGTTACTTTGCTCAGAATCGGTATTTACTCAAACTGTAAAAGCTTATAACTTCTATTAAATATTATTATTATTATTATTATTATTATTTTTATTGCAAATTGGTCTCAAATATAATATATGTCGGTAATAGTAATGATTAACTCATTTCGTTATGAAAATTTGACATTTTTAGTTATAGAAGGCGATAATAATCTATAATCATGTAGGTTTCTTCACCTCGCACATCAACGTTCTTTTTGAAAAATGTCACCTGTCAATTTAAGCATCTTATGCGATGGGAAATATGGATATATAAAAATATGGATTAGCTAATATGGACGTAAAATACCGATTCCTTTTCCAAGATGGTCATTGATTTCAAATGCTCTTGCTTCTCAGTTTGGTATGATTCTTTCTCCTGACATAATTGTTCTTTTAAGTCTTTAACTTGATCTCTGCAATGAAAGAGAAAAAAATGATGAGGAAAAACAGATAAATTGATTCGAAATTACATCAAATAAATCGCTTATCTGTCAAATAATTTATTTAACTGCGGTGATACTATGCACTGCCCCTTCCCTCCAGAAGAAAAGCTATTCAAAGTAAGACCACTGTCAACCAAGCTCCAGTCCCTGTTCCATCGTCGCAATGTAACATCCTTGTGCTTGTTTTACAAATACTTCAATGGATTATGCTCCGATGAATTGGCTACTCTGGTGTCCCCTCGACGTAAATTCACTAGACCAACTTGACAATCAACTAAATCCGGAGAGCCTTCTACTCAAATAGCTTCTTTCCTCATACTGCTGGCCTCTGGAACTCCCTCCCTGCCCCCTGTTTCCTCGACAGTACTGACATTTAAAACTAATGTAAACAGACATCTCGCTGCGCAGATCCCAATTTAGGTTCCCCCCCCAATCTTCTCCCCTTTTCTTTTTTCTCAGTAGCCCCTTACAGTGGGGTGAACTACGTTTAAAAAAAAAAAAGGAAAGAAAAAAAAGATAAGTAAAAAGACAAGGGCAGGGCCCTGAAAGCTTTTGAACTCTCCAGACAGTAGGACGCCAAACAGTTGGTGATCAATTTCTGCATAGTCAGCTGGGAGTGGCTAAGAGGGCTAGTTATTTTCCACTTATCAGTCACTTTGAGACAAAGACACGAGTCAATATATTGAGGAGTCAGGGCAGTTTTGTTTTGCAGCAGTCGACGGCTTGGTGAGGTCCCGAGAGAGTTCAAATTTCAACCACTTGGCGTTGGACAAAGAAGATAACGACTGGGGGGTCGACACGACCAGACAGCTATCAACGGACAACGTTTGGGGGTCTTTTATTCTTGCTGATGATATCACACACACATGCAGAGCTCAACTGAGTTATAACAACAACTTGTTTTTTTTTTTTAAATCATATTTCACCCCAAAAAAGGCAGGCCGCCACTGTAGACGTAAGGGGTTACTGAGAATTAGGGTGTAAGTTTAGGGGTTCATCCTAAGTTGGGAGCTGTGCAGCGAGATGTTTGTTTACATTAGTTTTAAATTTCTGCATGTCGGTATAGTCAGGGAAACAGGGATCAGTGAGGGAGTTCCAATATGAGGAAAGAAGCTATTGGAGTAGAAGGCTCTCCGGCATCTGAGGACCTCCACAGTGAATGGATGGGACTTAGCTGATTGTCGAGTTGGTCTAGTGTTTTGCCTTGTGTTGTTTTTACTGTAGGCAACACTGTAAACATTTCAAATTATTTGTTTCTGCTATCAGTTATTATAACAAGAAAAAAGATTTATTGCTGAAATACTTAAACTTGTAGAGGAGCGTTTTTTTCCTTTGTTTTGTTTACATATGTTAACGTCTTTAATTATCTATCAGGTATGTTGTATATTGGATTTGAAATAGACGAAAATATATTAATTTAGTATGGACAACTTGTTAAGACAACGTAAGATAAAGAGTTCATAAAAAATGAGAGTTCAAAGTATCCGAGAACGTTCCAGGTGAAAGAAGGTATTTATCTATAAGGAGAAATTGAGTACACATGTTCATTTCGGCTGTCGCCTTGTGCATTTACGTGTGTGTAAATGGAATAGGCATGCAGATGTGTGTGTATATTAGCGTGCCTGCTTTGTAAGTGAGAGAGTGTTTGTACAAACTTTATACATGAGTTTGGTCAGCAGTCTATTTACTGTCGCTATGTTTAGTAGTTCGCGTGTGTCTTGCAGAAGGCCTTTCAGCCCAAAAGGCCTAATCTGGATGGGGATGTATATACACTGTGTATTGGTGTTGAAATAAAAATAAAAAAACAGAAAGAGGAAGAAAACTGTGTTTGGGTTTTTATAGTACACACCAATATTTGGAAATTAATATTTCTTGTGCTGTGATTGGTTGAAAGAAACTGCTGATTTGAGCTTTAGTTCACTTGAGAATCGATAAATAAAAACAACATTCACTAAAATCTTTATGTTTTAATAACATAAATATGAATTTAAATAACACATCTTTAATGAAACTTTTAGATATTTTATACATAATCCTGTCTAAAATCTGTCTCAATGCCGTCATTGAGGAATAGAAAAGGTGTTTCGTCCTCTTTAACTCTAGAGGTTGCTTTAGTTGTTGATGTCGCTATGATATGTGATGATTGTAACAAAGCCCATTAGCATGAGAAAACTACAGACATAATGCTGATAACTTGAGCTATATGCCTTTTATTCATTATTAGCAGGGATACCCGGCGTTACCCGGAGCCATGGATAACAATATAGAAGTTATAAAGAAAAATGCGTGTATAACATCTTTCTTTTAAAACTTATCTCTCTCACTCTACACATTACTTTTTGAATGCACCTCTCTCTCTCTCTCTGTCTGTCTGTCTGTCTTTCTCTCTCTCTCTCTCTCATATGTAATACCATCAAAATGATAAAGAAGAAAAAAAAACAAAAAAACTATAAGACAGTCCCGTCTGACAAAGTTGTTCTACAACGTAAGCTTGCAAAAAAAAAATTAACTAAAATAAATGATTTTTTCATTTAAATTGCACGATGTGTTGATTTTCAAAAAAATATTTCACTTAAATACATTTTCATGCGTGCCTCAAAGATGTTGTCAATTTCCTTATTCAAATAGCGCCAATCTGCACATAACATCGACCAGACTATACTTATCCTAACGTCTTCTAGAACTTGACGTGCTCTTCTACCTTTACTGTGATTCGACCCCTCGGGATTAATACTATCAAAATGAGAAAGAAGAAGAAGAAAAAACTATAAGACAGTCCCGTCTGACAAAGTTGTTCTACAATGAAAGCTTGCAAAAAACAAAAAAAATTAAATAAATGATTTTTTCATTTAAATTGCACGATGTGTTGATTTTCAAAAAAAATATTTCACTTAAATACATTTTCATGCGTGCCTCAAAGATGTTGTCAATTTCCTTATTCAAATAGCGCCAATCTGCACATAACATCGACCAGACTATACTTATCCTAACGTCTTCTAGAACTTGACGTGCTCTTCTACTTTTACTGTGATTCGACCCCTCGGGATTAATACTATCAAAATGAGAAAGAAGAAGAAAAAACTATAAGACAGTCCCGTCTGACAAAGTTGTTCTACAACGAAAGCTTGCAAAAAAAAAAAAAATTAAATAAATGATTTTTTCATTTAAATTGCACGATGTGTTGATTTTCAAAAAATATTTCACTTAAATACATTTTCATGCATGCCTCAAAGATGTTGTCAATTTCCTTATATATATATATAATCACTCTCTCTTTCTCTCTCCCTGGAGATAACATTAGAATTACATTTATTTGAAATGAAAATGTAATCTTCTTGTCAGATAAGTCCACTTATCATTATAAGAGAATTAGACAAAATGTGACCCGTTTTATTACAACTATTAAGCTTGGTGAGTTTGCAAAGCCAGTTAAATATATAAATTTAAAGACTAAATCCAAAATTAGCCCCCATCTCTCTCTCTCTCTCTCTCTCTCTCTCTCTCTCTTTGGAAACTGATTCAATATAATAGAAAGAAAGAAAAAAGGAAGCAAGCAAAAAGAAAAAGAAAACTGGCTGACTGTTTGACCTAGTTCAGTGTTGCTTTTGAAACAACTATCAATAAGCATGAAAAAAAATGTAATTTGTTTACCCTACCCACTCCACTCAATTTGGTCGTTGGTGACCCCAAGCGTATGAATATTACATTTTTTTTTTTTTTACCATAACCACATCGGAGTCACACTAATTTCGATGATATGAAGTTTGTAAGTGTATCTTGTGTAGTTTCTGACTTTTATTCAGACACACAGAGACATAATTACGACTTTTCTTTATATGAATTATATGAGGAATTTCTACTGCTTTGGTATTCAAAACACATGTCCCATGTGTGAATGCAACTAAATGCCCCTCATTAATTTCAGTTGATTAAGTGTCCCTAAAAAAACCTACTTCTTGTTTTGTAGTAATGGCCACTCCTGACAGTGTTTTAAGCCGCCCGACATTTATGCTGTTAATTCCAGCCATCCACGTACAGCTAGACACTATAGAGTAAAATCATAGGAGTCCAACTTCATATCAAGCTTCTCCTCTTCCTTCCTCTACTCCTAAACAAAAACTAACATTTAATGGCATGTGTACTGCATGTCTGCGTGTGTTGACTGTCAATGACGTCATTTTGCTATGTATTTAAGATCTAGTAAAAAAATATGTAGGCTTATGAACAAGTAAAATATATTTGTAAATTTATCAGTCTATTTCATAATCCGTATGCATCATAGATGGCAGGGTTTTCATATATTAAAAAAAAAGGGTTTTTAAAACAGGGATATAAATAAAAATTGCACTGGTCAGTGGTCACAAGATTGTCTGTAATGTATGAGATTACTACCAGATTTATAGTTGTCATATTCGGAAATGTTATACTGGGCGGGTTATATAAGGCTCGAATGAGGTGGTAATTATTTATTTTTTATTGACGTCATTAAGTGCATAACAAGTCATGAAACAAATGATCCAGACATTAAGAAAGTGAGGACATAAAAACTGGTCTCAGTATCACCCACCCAACCTCCACGCCAGCCCCCACCCTGAGGCAATGGGAAACATGTGCTATGTCATTGATTCGATTTATCTTCCTCCCACAAGGTAAGATGTGACACAAGGTCGGGAAAGTGGGAAAGAACCAGCGCTCGAGAATTTGAGCACTCTGGCTGTTTAAAAATTGCCTGGGCAGCCCCGTCGGCATTCCCCGGTAGGGGCGCCTCAGGCAGTAAGCAATAAACTTACTCCTCTCCAAAGAGGGAAGGCAAAGCATGGGAGGGTGCACCTCCTAGAACTGCACAGGACCAGACAACCAATAGACCGGCTATTCAATTTTTAAAATATTTAATGCCTTGTGTTGAATATCAATTTCTTTTTTTGATAAAGTTTAAATTTGACCCCACTCCTTGGCTTTTTGCTAATATCAAAACGTAGTATCTGTTCTGATACTACACTTAAGCGGTTCTGTCTTGGTCACTAAATGAAAAGTCCTTCTAGACTGAGGCAATTTAAACTTTTGTCCCAATCCAAAGTGCCCCTTTTTGGGAAGCTGGATTTTCGCCACATTAAAAACCGACCTTGTGTCTAACTCTGCTCTCATGGAGAAGCAAGTAAATAGGAACCCTTGTGGAAAGGAACATCTGGAAGATGAATAATTATATAATCAGATATAGGAAATGTGAAGTTGGAGGGGGGGGGGTAACTAGAAGATAATAAAAACTAGTGATGTAACAAATGACAGAAGAGATGATATGCTGTAGATGGTCGAACATTTTCCCCTCCACCACCGACTGTGATGGTTTTGTTTTTCACGATGGCTTTCTGACCTAGTCGTAGGAAGTAACGTCAGAACAAGAGGGTGAGGTTGCTTCCTCTCCCTCTCTCTTTTCTGTTGGATTTTGTCTCAGGTAGATGTGCTTTGACAGTCAGAAAGCACACCCTCTTCCCAACCCCATCAGAGGAAAGTTGAGGTACTTTACCAACCATGGTTCAATTCCTTCTGTTTCCAGAAATATGAATAAACCTGTGAACCATAAAAACATGTCGTTGTCTCTTTAATAAGATCTTGTTACAAGTTGACACGTATGTGTCTGATTAATTCCAATTCTCTTTTCTTTGCATCAATCACACCTTCTCCTTGTTCTTGTTCAAAAGAAAGCAAAACTGCATGTTCCTGATAACTTACTCACTCTATTGCTTGAGGAAATTCTTTCCATTGATCAACATGATCCCAATTGATACATAGGTTTTATATTTAGCCAATGACTATATTTTCCTGTTGACTTTGGTTGTGTGTTCATAACCATTCCTTTTTTCCATTCATCACTCCCTTTCAATTTATACTCTACAACTTCGTTCTACTTGGTTTTATACTGTTATTTTTCACTTCTCTTCTATTGCTATCTGAATTGTTATTATATTGTCCTTCATCTTCCTCCTTCATTTGAAGAATTTGTATTTTCTTCATTCCTTGGACTTCACAAATCCTTGTCTACCTTCATCAAGTGACATGGATGCATCCTGAAAAATGCTCCTTCATGTCTGATCAATACACATTGATGTTCTTTACCACAAAACTTTAGCAGGAACATACCATCCTTTATAGTTTTGTCTTCTATAATAGACACGGTCACCTGTCACAAAACCTTCATCTGCATAAGTCCTTATATTGGATCTCAAAATTCTTTCGTTTGATTCAGCTTCCATGAAGCTTTTCCTCACTGCATGTAGGGCATCTAAATTTATTCTAATCATATCACTGGTTGTTGCAGTTACCAATGTAGGTAACGGATCATTCAAAACTGAGTGGGTGTTAATATTTGACCCAAATACAAGCTCATTTGGACTATATCCAGAATGATTCTGAAGTGCATTTTTGGCACTAACAGCCCAAGCTAAAGTTATTTATGGCTCACATTTTTCATCATCTGATGTTTTTTTCATTGTTTCAGCAATTATTAGATTGTGACATTCCACGGTACCATTGCTGAATGGACTTTCTGCAGCTGTCGTGCATGTTTCAATATTCAGCTTTTCGTTTATCTGTTGGTAACCCTCATTATTAAACTCTCCTCCATTGTCACTCAAAAATCGCTTAGGAGCTCCAAAATAAGATACCTACATTAAAAATGTGTTGCAAATAATTTCTCCACTCTTTTTGGTTTTAATCAATCTGGCAGCAGAGTACGTAGTGGATGTATCAATCAGGTACAGAATCCAGCATTGGTTATGTTGATGTTCCTTTAAATCCAAACATACAGTGTCATTAAACCTTTTACCAAGAGCCAATCTTACAACTGGTCGAGGAGAGGGTCTTCGAAACCTCTGACAAACTGAACAAGAATCACAAACATCTTTGATCTAATTCAGAAATTCCTTATCATGAAATGCCTTACTGCCTTTAACCAAAGCTATTAATTTCTCTTTAGATGCATGAGCAAACAGTCTGTGTAATTTCTCAGCCGTTCTCCTTTTTTCCACTCTAGAGAATCCTCTTAATGTCTCACAATGCAACACTATGCCCGGTGCATTTTTAACCTTAAAGAGCATATTAGTTAGCGGCAGACTATAATGTCCAGAAGTTGTGATTTGCCATTTTATATATCTGCCAAAAATTTGACAGCTGTCATTTTTCAAATTTAATAGTATTCCTGCAGTTTTCATAGATTTATGACTTAATAACAGGGGTAAATCATTTTTTACAATGTCAGCCTCAATATAACCTCTGATACCTTTTATACCCCCTATTGTTACAGGAAATTTAACTGTTTTAATGGCTTTCACTTCCACTCCATCTCCAAAACAAAATGTTCTGTTTGACCTAACAGTTTCCACTAACTGTTTATCTCGGTCATTTAATGTATCAAAGAATATGTTAAACCAAAGTTCTTCAGCAACAGTTCGTGAACAAGCAGAGTCCAACACTGCCATACCCAATGTCTCCTTCACAAGATTGGAAACTTTTACATTAGAATAAGAATCATTTATCAATGTACGATAACATGAATTAACATTAAACAAAATAAAGTTCACCTGGTTTGAGTCAACAACAATGTTGATATTGTTTCTAGAATTGAAACTCATACAATCTCAGCAAAATGCTTACTTGAATTACATTTAAAACAACGCATTCTCTTACCTTGTCTGTTCATAGGATTTATTTTATATCTCCTCTAATGTCTTTGTTCCTTGATACTTCTGTATCTATTGTAATTTACTGTTTCAATGTCTTCTTCAATGTATCTTTCATCGTTGCATATGTCAAGCTAGAACATGTGGCCCTTGTTAATTTTTCATTTTCCTCTGATACATTTACTGCATTCAAAACAAAAAAAGGCCTGGACTCCTTCTGGCAGAGTAATTCCAAATTTCCATAATTTTTGGTTTAAAAATTCATATCGTACCAGAAATTCATTTATATTAACTCCGGACGCCCTTTTGTATGAATAAAATTCCTTAAATGACATATATGTCATCGTGTTCTCACCCAGTCAGTAAATTTCGTCCAATTTGTCCATAATTATAGTCAGTCAATTTGTTCCACCGATATCCGTTGTGGCCAAATGTCGAACACATTCTTTTATATTTTCTGACAGTGACAAAAATACTGTTGGGCATTGTTTCTCTCTAGACAAATCTGTAAATATCTTGCTTCCATTCTGCATAAGAATCCTGACTTTTACTACACGAAGCCATCTTTCTTTTAATTGTGTTTCAACATTTGCTAAACAAAATAACTTTTTATCACACAAAGAAGAAGACAGCTTCTGCTACCAATGTTGATCCGTGTCACTTCTTCTTTTCAACTGGAAACCCTTGACCATTCGTGCACGTCGCCATCTTGTCTTCCAAAAACAACTAATTAAGGGAAGTCACTCTCAATGTTTTACCTTATATAAAGGAAGCGACTCAGAGACAACTAAAAGGGAGATAACTCAGAGACAACTTAAACAATGCTATGTAACAGACATATGTTTCTCTCCTTCGAGTATACCAGTTGACCCCGTCTCAACCAAGACAATTGGAATCCCCCCTTGGTATACTACCAGAAATTGAACTCCACAGTGGATAATTCAACTTTTTTATGGAAAAACAAATTTATAAAAAAAACAAGAGCAGGTGAAACACTCTTTAGCCTTGGTAGGCAATCACCTAGAGATGGTGTCTCGATAAAATCACTGGTCCCCATCACCTCACTGGGTTGGCGTCAGGAAGGGCATCCGGCCTATAAAAATCTCGCCTCAAATAAGGAAATGACTTCTAAAGAAAATCGTTTGCATTTCAGGTTATGTAGTTTAAATGTTGGAAGCTTACGTGGAAAGTAGTGATATTGTTGAGTTTCTAGAGAAAAATGTATTGACCTGTGTTGTGTCCAAGAAACTCATTGGAGAGGTAGATCTGCTAGAATGATTGTGGGAAAGAATGCAAGATATAAACTATATTTGATTGGAAATAAAAAGGGAACAGGTGGTGTATCAAAGAAAAGCGGAAACGTCAGAGTCAGTGGATGAAAGGTTTAGTGGATAAGGATGTGTATCTGGAGGCAAAGAGAAAAACAAGAGCAATATACAAAGCCAAGAAAGAGGCTGAGAACGCCAGGTTTCCAGATATACTACGAAGGGATGTACAAAAGAATGAAGTATTCAGGATAGCTAAACAGATGGCAAAGACAAATATGGATATTGTTGGAGGGAAGTGCATTTGAAATTACAATGGAGTGTTAGCAATAAATGAATAGGACAAAAGGAATGATTGGAAACACTATTATGAAAGATGGTTGAATACTGAATTTTCATGGAACCAAGAAAATCTAGAAGTTGCAAAAGCAGTATCTGGTCAAACTATAAGAATCGAGTAAGAAATGGTACGGGAAGTTGTGAGTAAGATGAAGAAGAGTAAGGCTGCAGGACCCTCAAGTATTGTTGTTGCAGAAATGTTGAAGGTTGCGGGTGAAACAGACATTGAGATGATCACAGATTTGACAAATCAGATCATAAAAGAAAAGGTTATCCCGAAAAACTGGGAACTTAGTACAATTGTGAAATGTTACAAGGGTAAAGAGGAAGCACTAGATCGAAGTAATTACAGAGGCTTAAAGTTGATGGATCAGGTCCTGAAAGTGATTGAGAGAATAATTGAACAGCAAATAAGAAGTCAGATAAGCATAGATGAAATGTAGTTTGGTTTTATGTCTGGGCAAAGTACCACTGAAGCTATATTTATCCCAAGACAAATGCAAGAAAAGTAATTTTATAATAAGACAAAACTATTTTGCTTTTGTTGATCTGGGTGAAGCTTTTGACAGAGTGCTAAAAGAGGTTGCTTGGTTGGCTTTGCATAAACTAGGGGCAAATGAGTGGTTGGTGAAGGTTTGTTCAAGCAATGTACAGAAATGCTCAAAATCGTATTAGAAATAATAGCACATTTAGTGTTTAATAATAAAGTAGGAATACATCAAGATTCTGTATTGAGTCCGTTGCTTTTCATTTTCTTAGACTAAGGAGTTCCGTACGAGTTGTCCGGAAGTGATGCTGTATGCTGATGATTTAGTACCTGTCTGTCAAACACTGGAAGAACTACTTGTTAAGTTAAATCTTGGTGGAATACTATGGAAAGTAAAGGTCTGAGAATGAATGTTACCAAGACCAAAGTGATGATCAGTGGTTGTAGTGTTGGAAAGCTTCCAAAATGTGGAAAATTCTCCTGCTCAGTTTGTGGAAAGGGAGTCGGGTGCAATTCAATTTTTTTTGTGAGCATTGAGTACAAAAAAGTGTAGTGGAATTACTGGTAGTTTGAGATAGGATAGCAACTTTGTGTACAAGAAGTGTAAGACAATGAAGATGGATGAGAACTCGGAGAAGGTATCTGGATGGCTATTGAGGTTTTCCGGAAGATTTGTTACTCTCAGACAGAACAGTGTATAAGGTTCACATTGCCTTTTAATGCCTAGCAGAACCAACACTTTAAGCTAGGAAGTAAGTGTAGTATCTGTTCCGATGGATACTGCACCCTATAGACCGGTGTCGTCTTGTCCTTTGGGGCTTGATTCCGCCGGTCTATGGGTTTGTCCTGTGCAGTTCTAGGAGGTCCACCCTCCCAGGCCTTGCCTCCCCTCTTTGGGGAGGAGTAAGTTTATTGCTTACTGCCTGAGGCGCCCCTACCAGGGAATGCCGACGGGGCTGCCCAGGGAATTTTTCATGGCCAGAGTGCTCACTTTCTCGGGCGCTGGCTTTTCAAACCCCACTTTCCCGACCCGACCTTGAGTCACATCTTACTTGTGGAAGTAAGATAAAACTGGTCTTGTGCCTAACCTCCTGGAGAGGAGGTAAATAAACACACATACAACCTGACCATATCAGCAGCAGTCAACAAACAGCCGTACATACATTCATATACACAAGACTACGATTAACAAAAATAACTTTTTTAACTATAAACAAAATAAACTTTTCTTTATTTAAAAACACAAAGGAACAATTTCTTTCTGTTATTGTAATATATAATGCTGTAACGTAATCTCTTTTGTAAAAAAAAAAAAAAAAGAAGATATCACTGATCAAGAATATGTATATTTTTTAAAAACTTTATTTGGTCCTCAGCTTGGGAGATAAAAAAAAATGGAGAGAAAGAGAGGTGGGGGGAGAATGTATATTTCCGTGGGCTTGACTGCCCCACTCCTCTTATTTAAAATTTTCGCATTTAAGGGTACAACCGGAATGAGTCATCTCACTATCTCTGTGGAGACCACAAAGTACATGCGACCCGTCTCCCCCAGCTGACCTGACACCAGGTTCAGTGCAACCCTTTTGCTACCAACGGGAAAAAGAGGAAGAAAAATTTTAAACTACTAGACACAATCTACGCCAAGGCTTGTGAGTGAGATGAAGAAAAATTTGTCGCTCCAAAACACGACAGAAAATGCGACAACTGATAAAACTTTGAAGGAAGTATTTGTGCAAAATTCCTGAGCATTAGGAACTGCCAAACTGTCTGGCATCGATACGGACACCGATACAAAGAGAACGCCCTGGACATGTCCTGCTCAGTGCCAAAGGCATATAAAAAAAATAGTCAAACGAGATAACCATAGTATACTCAATCAATCAGTATTATTTGGACTCTCCCCTGCAACCGGTAACTGCAAACCGTTGACAACTGCCTACAACTGCTCAAAGATTTACGCACTTCCTACAAACCATCTTTCTATCACGCTGAGTTTTTCTTAATATTGTATATATATTTTCGCTTGGTCTAGTTACGTATCTGTTAAGACCCCATCCCGTACTATTTTTGTTTTGTTTTATATCTTGTCCCTCCTTATACATTTTATAAATAAACTTTGTTATTTTTTTAACTCCTTAACTTGTGTTGGTCTTCCGTTCTTTCACAAAGTGTTTGTTGTCTGTCTCTTCATTTTTAGGGGTGTTGTGAGAAAGAGTCCCATTCCCCTCTTGTTCGGTGTGTATGCATATTTGAACGTGAGGACCTAAATCTTTTCATTTCTTTTTTCTTTCTGTTGCGTGACCGTCTTGTCAATCCCAACGAGACACGACCATAACAATGCATTTTAGTGAATGTATATATAGACTGTATTTTTAGTGAATGTATATATAGACTGTATTTTTTGTGAATGTATATATAGACTGTATTTTTTGTGAATGTATATATAGACTGTATTTTTTGTGAATGTAAATATAGACTGTATTTTTTGTGAATGTATATATAGACTGTATTTTTTGTGAATGTATATATAGACTGTATTTTTTGTGAATGTAAATATAGACTGTATTTTTTGTGAATGTATATATAGACTGTATTTTTTGTGAATGTATATATAGACTGTATTTTTTGTGAATGTATATATAGACTGTATTTTTTGTGAATGTATATATAGACTGTATTTTTTGTGAATGTATATATAGACTGTATTTTTTGTGAATGTATATATAGACTGTATTTTTTGTGAATGTATATATAGACTGTATTTTTTGTGAATGTATATATAGACTGTATTTTTTGTGAATGTATATATAGACTGTATTTTTTGTGAATGTATATATAGACTGTATTTTTTGTGAATGTATATATAGACTGTATTTTTTGTGAATGTATATATAGACTGTATTTTTTGTGAATGTATATATAGACTGTATTTTTTGTGAATGTATATATAGACTGTATTTTTTGTGAATGTATATATAGACTGTATTTTTTGTGAATGTATATATAGACTGTATTTTTTGTGAATGTATATATAGACTGTATTTTTTGTGAATGTATATATAGACTGTATTTTTTGTGAATGTATATATAGACTGTATTTTTTGTGAATGTATATATAGACTGTATTTTTTGTGAATGTATATATAGACTGTATTTTTTGTGAATGTATATATAGACTGTATTTTTTGTGAATGTATATATAGACTGTATTTTTTGTGAATGTATATATAGACTGTATTTTTTGTGAATGTATATATAGACTGTATTTTTTGTGAATGTATATATAGACTGTATTTTTTGTGAATGTATATATAGACTGTATTTTTTGTGAATGTATATATAGACTGTATTTTTTGTGAATGTATATATAGACTGTATTTTTTGTGAATGTATATATAGACTGTATTTTTTGTGAATGTATATATAGACTGTATTTTTTGTGAATGTATATATAGACTGTATTTTTTGTGAATGTATATATAGACTGTATTTTTTGTGAATGTAAATATCATTGTTAACTTATGAGCTGCCTTTCCTTTTTTTCTTCGGTAAACTATCTCTTCATATATTTTGAGTTGTCGCTGTTTTATAAACTCACAAAGTAAACAGAATACCAGGAGGTGCTGAAGAGCGTGTTGAAGCCCTGGGTGAACGAGATCGCCACCGGACGCCCCATACGTCTTCCAGCAGGACTCTGCTCCTGCACACAAGGCCAAGACGACCCAAGCATAGCTACTTAACAATGTTCCTCCCCACTGATCACTGGACTCGTGAACGCTCTCCTCATCCGACTGCAACCCCTTGACTATTTCGGGAGCATGATCGAGACCAAGACCAACAAGCATGCCTACAACACGGTCGACTATCTGAAGGCTGCCATCGTGGAGGCATTCGTCGCTATAGACAAGGACATGGTCGCCAAAGTGTGTGACTCATTTCTACACTGGCCTTGAGATGGTCGTCTCCGTTGGCAGCGATGGTAACATTGAAAAATAATGTATGTAACTTTTGTTTTTATTGCCAATTTCGTTTTCTTTTTGTCAAGTGTCGGATCTTGCTGTAACACATTGAATTTTAGTGAATGTATATATAAATGTTATTATTGACCTATAAGCTGTCTTTTCTTTTTTTTTTCTTTGTCAATCATCTCCTCATATATTTTTAGTGGTCGCTGTTTTATAAATCCACGATGCTCAGGTGTAAAGTTCTACTAAAATCTGAATAATCTACTCATTAGCATAAATCTATACATATCATTGTACGAAGTAAGCAGTTATTTATACACTTATTTAAACAACTCGGCATCTTAACAGGGTAATTGCTACAATCACTCAGAAGTCTGTAATAAAAACATGAGGTCACAATACAGCTTACAAACCTTTATTCAGCTTAGAATAGCTTTGTATAAACAGAGAAATTGAAGAGCTGTGATACAGAAAAATAGTTTGTCTGTGGATAACTATTTATACTCATCTATAGACTGGAGAGTTTTTATTCAAGGGAGATAATCTCCAGCTAGAAAGATGATTTGTGAAAATACTTTTTATTTCAGAGTCGTTTGATATTTCTATTTTCAACCCACTAATTTATCTACCATTTTTCAGATAAAAAATAAGAACAGTAAAAAAAACAAAAAAACTTACTCCATGTCAGTAATTTTCACTGCATTTTGTTCCAGTTGTTTGTTTAGCTTGGCAATATTGTCTGTGAGAATCTGGTTATTGGCCTCAAGTTGAACCATTCGGTTACTGTATTGATTATTTTGTTGTGTCAGTTCAGAAACATTTTTTGATTTGTCATCCAATTTGCATTTCAACTCTGTCGAGTTCGATGCTAATACATGGTTATCTGCCCTTAGTTTGCTGCAGTCGTCTTGCAGCTTCCTGAGTTTGAAATCAGTTCCATGTTCCTTTGTATCTTTCATTTCTTTCAACTCATCAATAAGTAACGCCTTCTCAGCACCCAATTTGATATTTTCACCAACCAGTTGTTCAACCTAATTAAAATTACATCAAAATAATCAAATATTCTTGAAAGGGAAAACAAATTTATAACATTCATTTTTGTAAAGTAAAAGAAAGACAAATTGGAACTCTTTAAAATAATAATGAACTCATTATGTACAAGTGCATTATAACTCATCAAAAGTGCATTAATATGGGATTTTATAGTCTAGAAACTTTCATGTCCTGCTACAATTTTAATTTTATGTTATTAGTTTGTGAATCTGATACCAGGGCGGCACCACTTCCTGTTTGTTGCAATATGTCTCCAAATCTAACTGCAGCTGAGTGTTTTTCTTTGGGCATATTGCGGGTGTCAATATTGTATAAACAAGCTTTTAAGGATTTATTATAATTATGTATGTGGATATATATATATATATATATATATATATATATATATATTAGTCTAAAGAAGCTTTGAGTCATTTTAAACAAAAGAAAAAAAAAAAAGAAAAGAAAATGCAATTTAAATTCCCAGAGAAACTAACTAAATCCAAGATATTGCAGACTAGCATTCGTTGGAAAGTTCATAAAAAAAGGGGATTTAAGTATCTAACAGTGAAACAAAAACAGGGGACCATAACTTAAGCGTGAAATATTAAAACGGGTATCATCAGCTGTTTACCATGTAATATATATATAAAAAATTACATAAACAATATTACAGTTTTAAGTCAATCAACTAACGTTTCGATGCATCGAAACATTGGTTGATTGACGTAAGACTGTAATATTGTTTATGTAATTATATAAATGCTCAACTTGTTATTGAGCACTTTTGAAAATATTGGTTTTATGTTCATCTTATTGGTCCCCCGATTTATAAAATTGGGGGACTTATGTTTTGAGGCATGTCCGTCTGTCTGGATTTTTCTCTGCAACCATCCATTGAATTTCTCTGAAATTTTGCATGAAGTTGTAACTTTGGTCAGGTTAGAAAGTGACATTCTCCGATTTTTGAAAAAAAAATCTGGTTAGCCCCCCAGGGGGTCAAAAGGCCCCGAAATGACAAAAAATTACATTTTTTGCCCCATAACGTTTCATCCATCCATTCAATTTCTCTGAAACTTGGCCAAAATGTGGAGGCAATTGTTCCTAATAGAAAATAAGTATCGCTGACCTTGGAAAAATCTGGTTCGCGCCCCAGGGGGTCAAAAGCCCCCAAAATAGCAAAAAATTACCCTTTTCTCCCATAACGTTTGATCCATCCATTCAATTTTTGTGAAACTTGGCCAAAATGTAGAGGCAATTGTTCTGGATATAAAATGAGCATCCTTGACCTTAGAAAAATTCTGGTTCGCGCCCCCAGGGGGTCAAAGGGGGGTTAAAAAATGCCCCAAATTACCCAAATTTATTGCATTTTACACTCGCCACATCAAGTCACATACAGAGGGGGACCACGCACGCACGCGTGGCTTGTTAACATATTTGAACTTGATCAATCAATATATAAATATATATATATATATATTTATTTTGTATAAAACTTTTTATTTATACAAACATATTTGCAAACATGTTCCTGCTCGAGCATGAAACCGGCTGAACAGCCTTAGGCCACCGTTTAATATGGATGCGAAAAATGAATTAGAATATATACACCTACATTAGTGTTCACAACAGAAAGTGTGTATTTAATTTACACAAAGATTTTTAATCTTAGGTTTAAAAAATATTTTTGCTGTGTAATTTATTTGTAATTTGATTGTTTTCTTTTCAATATTTATATATTAGCAATATTTATATATTAGCAATGTTCCTGTAAATGAGACGTTTTAAGAGAAGTTATGATTTGGATTATTTGACCTACTATTCTCATTTTGGTCCTTACAAGCTGTGTAAATATTTACGGCTGTGTTAATGCCGACCTTCTTCAGGTGCATTTTTTTTTTAATTTGAGAATCTTTATGTCGAACCCAACTTGTACAGAATTTCGGACTGAACCTTTTATTTAATCCATGGGGTTAGATTGTTTTCGTTCCATCAGCTCGACCCGGTACAAGCTTTATATTATATTTAGTTATTATCGCTTGTAGTAAGGATTGAAACTTGAACTTTAAAAAGACTGTCACTACAACTGATTGTTAACCAACGCTATTACCTGTTATGCCACATGTCCATGTGGAAAATTCTAGTATGAATTTTAAAAGCTTAAATCTAATCTTGTCTAGGTGGGTAGTATTACTATTCTGGGTAATGATATCGAATATGACCCAATTTCCGAGAACTTCACGTCGGCAGTGTTTGGGTATGTTACGTAAACACCCGAGAGATGCTGAGGTGAATGTTCACAGACGATGACTTCGATACATTGCTGCGTCATATTTTTTCAGTTTTATTTTCAAGAAAAATAGCAAATAACAAAAAAAAAACTAACAAAACATAGCAAAATTACTGTTAATAATTTTTTTTTTTAACAAAATAATGTTAAACAATTGTTAATAAATAAATTTTTTTTTTTTCATTTGTTTTTGTATTCAGTCAACTGGTTAAAAAGTAGGTTTTTTGTGTTTCTTAAAACTGAAAAATAATTTTTTGTATGTGTTTTGTGGGGCTTTTTTGACATTGTCTTTTTTAATCAGTCGGGTTAGGCTTAAACAGTCTTGCATGTCCTGAGCCTCCGATCTGACAAGGATTTTGTAACAAATGGTCTTTGCAGACCTCCCTCAAAAAATTCTTCCAATCGGTCTGCATGTTCAGTGATCCAACGCTGCATTCGTTCCATGTCGTCTGCCAACTGACAGATAATTGGCTAATCGCCGTGGCATCTCTCGGGTGTTTACGTAACATGCCCGAATGCTACCGACGCAAAGTTCCCAGAAACTGGTTCATATTCGATATCGGTACCCTATTCTGCTCTAGGTCTACTTAGAAAGCCATTGTCTCTCAACATATGCACTGCTTATTTTAGACGTCTTACTCTCCACCATTCTTCTATGTCTATAATTTTTACTTCATCCTACAAAAGCAGATGGTTTCCATTTTCCTTTTACATGTGGTCAGCCATACCCGACTTTTCAATATCTCTACATATTACGGCTTTCCGATGTTCTTCTAATCTTACTTGTAATGGGCGGCATGTCTCACCTTTGTATACACAGTTTATGGTGTTTTCTATAAGAGACTTGACTTGGATGAGATGTTTTCGGAGAGTTGAGTCACTCCTGAATACTGTTCTGGATTACATATCCTCTGAATTTTCTCAAACAACCGCTTTGTAGATAAAATAAAGAAATAGTATCGGAACAGTTAAACAGAGGTGTCGCCAAGATCAAGTCCAAATGAATGTTAATATCTCTCTCCAGTGTAAAAAAAATAACGTCGTTCAGTCCAACATAAAAAAATCCAGCACTATTCTCTCCTTTCGTTCGCTTTACGATCCCACGTTCACAACGATCTCCGCGTCTCTAAAACTCCTACTCCTGGACAATGACCCAGCATTCTGCAGTAAGAGTTTTAGAGACGCGGAGATCGTTGTGAACGTGGGATCATAAAGCGAACAAAAGGAGAGAATAGTGCTGAACAACGTTTTTTTTTGTCGTCAGCGTGCGTTTTCGGGTTCGCCCCACACACACAGCATACCAGACGCTGCCTCTTAGAACGGCGCCGACAAGTGTCTGCATTTACGTCAGTCGGCCGCTCTCCGTTACATAAACTGGCCGTGGTGAGTTTGTCCTTTGATGTTTGTTATGACCCTGTTTAGGGGCCGGAATGAGAACACGGACACAGGGTTTAGGTAAAACAAATCTATTGGAGAAAAGTATATACAACAGAGGAACAGAGTACTGACTGCCAGTGTAGACTGGGGTTGGCTACAATGGTATTTAATTCCCTCCCACCACAGGAATATGTGACACAAGGTCGGTAAGGTGGAGAGATCAAGCCAGCGCCCCTAAAGAAGGAGCACTCTGGCCTAGCAAAAATAGCCTGGGCAACCTTGTCGGCATTCCCCGGTAAGAACGCCTCAGGAAGCAAGCAATAAACTTACTCCTCCCCCAAAGAGGGAAGGCAAGGCCTGGGAGGGTGCACCTCCTAGAACAACTCAGGACAGTATACCTCAGCCCGGCAGATAAAAGGCCACCCAAATGGCCCAGTTCCTGCCGGACTGATTGTCGAGAACGAATTCTTGACTGGTATTACCCCATCCCGACGTCCCTAATCAACCAAAGTTAATGAGAGACTGATCGGGCTGGGGTTAGGCTCTACAAGTGAGAAGCGTAATGCTTCCAGTATTTATTGAGAATGGAAGAGTCCAATGTTCGTCATAGGTATGGCACCATAACAATGTTTGATCCAGATTTCTTGGAGCTGATGTCATGATTTCTGGATAGTTATTTTGGTGGAGGGTTTCTCCTAGGTGGTCCATGTCATCTTGATATGTATTGGTGTTACTTCATATTGCCTTTGTCCAATAGTGAAGGCAATGGACGATTCCGTTCTTTACATTGTATAAATGGTGAGAGTTGAAGTTGAGGTCTTGTCCAGTGAAAGTCGATTTTCAATGTACGGATGACCTGAACCCCTGCTGAGTGAGAATGATCAACATATCTAGGAAAGACAATTTGTTATTATGTCTCTTCTCCATGGTGAACTGTACAGTTGGAGTTCACATGGTCCAGCAATACTTGAACATCCTCCTGATGAGGCCAGAGTATGAACATGTAATCCACATATGAAAGCCACATTGTGAATCTAACAACAAAGATGAGAACAGTAGTCTGGATTGTCCAAATTATCAATCCTAATCTCAAGAATTCGAAACATGAGAGAAGTTAATACTGCATTCTATAAATTTAGTCGTATATTCATAATTGAATCCAAAAAATGTTATCATTGACAATCATTTGATTATAACCATATTTTTTCTTACTCTGAATTATTATTAGAAAACAGAAACTCTACAGAATTAAAGTAAAAATAATTGTTAAATTATTCAAATAAGTGAAAAAAAATTGTTTAATTAAATTTTGCTATTATTATTATTAAAGATTACTAAATAATTTGAATTAATTAGAATAATCTGTTTATTTTTTATATTTTTTATTTTTTATGGAAATCGCTCTAGACAAGTCATGAAGCCACTTAATGTAAGGAGCTAAGAATAAAATACTACTTCAAGGTCAAAAACTAGCCAACGATAAGTGTTAAATGGATAGATTCCGACCCCCAAAACAGCAATTCTTCCCCCTTTTTCAGAAACATTGCTCATGGAATGTGAGGACTAAAGGACAAAATAAGGGAAGCGAGAGTTACGATGTTGCTGAAAGTAAACCGAAAGTTCACTTTCTACTTCTGAATTCAATTTAAACATTTTTGGATTAGTATTTGAAGATAACAGGGTCAGTTGGCAGAGGAAGATTAAGGAAAACATGGGAGGAACCGATAAGGATAGATTTAAGAGAAAGAGGAATAAATAAAACCCTGGCCAGAGATAGGTTAGTTTGAAGTCAATTTCTAATTCTAATTCTAAAAGTCGTCCAACACATGCCAACATATAAAACATACGTTAAACCGAATTTAATCAAGTTTTAATTGATAAAAATAAAGTAAATGTTAGATCATCATCATCATCATCATCATCATCATCATCATCATCATCATCATCATCAATTTAACATTTATTTTATCATTCGTTCCTAGAAAATCCCATCTGTGGAACACGATAGCACGAGACTACTTCCCAATCGACTACAGCATGATTGTCTTCAAGTCTAATGTAAACAAATACTTGTTGAACTGTCATCTTGGATAATCAATTCCTCTTAAGTAATCTTCTGTCCATTCTATCCATTGTTTCCAATCCTTTCGGTGTGGCAATCATTGTCCAACTGACGATCATTTTAACCCTTATCCTCGAGTGGCCCTCGGGCCTATATAGATGGTGAACCATCAGTAAAGAAATTAAAAAATCCGAGATAGGTTGGTTTGGAAGTCAATAATCTTATATTGCCCACAGGATAAGTATTTACGTTGTGTTCAGTGTATATAGAACCTGGAATGATAAGGTTTATCGATTGAAAAGCGTGTGAGGCGAATCTGGTAGTATTTCCAAGTATGATAGTCACCCGAAGAAGGCCAAGTGCACAGCATCTGAAATATTGTCTCATTATTAAACAAAATGTAAATGTTTACCTTTTGTTTCAGTGTGTTTTCTTGGAATGTTTGATTCTTATCAGCTTGTGTCTGCATTTCATTGACCAACTGCCACAATTTGCCCTGAGAACATTCTGGCAGCTGTTGGAAGTTTTCCAAACTCTCGTCTAATTTGGCAGGTGTTTCTAGTTTCGTGGAGGAAACATTACGGTTTTCTATCTGGGAAGAAGAAAAAAAGAAATGCCGTAACAATTTTTGAGAACTGTTAATCAGTCTCTATAAAAGATCTGCCATTGGTCCGTCCATTCATCCGTCCGTTTGTCTGTCACACTTCAGATTGAAATAACATTTTCATCGCTAAATGTGCAGATTGAATGGATGAATCTAAAATACGAGGCTCTATCCATTGGGCTGTCGATCATATATATATATATATATATATCGAAAAAGTAGAGCACTGTAATGGTAGTATTAACACAGCTTGACGTCACTAGCTTTATAATGCATCGTTCGTTCCCTTAAAAAGAACTAGAACACTGGTCGTTAAGCCCGCCGATAACTTGTTAAAATTATCATCGTTTATTCGCTGTTTACAATTGGCCCAGTGGTTAAAGATGTCGGATTTGAGTTGAAAAATACTTGTAATCCGGGGTTTCGAATCGCATGACCGATAGTGAATAGTCATATCTCTATGCTGATGAGTCCCGATTGAAAAAGGACGAAACGTATACGTACATAGATAATAAACAATAACAAATATTATTATATATATATATATATATATATATATATATATATATATAGATGAAAGAAGAGGGATAAACATGTACAAATGACAAATTTATTTCAACTTCGATTGTTTAATGCAAGGTGTACTCGGTAAAAACATGTTTATTATTCTTTCCTTAAGCCAAGGCTTTTCAAAGATCAAAATCTTATCATCAGAGGAATTACATAGATAGATAAATTGGCAGTGGAAAAGCCAAAATTCAAAATTTGAAAAAATATTAAGTAATAAGCCTTGGCTTAAGGAAAGAATAATAAACATTTTTACCGAGTACACCTTGCATTGAATAGTCGAAGTTGAAATAAATTTGTCATTCGTACATGTTTATCCCTCTTCTTTCATCTATCTTTATAATGGCTCTATCTCGTATATTGAGCTTAAACCATTTCACTATAGGTTCTATCTACTAAAAGTATACTTTTAGTTTCATATTTTATTTTATATATATATATATATATATATATATATATATATATATATATATATATATATATATATATCTTTGTAAGATCAGTGGGAGAAAAACTCCAGCAGAGTGCTCATTTTGTTTTTAGAAAATTCAAAAATAAGAGCGTAATATTTATTTTTATATGTATTACAGAAGATCAGAACAACATTGGTACCATCGGTTTCGAATCTGCCTAAGGGGAACAGCACGTGATCGTCCTTTGTAGACCCTCCTCAGCCTCTGTTATATATATATTTTTTCAAATGTTTTCGACACGATTTTGGCCTTTCCCTCTGATAAGTCTCACTCATTAAACATTCAAGATATATAACTCTGTATTTTGTTCGTCTGAGTGATGACATATATATATATATATATATACTAGACAAAATGCAATCTGTTGGGTCATCCATTGAGACCCGGTTAGATTGTTTGAATCAGGAAAAAGTGAGTTTGCAAAGTCTGTTATATTTAAAAAAAAAATAAATAAAAAGATAAAACGACAAATTACTCGTTATATCTTTCTCTCTCTCTCCCCTTCCCTCTCTCTTCAGCCATGAGTTAAATAGTATTAATACTTCTGATATTACCTATTGTTTATAATGGACTGTTCCAATATTCTACTTTATAGTTAGTTTTATTATAATAGACTGTTAATAAAGAGAGAGAGAGAGACAGAAGTGATAGTGGTAGATACTGTATAATATAAGAGCGGAGGATCAAACAACATTCAATGAAAAAGAGGGTGAAAGCAATAGACAAAAACTTAAAAAGAGATGGGTGACTTGGTGAGTAAATTGCAAATTACGGTTAATTAGAATATGCGCTAGTCAGGATCTGACTATTCTACATGAAACATCCAAATCTCTCCTCAACCACCTGATCCATGACTTGTCCACCGATTGGAGGAGGGCTGGCCTCATCTTTCCGGAACACAGAAAAGCTGGGATACAATCAGGATGAAGAGCAGGGTCGAATATTTTATGTCTTGCGATCAACACCGTCTGGCTGTCATCGGGAATTTAATTTAAGATTTTTATCTTTTTATATTTTTTTAAATGTATATACAGTTCAGTGTATGACTAGGTTTTACGTCTGCCGATTGGCGTGAGATCAGGGAATAAAATTCAGCAGCAAATAACTAAACCATCGCAAGTGGTTGCGCAACTGCCAGAACTGCTTGATATTTCTTTTGTACAGACTCTACAACTCATGGGTCTACAATGAAATGACAACTGCCCTGTATATTAATTCATGTACGCGCCAGAACAAATGAAGAAATAAGTCAGCAATCACAACAAACAAAATGTGATTACACTTAGTTTTTGTTTTCTTTCTTTGGAAAAACATCACAATGCAATGAGTCTCACTTCATCGGAAATCCCTCCCCCCCCTCTCTCTCTCTCTCTCTCTCTCTCTATCTCTATCTCTCTCTCTCTCTCCATTCTTTTGTTGTTACTTTGATGCTATTCAAAAGTAACTCTGCACCACAGACCCATTTGTAGCTTTTATGTATGTTTTCCGATGTACAGCGCCATCTGTTGCTAGTTATATTAAGCATGATTGCCAGCGCTAGTGTTCTTTTTCTAAATTGCAAATGGCAGAATAATCATGTAGAATATTGTAGATTTTTGCTCCAGGCAAGTGATTTGAATTGTCATCACATATACCAACACTGTGTGGATCATGATGCCATTGATAAGAGACCCTGTAAATTTGACCATAGTATTTACCAACTGTAAATAAGAAGTTGTTGTTTTAGAACATTGCTTTAAGGTTCCTCTGTCTTTTTGACATTTGAATGAAGAGATATATGGTCTCTAACATTCAAAATGGAAAAATAATCGGTTTGTAGCATGACGCGGTTGAGAATTCTCACTCTTCTAGCCAGAACAAATATGCACACGTCGTCTCATAGCAGTTGACTGTCTTGTTGACACGTCGTCGTAGTAGTAGTAGTAGTGGTGGTGGTGGTAGATGTTTTTTTCTTTCTTTCTTCTTCTTCGTTCTTTATAGCTTTAATAGTTGTGGCAAAGAAAGCAACAACACACCTATATCTTGCTCTGAGGTTTCCATTTGTATTTATTCTTTTTCTTTGCAACAAGCAAATTGAATAGTATCAGTCTTCCTATCGCAGCGGGATAGAGGACGAGCTGTGAAAAAACACGTCCGTTTTCCTTGAGACTAAAACCTCAAGAGAGCGAGATCACACTAGCTTATTCTACTACGTCGACTTCCCATCTGTGACGTCACTTCCTCCAAACATGTTAACATAATTTCTAGTGGAAATTTTCTCTCTACGTAATTTAATTTTGACGTGGAAATTTCCTTTTCTTCTAACTCACACAGTCACATACCAAATTACTACACACTGAACCCCAAATAATGTCATTAGAGTAGTTAAGTTTATATAAAGAAATAATATTATGTTTGATTTTTGTATCTATAGTGAAACAAAACAGAGCATAACAACAAAATGAAGATGAAAATAGATAAAAGTTATCAGTGTTTGCTGATTGGTCAATCCATTGGTCAATTTGTAAGAGTGTTCTCAGGTTCAATCTGCAGAAGCCGAGTTTCATAAATAAATAATTAAGAAATAGTTTGTTTTGCCAGTTTTTGCTTGTTTGTCCCCCGATTTTATAAATCGGGGGACTTATGTTTTGAGGAATGTCCGTCCGTCCGGATTTTTCTCCGCAACCATCCATTGAATTTCTCTGAAATTTCGCATGAAGTTGTAACTTTGGTCAGGTTAGAAAGTGACATTCTCCGATTTTTGAAAATAAAAAATGCTTAGCCCCCCAGGGAGTCAAAAGGCCTCGAAATGGCAAAAAATGATATTTTTTGCCCCATAACTTTTCATCCATCCATTCAATTTCTCTGAAACTTGGCCAAAATTGGAGGCAAATTGTTCCTAATAGAAAATAAGTATCGCTGACCTTGGAAAAATCTGGTTCGTGCCCCCAGGGGGTCAAAAGCTCCCAAAATAGCAAAAAACGACCCTTTTCTCCCATAACGTTTGATCCATCCATTCAATTTTTCTGAAACTTGGCCAAAATGTAGAGGCAATTGTTCTGGATATAAAATGAGTATCCTTTACCGCAGAAAAATTCTGGTTCGCGCCCCCACGGGGTCAAAGGAGGGGGGTTAAAAATACCCCAAATTGCCCAAATTTATTGCATTTTACACTTGCCACATCGAGTCACATACGCGGCTTGTTTTGACTTTCTACTTTTCTCTTTTCTTCTTTATCACTTTTCTTTTAATAGTCTCCGGCCCTCCATTCTATAACATCTGCAAGACAAGGACAATAAACAAAAATAGGGATCTACCTGCTTCTTCGAAGGAAAAATATGACCCAAGGTCATTTTCATTATATCAGCACCCAATAACCTTAGTCCCATCAGTATTCCGTTCAAAATCTTCCCCTCCTTTTTTGTGGAATGAGGTAGCTACTGGCTGGAAGGAAGTTCGGATCTCCTGTGACTAGGTCGAATTTGTTTTATTTACGCTCTGGTCTATCCGTAAAAGGAAAGTTCTTGAAAAATAAAATTCATGTATTCTCCACCAACTGCCTTTTGCACCTCTTTCTCTCTCCACTTCACTTTGCTCACTGAGCAGGAACTCTTCAATCAAGAGTACAGTTTTTATACTGTTAAATCCACCCCTATGCAAATTGACTCCCCACCAGAGCCATCTAGTGGTTAGAGACTCCAAACAGCCAATTTACAAAGGGGGGATAACTCAAATGGCACTTAACCACATACATGTAACACCAGAAGGCGTTCAGGCAAAAAGAAGAGAATAATTGACCAGAGAGAGAATGGATGTTATATGGCCTGCACTGTCTGAACTTATTCTGATCAACAGATGTTTGTACAAGAAGAGAAAGAAAGAAAAGTCAATAATCAGAACAAGTGAAATATAATTACTGTTAACACCAGTAAACCATTTAACAACAAAACTTGTTTTCTTCTTTTTTTTTTTGGAAAGACACTAAACCTACAACATTTCAATCTGAAATCGTTCGCTTTCTTTCTTTTTTTTACTTAAACGTCAATCTCAACTACGAACAAATTTGTAGCATTTATATCTGCTTAGAATTTACATTTGTGTCTCTCACTAGTTATATGAGGCATGACAGCCCTCGTAAGCACATTTCCAAAATTAGAAATGGCAGACTCAGCATAAAAAAAAAATAGTGACCTTTTTGCTGCCAGAATGTTTGTCACAGTTACAGATCCTGCACTGATAATACATTTTGTTTTCTATTCAATCTTGAATATAAAATCTATTCTTTTTTTAATCTTTAAAATTTTATTTAGATGTTTTGGACTGTTTTCCTCATCTTGGTTGTCACCATTTTTCACAACGTTTCAGCCGTTATACTTTTCCCGCTTTTTTCAGGCGCCTTTTGTTGTAGTCGTTAACCTTCTGAGAATTTTGAACTAATGTAACAGGACAATTTCTTTATCAAATGGTGAGGAGTGAAAATACTTAAGATAGAAAATTATAAAAGAATTAACAAAGAATTTAAATTGAAAATTAAGCAGAAAAAGAAAGGAGTTCCTAAGACTTGTTTTTTTTTTCTTTTGCTTCTCACCCACTCTTCTTTTGGGTTCCGAGTTTGGGTGATTGATGCTGATTGATGGGTGCCTGAGGTTGGAGACCTCTAACAAGGAAGATACTCAGAATTAATATCATATTTGGTCTTAAAGGGCCATCTGATTACTAGCAATAAAAATAACAGGAGAAAGATAAATGTTTGAATCCCTTCTGAAAACCGGGGGGGGGGGGATATTTTGCTTGAGAAAGAAAGAATAGTAGGAAGAGCCCTTGGTTTCTTGATAAAATAATTTTGTGGTGATTTATTTATTTTTTCCGTTCTTTTTATCCAAACAGAATTTTTGTTTTCAATAGGGAGTGCAAAAGATGGAAACGAGATTTTTTTCATCTACGTCAAATGGATAAAAATACCAACTCATTTCCTTACCAACTATCTTGACTAATCATACAATATTATAAGACATTTCTTTTTAGAACTTTATGACAAGTTTTTTCTCTACCCTAAATAATTCTGTTCTATTACTGACAGTGTTTTTTACTTGAGTCTCTGCTTTACACTGGTGCTACCAGATCAGGCTGTCTCAAGATATCGGCTTACTGATCAAAAATGCACTAAACATTGATGTTTTATTGTTTTTTTTCCTTTCTCTTTGCAAAACTCAATCATGTTCTGCAAAGCCCAAAACAAAAAACAGCAATTTCCCTCCCTCCCTCCCCTCTTTCATTTTCCTTCTACAAAACAACCAAACCAAACACCATTTGAATATATAAAGAACTTGAAGCATAAAAACTTTTGCGAAAATCACCGGATTCAGCATTAAATATGTAGCAGTTACCTCCTCCTTTCAAAACATAACTACACCGGTTGGCCGTTAGGTGGCGCTTTTTCACCGACAGGTGGCGCTGTAAAGCGACACCAGAGTTATCTGCCCTTCGGACTATAAAACCAGGTGCATAACGGAAATTCTCTCTCTTCTTCACCGACCGACCAGTCTCGACAGAACAACGCTGACACTAGCGTTCCATTTCAATCTTCTCTTCTGGTCAATTGGCCTCGGCAGAACGACGCTAATACACTAGCGTTCCGTCTCACTTTTCTCTTCAGGTCGATTGGCCTCGGCAGAACGACGCTAATACACTAGCGCTTCGTCTCACGCTTTTCTCTTGAACTGGTCTCAGCAAAACAACTACCAACACACGTTTCTTCCGTCAACACGTGGGCAAACAACGGTAAGAGTTCTCAACTCATTTTCTTTGTGTACGGCTTTCAAAGACTTTTCCTACGTCGGATTCATTTCTTCTTATACCTTTTCAAGAACTGTTTTTCCATCGACACACATGCATACATCACACACTTCATCATTCCACGTACACACACGTTCAATAAACCTTATTTGAACTACTTCATTTTGTTTATTAATTATTACTCTGTCTTTGCATGCAACATTGCTTGAATCAACTTTACACGTTTATAATCGGGGGAACACGACCCTCGATCCGAACATTGGTGACCCGACGTGCAAGCTTTGTTGTATGTGGCGGAGTAATTAATTTCGTACAAAAAAAAAAAAAAAATATATATATATATCATTTCTCGTTTTTTCTTTCGTGGTGAAACGAATTACGCACCCATCTTTTTCCTTTTTTTTTCTACCCACGTGGTAGAAATATACAAACAAACAAAAGAAAAGAAGCAGCCATCATTTTTTTTCCTGGCCACGTGGAAAACCCCAAACAAAGAAAAACAAAAACATTTCTCGGCTCTCCCCGAGTATAAAACAAATTACAATTTCATTTTTTCTCTTTCTCTACCCACGTGTCGGAAAATTATATACAAAGAAAAAGACAAACTTTTGCCAATCCTTTTTTTTTCTTTTTCGACGAACAAAAGGACCTTACAAGACGCCACTTCCTTTGTTTTGGACACGTGGAGATAAAAAGAAAACAAAAGAAAACAAACGCTCACGCTGCCCATCTTTTTCGTGACCACGTGTTGATAAAAAAAAAAAATTCAAAAAAATGCTGCCACTCTTTGCCATGACCACGTGTTGATAAAAAAAATTCAAAATAATGCCATCATCTTTTTCTCTTACCACGTGGAAATGAAAATTCAAACAAAAAAAGAAAATACGAATTTATTTTCTGTTTCAACAACAAGCAAAAAAGGAAGCTGCCATCTTTTTCCCTAACCACGTGGAAATGAAAATTCAAACAAACAAAAAAAAAAGGAAAATACGAATTTATTTATTTTTTCTTTCTTTTCAACAACAAAGAAAAAGAGAAGCCGCCATTCTTTCTCTACGTGGAAACTAACATTCAAACAAACTAAAACGAAAACAAAAAACGTCATTCCGTGTGTGAAACAAATTACAGCTCCATTTTTTTTCTTCTTTTTCCCTTCTACCCACGTGTTGGAAAAATATATATAAAAGAAAAGAAAACTACAAAACAGACAACACACGATGTCGAACATCACCAAGCCTCAAGACTTAATACTGGTTGTAAAAAGTCAGGCTCAGCAAGCACCAACATCACCCTTCAAGGGCTACCAACCCTCTTCAACAACTGGACGTTCATTGATCAACAGGAGGACACATCAACTTGAACAACCACATCTTCCCGGACATTCATCAAGCACCAAACATTTCCGGACATCACTGACGACACTATGGAAGAAATCACACCAGTTCAAAATGAGTACAACTGCACAAGCATGACTAAATACTCAACAACTGGACGTTCGTTGATCAACTGGGGGACACATCAACTCGAACGACGCACCAACACCAGTACAGACCCACTTGTACCTGGACCTGCTAACTCACTTGCAGACATTTGTGCATCTGATTTTGACCATAGTGTACCACCAATCTCAACAACTAGATGTTTGTTCATCAGCTCCACAACACGGACTAATTAACATGAACAACATCAACAACTGCACAGACTCACTTGTGCTCATTCATCAACTGCACAGACTCACTTGTGCTCATTCATCAACTGCACAGACCCACTTGTGCTTATTCATCAACAACTGCACAGACTCACTTGTGCTCATTCATCAACAACTGCACATACTCACTTGTGCTCATTCATCAACAACTGCACAGACTCACTTGTGCTCATTCATCAACAACTGCACAGACTCACTTGTGCTCATTCATCAACAACTGCACAGACTCACTTGTGCTCATTCATCAACAACTGCACAGACTCACTTGTGCTCATTCATCAACAATTGCACAGACTCACTTGTGCTCATTCATCAACAATTGCACAGACTCACTTGTGCTCATTCATCAACACTGCACAGATTCACTTGTGCTCGCTCATCAACACCGCACAGACCCACTTGTGCTCACTCATCAACAACCGCACAGACCCAAGCACCAAACATTCCCGGACAACACTGACAATTCAACGTTTGTTCATCAGCTCTGCATCACGCAGACTAATCAACATGAACAACGCCACCAACAAGTGCAAATTCGCTTGTACTCAGCATTTTTCGACCGCAGACTCACTTGTGCTCAAACTTGATGCAGACCCAATTGCATGCAAACAACACGCAGATCCACATGCGTTACAAACACTCAATTCCGCAGACGCACTTGCGATCAATCATTCAATACAGATGCAGAAACAGAAATAAGTAGCGTGCACACTACTTTTTCTAATCTTCAACAGCAAAACAGACATACCCACAAAGAATGCTTCTCATCTACAACTGTACATATTGAATAATATTTTCAATATTTTTCAATCTGGGGGGGGAGTCCTTGTAGCAGTTACCTCCTCCTTTCAAAACATAACTACACCGGTTGGCCGTTAGGTGGCGCTTTTTCACCGACAGGTGGCGCTGTAAAGCGACACCAGAGTTATCTGCCCTTCGGACTATAAAACCAGGTGCATAACGGAAATTCTCTCTCTTCTTCACCGACCGACCAGTCTCGACAGAACAACGCTGACACTAGCGTTCCATTTCAATCTTCTCTTCTGGTCAATTGGCCTCGGCAGAACGACGCTAATACACTAGCGTTCCGTCTCACTTTTCTCTTCAGGTCGATTGGCCTCGGCAGAACGACGCTAATACACTAGCGCTTCGTCTCACGCTTTTCTCTTGAACTGGTCTCAGCAAAACAACTACCAACACACGTTTCTTCCGTCAACACGTGGGCAAACAACGGTAAGAGTTCTCAACTCATTTTCTTTGTGTACGGCTTTCAAAGACTTTTCCTACGTCGGATTCATTTCTTCTTATACCTTTTCAAGAACTGTTTTTCCATCGACACACATGCATACATCACACACTTCATCATTCCACGTACACACACGTTCAATAAACCTTATTTGAACTACTTCATTTTGTTTATTAATTATTACTCTGTCTTTGCATGCAACATTGCTTGAATCAACTTTACACGTTTATAATCGGGGGAACACGACCCTCGATCCGAACAAATAACCCAAAAAAGGGTTGATATGACGTAAAACAAAACAATCAAACCAAACACCATGAATAAATACTTGAACATATAAAGAACTTGAAACATAAAATCTTTTGCAAAAATCACCGAATTCGGCATTAAATAACCTGAAAAGGGTTGATATGCCATAAAACAAAACAACCAAACTCTGCTTTACAGCTCACTTCAAATAGAGATCTACACTCGAGAAGAGGAAACATTGGTTACCATAGCTTTGTGAATAACTATTCAAAGGATACACAACAAAAAGTTGTCCTCATCAGATGATCGCCATCACCAACTAAAGTAGATTGCTCTCATTCTATGCGTTTTAGCTGTTTAGTGTCAGGTAATTTCCTTCTCAAACTCTCTGTAGAATTCACTCTAAAATATCTCTTAACCAACGCCTTTATGCACTGGACCATGTGAACAAGTGTTTCATAGGTGAAGGTCGCCAATCAAGTGACCCTCTGTTGTGGCTTGACTCTTGTCTGATGACAGTGATGATAATGGTTGTTTAGTAGCAATCTGCTTTTCCAGTCTGTCATCTTAGATTCAGATTGAATGTGCTGTCAACCTGAAAAGAATGCTTAAAAAAAACAATGACATCTGTTGTTATGGTTGTGGAAAATAAAAGCACTGAACTGCTTCAGTACCCCAGGAGAAGGGGGGGGGGCTTTGCCAGCTGTAGCAAACATGTTCAAAATCGCTGAAAACCAGGAGGAAAGAGGGAGAACAAGATGGAAAATAAAAGTCCTTTTACTCTCATCCAGGTCTGATGTCATTTTCCTCCAACCTGGTCATGGAAAGGGCAGACAACTCATCCTACCTCTTTACCACAATTACAGTATTCAATGCAAGGAAAGCAACTTGACCCAGAAGATTAAATAATAGGTTCAATTTGAATTTCCTAGAAAGTTCTGACTACGTGAAGATGGTTGAAGAGTAAAGCAGCGGAAACGTTGCGGAAAATGGCAGCAATGAAGATAGAGAAAAGAATCTGAAATGTGTAAATAGCGAAACCTCATCTCAGAAAGATCTTCAAATTAAAATCTCATGTTATAAAGACAATACCTTTTGTGTTTCATTATTTGGAATATGTTCTTTCTTTAAGACCGAACTTTTTACTTCTTCTTTAATGAAAGACTTCGGAATCGTCACGTCGGGTTCATACCTATAAAAAAAAAAACGATCTTTATTACTTCGTGATTGTTATTCAAAATTGGAGTCTTTCCTTCTATGAAATCAATGCTTTTCAGCTTTCGTATCTAAAATCTAAGCAATACAAATATGAGAAATACGAGAAGCCCCCTGAGGCAATATATAAGTTTATAGGCAAAAAACAAAGATTTATAGACAGTATATAAATAACATTAAACAATATATGTACCAACAGAATATCAGTAATATAAGAAGCCTCGAGACATTATACAAGGTAGAATCGATAAGTCTGTCTCAATTATGGCTGAACACAGGCGATGGGAACTGACTGGATTTCAAATATCACAGTATCAATGTGTCAGTCGATACATAATAGCTCAAATAAAAATATAAGATGTTTTGTATACAAACAGTAAAGCTCAACCTAGGGGTCACGACTCTAAATTAGGTCATGAGAAGACCTCATAAATTGAAATGTAATTAAATAAAATATTTTTCTTTGAAACATTTGTAATATAAGTAATACTTTTCTTTACTTTTTCTGCCATTGGCTATGGGAGTGACTGTCACCGCCATATTATACTAAGGATTGGTTTAATTATTGATTCGGGCATGTTATCTTTGAAGTGTTTTCTGGAACACCCTACTATCCGATTATTCACCAACATTCCATACAATCTGTGCAATCAGGTTTCTTCTTTCATGCAAATAATGTGACCAGATAAGCAGAGATGATCATAGGTTCAATGCAAAATACAAAGTACAAAATTTTTAAATTATATTAGACCTTTTGCTGTTAAGATAATTAAGTTATTTTCTCTTGACTAATTGCAATTCTGGAGAAGAAAGAGAGTAAGAATGGTGGCGCTAGTCGTTGATGAGGGGAGAACACCTTCATAGAGAAACTATAACAAAGAATAACAATATCTGCTCAAAATGTTATTAAAAATCTTTTTTTGCTGCAAAAGGTGGATACACAACCAGTGACTTCCCAAAATCAAGTCAACCCTTGCGAACCAGTCTTTTTAACTCTTTTTACAAAACACAATTTTGTTTTCACCAATTTTCTCGTGTTTTTTTTCGTATTTCATCAAATATCTGTTTACAGAGAAAAGGAATAAAACAATTTTAGATCTGACAGAGAAAAAGTATTACGAAAGCA
Source organism: Sepiola atlantica (assembly GCA_963556195.1). NCBI lineage: Eukaryota > Metazoa > Mollusca > Cephalopoda > Sepiida > Sepiolidae > Sepiola > Sepiola atlantica. Next base: position 198,616,022 of record OY744517.1, read on the forward strand.
GAAAATATCAATTTTATTTTTGGATGCATAATTTACATATTTTCAATAAAATGAAAAGGTTAAAAACAGCAACATATTTTTTTAAATATATTTATTTTCCTCTGAGCTGTATTCAGTAAAAGTCCATCTAAGAGATGCACTTTCTATTTTGAGAATACATCAATTATTGGCCAAGATATGACGTTTTTTCTTTCCTTTCTGAAAAGTGTCATATTTGTCTCGAAAACCCTGTATTTTGGACGCAAAATAACAAGTTATGTCTGTGCATTTACATTTCAGACTAGCTGTCCTGACTCGGCGTTGCCCGGGAGTATTTATAATTTATTTTTTGTTTTTCATATTTTCAGGAATGACTATGAAATTTAATTACACAGTGAAAAAGTTAAAATAGCAACATTTTTTAAATATATTTTTCTTTGGAGAAATTTGTTTTATAGACCCTCATTAGAAAAGTTACATTCTTATACAAATTAAAGGCTCATAAAGAAGAACAGAAAAATATGCTTCAAATTTACAGGTAAAACACACTGTCTCATTTATTTCCTTAAAATCTTTTTCAATGTTTTATTAGCAAATTATTATTAAGACTATTAAATAACTAACGTGACCCCGAGTAAACTCTGCGCTTGCTGTCTTCATCTATATTCATATTATTAAACGTTTTCTCCACTAGCTGCAGAATATCCACTAACATGGCTATGTGTCCTCCAAGCCTTACAATCTTGGGCTAAGGTGTTCGCTTGGTTTATATTCATGTTCGTCAATTCACAAACGTTGTCTATCCATCTTTTCTTTTGTCTACCTTTCAACCGGCTTCCTTGTATTATGCCTTCAACGCATATTTTGCATAGCCCTACACTTGAACGCTTAAAGTGACCAAACAATCTCAAGACTTTACATTTAATGACAGAGGATGGGATGCCAGTGAGTTTTTGCAACTCTGCAATACTAATGTGATCAGATAGTTTATAATCAATAATGAAGCGCATGATGTGGCTTCGGAAAGTTTCTACTTTCTGATGTAATTTTACAGTCCAGTTTATATATTCAAGTCCGTATAAGACTGCAGGAGGGGCACACGCGTTAAAGATTTTCGTTTTGATTTTGTATGGTATGCGTTTAGAAGTTAAGGTGGTTTTGTTTCTTGTGAAGGCGGCCCAACCTAACCTGATTCTGTGATCTTTTTTTTTTAATGGAAATTGCTCCAGACAAAGCATGAAGCCACTTGATGTAAGAAGCTAACAAGAACAAATATGATTATTGCAAATACAAGAGATGCCTATTGGTCTTAGTCTTGAAAAGACCAAGGTTATAGGTAGGAGGAAAACAGTCAGCAGAAAGAGAGTTCTACAAGCTTGCGGTTCTTGGAAAGAAGCTACTGGAATAGGAAGTTGTATTACAATGAGGTATCAAATCAGCGAATTGATGGAGACCACTATGCCAACAAGTCAAACAAACTGGAACAAAAGAAGCACAGATTAGATCACATAATTCTGAAGAACATATGCCATAATAGTATTTATAGAAAAGATTTACATCATTAGATGAAGACAGCTTATGCCTAAAGTAAACAAACTCTGTAACTTGTTCGATTTGTCTATCTTCATAATTTACTGTCAATAATATTTCGTTTGAAACAATGCATTTATGTAAGATTTAATAATATTAACCAAAAATTGTCTCTTTTTCCTTCCGTAAAAATAATTGTCATTGTCAGTTAAATATTCTTTAAAGAAATAAAACGAAAATGTCTCTTTTTTTATTTATTGAACATTGCAACAATTTACATCTTTTTAAAACAATAAATATCCTCTTTCTTTTAACATAAAAAATAATTGTCAGCTAAATATTTTCTTTTCAATAAATAAAACGAAAATTTTAACCGTTTTATTTTATTTATTTATTTATTTATTATTACAATTTTAAAACGTTTCAAACTAAATATTCTCTTCCTTGTTACTTTAAAAATAATTGTCAGCTAAATATTCTTTAATTAAATAAATCTTCGGGGAGCAGGCGATTCCATTTTTTAAATGGATGATAATATATATACGAACAAGAAATTGACTTAGTGTATTATTATATAGATAAAATAATTCTTTTTAAATACTATTGTATTTAAAAAGAATTATTTTTAATTTTTTTCTGGAAATCGCTCCAGACAAGGCATGAAGCCATTTGGTGTAAGGAGCTAAAAAAAAACCCCAAAAACCTACTTGAAAGTCAAAAACTAGCCAACGATAAGTGTTAGATAGATAGATTCCGACCCAGCAAACAGCAATTCTTCCCTCTATGTCAGAAACATCGCTCATGGAATGTGAGGACTAAAGGACAAAATAAGGGAAACAAGAGTTACGAGGCTGCCGAAAGTAAACCCAACGTCCACTTTCTACTCTGATTACATTGTTTAATGGACACACATTAAATGTAAATAAAAGAAACAAAATATTATATAAATAGTGATGTACAGTTAAAAGTATTTAAACAAAAAAGAAAGTCCTTTTGTTGGCATAAAGAGGACTGTCTTATACTGATATTGATAAATCCGAAAACCTTTTAGATGAAATGAAGTAGAAGCAGTGCTAGTTTTTTTAAAACAATTGTCAGTGTAGGCAGATGAACAATTTGGATTATGCCTCAAATGTTGACGAATTGCTGAGTCAACTTCTCGGGCAGAAAAATTTAAGTTTAGGAAGAGGTTTATTCTGTCTTATATTTAGTGGTATGTGTTATTTTATTCTTTTGAGGCCAGGCTCGGTGCAAGATGATTTGGCACCCAAGGCAAGCCGTTTTAAATGTGTGACCACCCTTAAAATTTTGATAATCTACTGTAGGTGCAGCATGTCTCAAGTTCTTAATATCTTCAAATATTTATTCATGGTATTTGTTTTAACGAGTTATTCATGATTTGAATGAATTCAGACAATTACTTTATTATTTCTAACTCGTCTCAAAACGCCGCCGTCAGTTTTATTACTTCTCCTTTCATACAAATAAACAATTATTGTTATGAAGCAGAATTTTTAGTTAGGATATTTTTAAATAGAAAATAAAACATGAAAGATAAACAGTTTAGAGTTAAAAATTGTTAAATTGGTACTAGACTTATCTGATATAATGTTTCTGAATTTTTTAGTTGAGGATTGATAATATGTATTATTTGTATTGTTCGGACTACCCTTCTCATCTTGGGTGTTATTTTCTTCTTCAGGTGTATCTTGATAATGTCTCTTATTAGTGAATAATGGAAATAATGTTTTTTTTTCCCAACAAATCAAAATGTGTGATGTGTTTGTTAAACGGAAAGAGCGTCGAATCGTTTCTGATTTAATGTTTCTGAAATTTTGAGTTGAGGATTGATAATATGCATTATTTGGGCTACTGTTCTCATCTTGAGTGTTATTTTCACAACGTTTCAGCCGATGTAACCTCCGACCTTCTTCAGGTGTATCTTGACAATGGCTCTTATTGATGAATGATGGAAATAATGTTTTGTTCTTTTTTTAAACAAACCAATGTCGTTAGAATTCAAAATGTGTGATGTGTTTGTGAAACGGAAAGAGCGTCGAGTCGTTTTCATTTTCGTATTAATTCGAGTCCATACCAATTTGATATAATGTTTCTGAATTTTTAAGATGAGGATTGATTATATGTATGATTTGGATTGTTCGGACGACTGTGTGAAAATAACACCGAAGATGAGAACAGTAGTCCGAACAATCCAAATAATACATTTTCTGATTCAGTTTAATCGTTTTTTTTATCAAAAGATTTCCAATTTTATTCAAGTTCGATTTGAGTTTGTGGCATCCCAGTGAGCAGCACCAGTTTTGTTTGTAAGATACATCCAATGAATTCAGACTCACAATGGCACTTGAATTGGTAAATTGTAGAGGTTTAATAGAGGAAAGGAATGTGGTACCTTAAATGTTGAGAGAAGGTCAACAACATGCTTTGGGACTGTTTAAAGACTTTTAACGATCCATCACTATTTACACCATCATTTTTCCCTTTTTTCCTCCCTTCTTTTGTGTTTTTATATTTCTTAAACGTTTTATCAATCAGCAGCATCTTTTCGTTGTTAAACGTTTTTCTTCTTTACTTTAGCGTTTTGAGTGTTTAAATTCTAGATAATGGGATTGGCGCTACACAATCCTCGGTCAGGGTATCGAGTTGTACTCCCAGTGAATAGATGAAGGTAATATTGGCAGGTAACAGTTTCGACTGGTTGGTTTGCGTTCAGTTTTCACATGTTAAATCTACTTATTCTTGGTGGCAGTGAAATATTCCCAAAATAACTCAAGTTGTCTACGGCAGACATTTCTAATATTTGAAATCTCTTTTTTCTAGAGCGTTTCTTCTAGCCCAAATATTATACATAAGACAATAAGTGCATTTTTCCCTTTCTTTCTTTCTCTTCATCTTCGTCTCTTTCTTTTTCTTGTTCTTCATCAACGTAGACCGACCGAATCTCAGAACTAATCTGAGGCTTTCTCCGTTTTCTCCCTATTCTAATAGCTTATGTAGGTGTCGGTCACATGGCAGAGTGTGGGGGTGGATTATGTAAGCATTTGTCTGGTGATTAAATCGGGGCTCTAGTATATATTATAGTTACATTTTAGTGCTTAATTTTTTATTCATTGGAATAATTCGCTTTATTATTATTATAAATTCTTAGTTATATAGGTCAAATGTCTCAAGTAGCCCTATAAAAGAACAAGCTTTAAAGTCTGTTACTGGTACTCCCAGATCAAGCTGTCTGAAAATACTGGCTTCCTGACTTAAAATGCATCAAATATTGATTTATTGTTTTTTATTAATTATTTGCACGTATATATAAATTAGAAAAAAAAAACATGATCTTATATGTTTCGGAATTTTTGAGATGAGGATTGATAATTTGTATTATTCGAACTACTGTTCTCATCTTTGATGTCATTCTTACAACGTTCCAGCCGATGTAACCTCCAACCTTCTTCAGGTGCAGCGTGTCAAACTCGGGAATCTATACGGAATTTCAAACCGAACTCTTTATTTAAAGAAACATGGTGCAACTAGCTAAGAATAAAATAAGAAATTACTTAGCACTTCTACCCAGTCATGGCTGACAGAATGAGAACAATCTACCCCTTGAATTAAATAAAGGGTTCAGTTCGAAATTCCGTATAGATTTCCGAGCTCGACATAGAATTCCCGACTTTGACAAGACACACCTGAGAAAGATCAGAAGTTACATTAGGCGAAAAATTGTGAGAATTTAGGGTTAGGGTTGGCCGAAAAATTGTGAGATTTCATCCAAGATCAGAAAGGTAGTCCGAGTAATGCAAATAATACTCATGGTCGCATATGTTTTTACTTGCCGATGAAAATAAGCTCCTATTTTCTCGAAATTCAAACAGTCTTCTTTAATTTTCAATTCATAGTATAGGAAATCAATTTAAATTGACATTTTTTTATAAACAGACAAATGTTTCTAAAATGGCCATTAGTAGAGTAAATATGACATCTTATTTACATAACGACCTTAAAATGTTTGAATCAATACAATTACTTAGCATTATTGATTTCTAATTTTTCTTTTCAGACACATAAGCGGCAGCTTTGTGTATAAACTGGATAAGAAAGCCACTTTAAAAAGGAGAAAGAATAACTGTAATCTCTTCTGCCATTACTAACCAGCAGAGCATTAAAACTGTCAACTAAAGGAAGAGTCTATCAGGCGTGTCTACGAAGTGTGATGATGTATGGAAGTGAAACCTGGTCAGTGAGGGTTGAGGACATGCATTGCATGAAGAAAAGTGATATGAAAATGATGCAATGGATGTTTCATTTTTCTCCATGCAACACATGTCCCTAGGTTTCACTTACATCATCACACTGCCTACATATGCTTGATAGACTCTTCCTTTGGTCGACAGTGGTAAAGCTCTGCTGGTTAGTAATGGCAGAAGTTTCCTGAACTTACTCTATCGACTTCTAATTCTTGCAATCACACTTTGTTATTCAGATATGCTTCCTTCACATCTGATTTCTTATTCGTCTTCATTGTCTAACACTTCTTGCACACAAACTGTTTACCATCTCTGAAAATATCTCTAATTCCATCGCACTTCTTGTGTATCCAATGCCACTAAAGATTGCATTGCATCCGACTCCCTTTCCATAAACTGAGTAGGGGAACTTTCCTGTTTCTGTGGGCTTTCCAACACAACAACTACTGACCATCACCAACTGAAAAAATAAAATTACTACCAGAGGCTTTTCATAGTTAATTGTTTTAGAGATTTTGATGAAGATGAAGACTGCGTGCTTGCATTTATAAATTCATGTTCACTTACTGAACAAAACATCCTGACGCCATACAAGGGTTATGTATAGGAGACGGAAAGCGTCTGCTGTTAGGCTTAGAAAGGATCTCCGAATCAGATAAAGAACCCGACTTGCTTTGCTCGCCATCTCGATATAGTGACGTGTTGGTTTGAAAAAGTTGTCCACAACTGTACCAAGGTCCTTTGCATTAGCGAAGATGTTCAGTGATTGAAGTGGAAAACTGATGGTCAGGGCGGGGAGGGGGCAGTGGGCAGAGAGCCGATAAGGAAGATAACTGCATTTTGCAGACGTAAATCCCAGCTGGAAGACCAGATTCTGTTGAGATTATCTTGAAATTGATCATAGTTTCTTCTAGATGATACCAACTTTACATCGTCTGCAAAGAGCAGTACCTTTTCAGTCAATTCATCTGACAGATCATTGACATACAGAAGAAATAGAACTGAGCCCAGGACATTCTTGGGACACTTGACTGTATGTACTTGCCTTTGTAGAAAGACAACCGTTCCCCTGGACATAAAAGATACGTTGATGAATGAATGACCAATCCATTTTATTATTGAAGAATGAATTTTGTTTGAATAGAGCTTTCGAAGGAGTAGCAAGTGATTAACGGAGTCAAATGCTTTGGAAAAGTCCAAGAACACTAAGTCTGCATTGTCGCCCTCATCCATGATTTTAGTGACCTACTCCTCTGTGAGCAGCAGATTAGTTAAACCGGATTTTCTAGGTACAAATCCATGTTGTGATGCAGAATTAGCATTGGAGGCGAAGAGGTGGTTCGTGATCGCCTGTTTGAGAATGGTTTCCATGACCTTGCAGATAATGGAGGTGAGACTGACAGGTCGATTATTATTATCCTTACTGCTCTTCTTGAATATTGGACACACGGTCGCTATTCACCAGTCATTCAGCACCACATTTTCCTCAAGTGAGAGATTGAAAAGGTTTGCTGAAGAGCACGCCGGGATGAGTGCAAGAACTCAGAGCACGGCTGGATGAATATTGTCAGACTGCTCCACATCTTCGAAAAGGGGCTCATACTCAATTTAGATGGCTATATTGACTTGCTGTCCACTATTATCAAGTGCTGGGTAGAAAGAGTGGCTACACGAAGGCCATATGTGTGACAGCAGGACTTAGCTCAGTATCACACCTCCGGGAAAACCCAAAAGTGGCTGTCTGAGAACTTACACCACTTCACCATTCCCAACATCTGACCTGTCAACTCATCTGAGTGCAACCCCATGGACTATTATGTGTGGAACGCAGTTGAGAAAGGCACCAACTGTACTGCCTGCAACACCAAGGACGAGCTGATTGCTGGGATGAAACTGGTGTTCAGGCATTTCTCGAAGGACACTGTGAAGACCACATGCTCCAGGCTCAGACGGCTTCTCCGAGTGAGCTGTATTCGGCAAAAATTTACTTTGCACTTTCAATTTAAAGAATACATCAATTGTTGGTCAAGATATGACGTTTTTTCTTTTCTTTCCAAAAAGTGCCAACTTTCTCGCGAACACCCTGTATTATGATACAAAATAGCAAGTCATGTCCATGCATTTACATTTTAGACTAGCTTTCCCGACCAAGTCATTATCGGGAGTATTTAATTTTTACTTTTTATTGCCTGTGAAAATTTAGTAACTAAAGATGACAATTTTAATTCTGTCTTATGAAATATTGAAATTTAAATCGCATAATTAGCTTCGAAATTTTCTATTTATAACTCATAAATTTATAATAAAGTAGTTCTATCTACTCAGCGTTATGCGGTAATATTTTTACTTTTTGTTTTGTTTTGCTTAATTTTTAAAACGCATATACACAGGCACATATGAAATCACATAAATGTTGTAATAGATATTGATTTTTGAACACCACATAGTCAAAAGATTGTGCAAATAGAACTATGAAAGAACTCAAGGGAAAGAACTCATTATAATTGCACATGATCATGTCCCTTTTAAATTGCAGTAAATTCATAAAATTCGTAAAATGCAGACAGTTTAATGCATTTTAAAGAAAATGAAGTTGAATGTTAAATAGCAATAAAACGAAAAAAGGAAGAAGAGATTTGAACGTTGCACTAGAAGCTTTTAAAAAGAAAATGAAGTTGAATGTTAAATACTAATTTTTTAGCCTAAACCCCAGTAAATTATCTAAAACAATAAAAGGAAAAAAGGAAGAGATTCGAACGTTGCACTGGAAGCTTTTAAAAAGGTGTAACTTATTTAGTTTTTTTGCAAAAAATCATTGAAGTTCTTTTTTTCACATTTGCATTTTAGTGTGAGTCCATGTAATTAAGCATTGTACTGATAAAAAAAAAAGAAATATCTTTAATACTCTACCTCCCTTTTTTATTTCTTCCATGTGTTGTAAAAAAAAATGTTTGTTTTTTTGTGTTTGCATTTTAGCACGAGTACACGTCAACACTTAGTGTACTGAAAAAAAAAGTTTCAAAGAAATATCTTTTAATAATCCTGTCATGTGTTTTCATAAAATATTGACACCAAAAAGACAGTAGTAATATCTGAAGAAAAAAGTAAAGGAATTACATAATGGAAAACTGTTTAAATCTGGAAAAAAAGCCTTTCTAAGAAAGAATGCAAGATGGCAACGGTGATCTGTTCTTCATGAATAATAAAAGGTTCCTTGATCCTTAAGAAGTACAACGGTCAAGATGAATAATCTACATCTTGTAGCATGAAATAGAAATATTAGTGTTAGTATATGTTAGAAAAAATAATATTTGACCTAGTATTATGTTAGCCAGATTAACTCATAAATAATTGATTTTTATTAATGTCGTAGGTGGACTTAGCTTTTTATTTTATTATAAAAAATGTCTCCATAGTAACGATCTTCCTACCTGGAATACTTATCAACCAAAAGAAACTGCAAATTACATGTTTAGTAGAAATAACATGCTGCAGGAAGAAATTACTAGTTGGAAGCAAATATCGATTTGGCAGATGCAATGCTATTTAGGTCTAATATCTAGAATCCGGCTGACTTTATTTTATATATTAGAAAAAAAAATCCAAAGTTAATTATGCGATTTAAATTTCACCATTTTGTAAGACATCAGAAACAATTAAGATTATTAACAATCTTCAGTTACTCAATTTTCACGGGCAATGTAAAATGAAATTATAAATACTTCCGGGCAATTCCGGGTCAGAACAGCTAGTTCACAATAAAGAAGAAAGAAAGAAAAAAAGAATAAAATAAGATTAACTTTGCTGGTCGGCTCCCCTCGTAAACTTCAGCCCTTAAAAAGGAAAGGAAAAAAAAATGAAATGAAATTAACTTTGCTATATAAACTAAGCCCTGATCAAACTGATTATTCTTTTTAATTATTGTTTTCAAATGTCAACTTTAAATTATTCCATAGAGTAAAAGTTTTTTCAATTGTATTCTTAGAAATGAGTTAGACAGATGCCTGCAAAATCAAAGAGTCAAACTCAACTCTTTACACCTGGGATTGGAGATGAGGAAAGAGACTAATAAATAGACAAATATATGAAAGGCTTGTTCTTACACTTTTTCGTACACTACTGGAATTCTTTGTAAAAATAAATGTCGTTTTTTATAAGATTATAAAGAGCGGCTTCAAAGACTAAATCTATTCTCACTTGAGCAGCCGAGGACGCGAGGAGACTTGATTCTGGTGTACAACGTCATCAACAAGTATTTAAATCTACCTTTCGAGGAGTTTTTCACCCAAGCGCCGAGTCAGGGTCGTTTTTGGCTCAATAGAAGAAAGGTAGCATTCTCTGTCCGTGTTTCTACTCTGTTGAACAACTTGACAGAGGAAGTCATGATGATAACTACCATATCCAGGTGTAAAGTTGCCTTGGATGTAAACATTCAGACTGTATGTGGATGTAAACCTGTCTCTTTACATGGTTTGTTGCACTATTTTTTTTTTTTGTCAAATAAATTTTATTTTGATTTTTTGATATCAATTAATATTAAAATATAAAAAAGTGTTTACTTCTAATTTCATGCGAAGTGTATTTTCATTTTATTTAAGTTAAGCCTATAGTCTATTTGGCACTTGTGCAGTTTAGTAAACAGCAGAATTTATTTGTTTTCAATTTTAAGTCTATTTTGTTAGAAATTGTAATGGGGTCGACAAACAGAGATGACATACAGTTGTCACTGACTTATACACCTGCTTGATAAGTGGAGATGTTTTCTTTTCAATAAAAAAATCTTACTCCACTAATCCTAGCCTTTATCTCTTTTTCAATGACAATAACCCCCCCCCTCCCAATATTATTTACAAATAACTCTTCCTTACAAATTCACCTTTCAATGTTTCTTCTGTAAATAATCCTTATTTATAAATTACTTTTTCTTTCCATTTCTAAAAGACTAGAAGAATACCTAGGATGGACTTGCCGAGCTGAATTATCTATAGAGACACACACATTCACGTAACATGAATTGGAACAAATACATAGAAAACATTGCCAAGGCTGCTGCAAAGAAAGTGGGCTCCCTCTACCGTGCTAGAAAACTTCTCACATATGACAGTATCCTATATCTCTATAAAACCACCATCCGCCCATGCATAGAGTATTGTTGTCACCTCTGGACAATACTCTATGCATGGGCGGATGGTGGTTTAAGAGGAAGAGACTAGTGGATGATGAACCAGTCGACTGGTACATCATCTAGTAGTCTCTTCCTCTTAGACAAGGTCCAAAAAATAGTCTCTAATCTAATAGGTCCCTCACTATCCACCAAGCTCCTGTTACATCCTTGTGCTTGTTTTACAAGTACTTCAATGGAATGTGCTCCGATGAACTTGCTGCTCTGATGCCCCCTCGACGTAAATACACTCGACAAACCCAACAATCAGCTAAATCCCATCCATTCACTGTGGAGGTCCTCAGGTACCAGAGAGCCTTCTACTCCAATAGCTTCTTTCCTCAAGCTGCCGGCCTTTGGAACTCCCTCCCTGCTCCGTTTCCCTGACTGTACTGACATGCAGGAATTTAAAACTAATGTGAACAAACATCGCGCTGCACAGCTCCCAATTTAGGACTTTCACTAATCCTCAGTAGCCCCTTACGTCTACGGTGGCAACTTGGGATTAAAGAAAGATATTTTGGTGGTTGTTTCGATTGATACACAAGTAAAATATGTCAGTTCAAAATAAAATAACAGGAAAACTATTTGATATACTTATGTATCAAGCTAAACTATTTGTGTACACCAAAATTACGGAAAATTATCGAGTAGAATTTTAGTAATAAATAAAATTCATTTCTTACTCATATTTCCATTTCATAGAAGATTGTCTCCCTTCTTCTAATATGAAGATGCTATCCGGTCTTATCCTTCAGAGTTCGTTGACTACAAATAATAAAATAATTTTATTTTTTACTAAAATTCTACTTGATAATTTTCCGTAATTTTTGGTGTACACAAATAGTTTTGCCTGATACGTAAGTATATCAAATAGTTTTCTTGTTATTTTATTTTTAACTGCCATATTTCACTTTTGTATTAATTGAAATTACCACCAATATTTTTTTTTATTCCATCGTTAGTGTTTTTTAATTCTTTAACACAAATCCATCAACAATATCATGTACAGGCTGATTGGAATTTAACCCCCTATTATTAACTCGTAATTTATTGCTGAAATATAATTTTTACAAGAAATGAATATAATAAGAAAGTGTATAGCATGAGGTTTTATTTAAAATTCAATATGGGCACCAGCATTCGCCACCAGCTTCTGAAGCCACCTGATAATCGCATCAAATGATTTCACAAGGAACTCTTTTTTTCTTCTTTTTTTTTCCTAATGAGTCACCACTTATCAAGACTAAAAAGTCACTCGAGGATAATCGTCAATGAAATGGTAAGATTGACAGTTGGATGATGATGAATACTATGAGAAGATTGAAAATATCCACATACCACTGAACTCAAAACAACAGCCGACTCAGAAGACAGCAATTCACCCCCCTTTACCAGAAACATCGCTCATGAATGTGAGGACTAAAGGACGAAATAGGGAAGAAGCAAGATTTCCAACGACCGCCCCTCCCACCACCATTTTGTCCTTTAATCCTCACATTTCGTGAGCGATGTGTCCGATAAAGGGGGAAGAATTGCTGTCTTCTGGGTCGGCTGTTGTTTTGAGTTGGGTGGTATGTAAACATATTGCAAAGAAAGCAGAAAGAAAAAATGTCAGAATGCATTTTTATTTCATAAATGTTCATAAACAATGCACATTTTTGTAACTCAAACATTTTGCACAAATGTTCAGCTCATTTGTGCACGACGGGTGTAAACTTCCCAGGAATTTAGTTTGGGAACTTTTGTGCAAACTCAGAACTGCTTTTTCAGTGTCGGAATTGTTACGGAATTGAACTTTCCGGTTGAGATCTTTAGAAATGTCTTGTGTGGCAGCAGATGTATTAAAGTATCTAAAGTCGGCGTTGATGCTGCCATTTTTCTTGATGCTGGCTCGTGTTGTTAAGGGTTTTGTCTTATTTGCTAATATTTTCCTTTCCTTAGATTCCATGAGTAAGTCTGCCGCTTGGTGGCAGGAATTCTTTGAAAAATGATTTTTCAAAAGGTTTTCATCGTTGCAAGTGTTTCTTTTTCTTTGATAACCGTCCAAATTGCATTGAGTCCATGAATCTTTTGTACAATTGGTAATCTTAGTTCCAATCTTTGAATTTTCTCTTTGTCTTTGACTTGTCTGGTTTTGACCAATATTTTTCAAGATGACTTTGCTTGAGATTTTATTGTGCCAAGGATTCGGGGAAACTTTCTTGAAAATGATTTTCGCTGTAGACACTTTAATTTCAAGACAGCCATCCATGTCGTCTCCGTTTTCAGCTTCAAAGAAATTCTTTTTTTCATTTTGCTCATTTACTGAATCTTTTGAATTGTCGTCCTCATCTTTTTTCGTTTCAGACTTCCCAGAATAAAATCCTGTCTTTTGAGTCTGTAAATCTGAAGAAAAACAAACAGCAGGACGTAAAACTTTACTTTCTGTTGTATCTTCTCCATCTGCAGAACCTCTCTTGGACTCATTGAATCGTATTCCGTTTATTACCAAAGGAGAAAATGTCTTTGGAATCAACCTTGTTCTTTCATCCGAACATTTCTTTTGGTTATTTTTGATCGCCATATTCAAACTTGAAGTGTAAAATCCAGAAGAGGCAGATGACTTTTGATTGGTGTGCTCTTCATTATTAACCCATGATGCGTTCTTATAAATTGTGACCATATCAGGGCCAGGGGTCAGATAGGGATTCAACGGAGCTGCATTCCAACAACAACTCTCATCATCCTGCCAATACCATTCTTCAATATCAGAAAAAGAAGAACTTAAAGTATTTGACGGTAAAAATGAGTGATGTCTCAATTTGGGAGACTGTTCTTGATTGTCACATGAATTTGAGTTGTATGCAAAGATGTCCTCGAATTGTTCATCTAATATGTCATTGAATGTATCATCTGCGTCTAAATCCATAGAAGATTGATTCGATTGATTTTGAATGTCTTCACTGCTTGTTATGATTTTGTCTTTACTGTCATTCAACGACATATCGATAACAGTCAAGGGTGATTCTGTGGGAGAACTGGCGCATGAAACTGATAAAAATGAATCCGAATTCCAAAATCTGCTATCTCTTTGCTTTGAGCTACTTTCAACTTTAGTTTCAGCCTCAACTTCAGATCTTTGCTCAACCTCAGCAAATATGGATTCGATCTCGAAACTTTCTTGCGATGTTTTAGGAATTTTTGCAATGGAGAGTTTCCTTGAAACAACGATATTTGGTATTCTTGAATGAGAAGGAGTTTCTGCATCTTTCTGTTCATTCTTACTATTTTCAATAGGATCTTCTGTTTGGTCTTCATCTAGATCATGAACGACAGAACTTTTTTCCACAGGTTTATTCTCGAAAGTGACAGACTTTGTATTTCTGCTGGCTTCTTCAATCTCCTCCTGAATACTCTTTTGTTTGTAAAAAAGATGTTTATTGTTATTTATAACGTGTACTGTCGACCGGTTGATTTCTTCAAAATCTAAACTTCTCGTCCTGTTGCCTGATTTAAAAACAGCCCTTTTCTTATTCATCACCAAGTGCTCAACATTACCATCAATTTTGATGTCCTTTCTGCCGTTTGAAATAACATCTTCAGTTTTTTTAATTGAATTTTCAAGTTCTTTATTTTCAGACAAATCTGCCTCAACCTCTTTTTGGTCGTCGTTTTGGGGTGATTCTTTGTTTTCTTGTTTTGGTAATTTTGAAAAAAATCTTTCAGGAATGATCTCTGAAGAATCACAGAATCCAAGGTTAAGCAGCATCTGTTCAGCTGCTGTTGATCTGATATTCAGATAGGTGGGTTGTTGTAAAGCAAGTTTGCAGCTACCAAGAGTTGAAGAATTAATGACCTGCTCTTCAACAGACATGTCTGAAGTTTCAAAATCATCCACTGTCTCCTCAGGAAACGGTGTCATTGCATAGCTACCTGACTGGGAAGTGCACAACGAACTGGTAGAATCTCTGTCTACCCTGTTCTTAAAGTAATCTCGTATAGACTTTTCCAGAGGCTGTTCGCGATCACTGTCTCTGCTACCGAGTGAGTCCGAAGAACTGTCAAAATGGTCGCTGCTCATCGACATATTTTCTTCAAGGTCGGCAGTTTTTTGTGTGAAAGCAGACTTCCGAGAATAGCCATTCCAATTAGAGAAGCTGTCATGAAATCGGTGATAAGAAGCCATATCATCCAAGGAGAAGTAAGTAAGCGCCATGCTTCTGGATGCCTTTGCTTTTCTCAGAAGCTCTGGATTTAAGCTAAATCTTCGAATTGCAAACATTTTGAAATCCTCACTTTCGGAAGAATTATTCCTCTTGTGAAAATTTTCACATTTCTTCATTGCAGGCAACTGTTCGCTACTGTCATAAAAGTCAGAGTAATAAGCGCTTTTATCATTTGAAGAATCCTCATGTCTAGGATTTAAGGATCTTTCTGATTGGAATGATTTCCTTTCTTTACTGTCTGCAACGAAAACGTGAGGACTATAAGTTCTGGAATCAACTTTTCGGTGAGAAAACAAATCAGATTGCAGTCTTTCAGAATTAATACTAGATTTTGAGTGTAAACTCATGGAACTGTTGCTACTAACGATTCCGCTATTTGTTATTTCGGTCGGTTGGGCCATCTCCAAGGCATAAGCATTTGAGATTGGCATTTTGGGGAGGGGAAAGGTGATGTTTAATTTATTTTCAGATAAATAAGGAAACTTTATTTCACAAATATAAACACTATTTTATAAATGTCCCTTCTTCTTGAATTCAAATGAATTTATAGGCTTTAATCACAACTGTAAAATAATCCTAACGCTCAAAAATAAGTTATAAAGTAATTATTAAAGTCTTATTCAAAATAATTAAGTGAAGAACTTATATTTATAAAATATAAAACCTAGATAATAAAAACACAGGAGAGCGATATCTATTATAATGCGAAGTATGAGTTAATCAACTTTTGTTATTCTAAGTTTTTTTCCCAATATACTGTAATAACACAAAATATATGCTAAAGTATACCTTAGTTTTGGGATTGAGTTATGTTTGAAAAAATTCTGTTTTAATCATTCTAATTAGGCATAAGCATTTGAGATTGCCATTTTAGGGAGGGGAAAGGTGTTGTTTAATTTATTTGCAGATAAATGAGGAAGCTTTATTTCACACTATTTTATAAATGTTCTTTCTTATTGAATTCAAATCAATTCATAGGTTTTAATCACCACTCAGTTATTTACAGTAGACAACGCGATTTCTTTTCTTATTTATTCATAAAATTTTCTTTAAAATTATTTACATGAGACAAACCACATTCAAATGTGAGTTGGTTTCAGAACTAATTCGACTCTGCTAGAAATTCCACATTTTTAATAGTTACAAATTATGCTTGTTGATCTTTAAAATGTCTAACGAATCTATAAATATATTTCAAGATAAATAATTTCTATAAAATTGAATGATTAATTTGATTATGATTAAGATAATTTTTGTTTAAAAATGAAGGAATTCGTTATTTTTGCCAGCAAATAATTTTTATAAATAAAAGCTGAATTTTATTAAATGAAATAAATATACAAATATTTTTGTCAGCAGTTTTGGCCTGATGAATTTCTTGAAACACAAATGTTTCTGTGTAGCTCACTTGCCATAAGTATATTTTATGCTACTACTACACTCTACTCATGTATTGGACACTGTTGAAATAAATATTGAAATAATATATATCAGTAATATATTATCTTATAAATTTATATATATATAATTCCTATAAACGAAAACCTGATTAATTTTTTTTTTAACATTTTTACTGAAAAAGTACTAAAGAGCTAATTGTCACAACAGCAGCGTAAAATTCTTACATCAATTGATAAATATTTTGATAGATATATATCATGATTATACAGTCAAGTTACATCTAACATTAATCTAGTTCGTAATTTAAAAACAAGGAG
Source organism: Sepiola atlantica (assembly GCA_963556195.1). Classification (NCBI taxonomy): domain Eukaryota; kingdom Metazoa; phylum Mollusca; class Cephalopoda; order Sepiida; family Sepiolidae; genus Sepiola; species Sepiola atlantica. Next base: position 198,632,880 of record OY744517.1, read on the forward strand.
TAATTTATTTTAATTTTTTCTTAATGAAATAATGAAACAATCTGATTGTAATATTTAAGTTTATGAAGATACTAATTATGCAATCCTTCGATATGTCATGATCTCATAAGCATCTGAGAAGATTTGATTGGCTAAAGCCAGTTTTCAGGAAATTCAAGTAAATGAAAGCCTCATAGAATCTTAAACGTTTTCTGATTGGTTGATCTTGTAAACTGAAATAAATGTTCTTTGTTTGAACCTATCAAAACGCTTGATAGGGTTGTTGATAATCTGTAGGTTTGCTCTTCAAAGATTTGATGCAAAGATGAATGTTGTGCTTAGTATAGTAATATCTGACAACCATTTTGATTCTTTCATAAGCCGTGCATCCATTTTGTGGATCAAACAAACCAAAATCTGAAATTAGAAAAGAAAAATATTCTATAAAGCAGCTTTAAATGATTTCAGTGTATATAATTGTTTATTATAAGTTATTTAAAAGAAATTTAATAAATTTCAACAGAGGAGTATTGTGGTCAGTGCTGGGTTTAAATAAGATAGGCTCAAGGCTACTGCACTTCTGGGGTTTCCTTAAATCCTTTTTGGGGACAACTGACGGACAAAACCTTTTCACAAAGTAAATTTGAGGATCGGGAAAAGAAGGGAAAGCAAATCACAATGCAGCACAAGAAATTATTTAAGTGTAATAGTTTAAAAATCATTGCATAATTGGCAACACTTAATAGCATGTAACTTCTGTACCTAGAACAAATATTTGATAATATTTTCAAAAGAAACTGCAATTAATTCTAGCAGGTCTAAAAAAACAAACAGATGTATCAACCATTGATTCCATTTTCAATTTGTGAATCGAAGGAATAATCCGAGGCAAATTTCTAAATGAGCTGCTGTGTGAAAAGTCTTTTAAAAAGGTCTCAAAGTTTTCTCCCACTGACAAGAAACACTGAGATAAGAGCAATAAAGAAAACTTGTATGTGGAAGATTTCTTCCCCGGCTTCATCTTGTTTACAAAGTCTTTCCTTTCTGACCAACACACACACACACATGCGACCTATTTTAGGATTGTACTAGTAAGCCTGTATCAGTCATAAATGATGATTACATCTTAATGCGTATCAGTGTCCCTTTGAGTTGGTTTTGCCAAATGTTGGCCAATCAGCTCGCAAGGTGAATTGATATCATTAGTTCCCTTAAGAACTACTTCAGCCCCTTTAGAAATCACAGACAGTCGGCAAACGGTTCCCTGGCACCAGCCAAGACGGTTCGCCTCATCTTTTCCTCTGCCTTTGTCACCGACATCCCATGATGCTATCTTCACCGAAGATATATTCATCTACTAAGCAGCAGAAGACTTTTTACTTCTCCCTATTTCAATAAACCTTTCATTGTTTGTTATAAAAGAAGTGTTGTTTTTCTTCCATGAAACGTTTTCGTTTTTCTCTATATTAATAAAAAAAATATAGAAATTGATTTCTATATTTATTTCTATAAGCTTTCATCACAGCAACTCACTCGATTTCAAGGCCCATATAACCTATAGGTGAATCTCGCATTCAGTGTTAGACTCTGAAGTAGATGCTCGAGGCTATTCTGCTAGTATCCCTTTTGCATGGCTAATGAAATGTAGAAAAGGAATATATCATCAAAGAAAGGAAACTTTGCTTAGGATAAGTCTAACGTTTGCGGAAGTAACTGCAGTAAAAAAAAAACTGCATATATATATATATATATATATATATATATATATATATATATGAAGAAGAATGGAAAGGAATTAGAGAAGCAAAAGCCAAATCAAAATTCAATTCAATTGCTCAGAGCAAGGTATATTCCGCACTTGCTCTGAGCAATTGAATTGAATTTTGATTTGGCTTTTGCTTCTCTAATTCCTTTCCATTCTTCTTCATATCTACCTGCTCTATCCTGGATATTGAGCTGTATACTCTTCACAATAGGTTTTACCTTTCCTAAAAGTTCGCTTTTAGTACACCACTTTATAATCAACATCTTTGAAGCACGGATTAGAATGTATTAAAGTGAAATATTTTGAAAATCAAACAATCGTGCAATTTTAAATGAAAAATTCATTTATTTAATTTTTTTTTTTTTTTTTTTTGCAAGCTTTCGTTGTAGAACAACCTTGTCAGGCGAGACTGTCTTATAGTTTTTTTTTTCTTCTTTTCTTCCTCCTCATTTTGATGGTATTAACCCCGAGGGGTCGAATCACAACACGAGCAGAAAGATACGTCAAGTTCTTAAGACGTTAGGATTAAGTGTAGTCCTGGCGATGTTATGCGCAGATTGGCGCTTTTTTTATAAGTAAGGAAATCAACATCTTTGAAGCACGGATTAGAATGTATTAAAGTGAAATATATATATATAATTATTTTAATAATAAATATTTAAATAATAAATATTTAAATATTACTACATACTTATACGTTTTATACTTGTTTAATCATCAGTGTAGAGATAACCATTCACGTCAGTCACACGATTCGAACTCCGGAACAAGAGTCATATTTAACTCCAATTCCCAGAGCGCTAATTGATGAGGCTACCATAAATAGCTACAGACGAGATGAGAAATAAATCCTATATGTGTCAAGGGGGGCGGACAGCTATAGTCGGCCGTCATAACTGTTCAACAGTAAGGAAGTGAATGTACACTGATGAAGCCTTTTCCTAAGTGTTTTTGATATTTTGTATATAATGAAAATATATATTTTCGGAATGGGCAGAAACAATTGTCTGAAATCTGGAATATTTTCTGAATAATTGTTATTATATATATATATATATATATATATATATAGTCTCGGAAGTTTCTCAACCACTAAAACTATATAAAAAAAAAAATTTTTAAAAACAAAAAAACTTATAGTCTCAAGTCTTCCAGTGGAAAATCACTCATGTAAGTCAATTTTATTTTTACAGTTATTATATTAGTTAGTTTCTAACACTATTTTAAGGGATCATCAGTTGTTTACCATGAAAAACTGTTTCGGGAATTTAAAAACAAGACAGTATTTAATTTCATGGCTTCCCAGCAGAGTTGATCAGACCCCACTTCCCTTAAAAGAAAAAAAACATAAACGTTCCTTATACTAAATCTACGTTTTGTTCCATATAAATGTTTTGCTAACTTATATTAGTTATTTAAGACACAAAAAAAAAAAAAAAATTATATATATATATAATCAATGCATGTTCCTTTCAGTAGTCGAACACTTTGACAGCGGCTGCCTTTAAATAGGTTTAATCTCTCACTGATTTACTGGGTTGTTGATAGCGGCCATGTTGGCTAAAACCTCAGAATTTGAGTTTGAAATATGACTTGTGTTCCGGGGTTCAAGTCCGGCAACCGGTATGAATAATTCATCTCTACGATTCCCGAAAGGATGAAACGTATATGTATGTAGATAAAAACAAATATTTATAATTGTATGTATATATATATATATATATATATATATATATATATATATATATATATATATATATATATATATATATATATATATGCATGACAATCAGGCGACTGACCAATTACAGCTTCTCTGTTGTAAAAGCCATCTATGCTAATATAAGAGATGTGTGTCTCTGTCCGTCCACTAACTATTTTTAACTTTGTATTTGACACTATTTCTGAGATGAGGCGTTGTAGTTATTTTTAACATATGTAAATAACATAAATGCTTTTATGTTATTAGACATAGTAACGTGAAATTTGCTAAGAATGATTTTAGATTGTTCTCAACTCATAGTTATCTTTCTTCTTATGGCAGTGTTCCCAAAGGAGCATGAAACTCCTACTAAAACAGTTTTACCTCCTGATTTAAGGACATTTAAACCATATGTAATTGATACAAAATTCTACCGATACTCGAAATCTTAAAAAGTTTCAAACATTTTACGACATTCTAATTGGGACGAAACCCCACAAAATTGACACTTTCTAAGCCTATAATTTCAGTCATGTAAGCTCGATTTTCACACAATTTTTCACTTTTGATTGCTTTGAAATTTTTGCACTTATTAAAGGGTCTAAAGATGTTTTAGTATTTTGAACCCATTATAGGGTACGACATGTATAAGATTGACAGTTCACAATGTAAAGAGAAAAATTGAATATTTTAAAAACTTTTGCTGAAAGGATAAGGGATTGTCTGAATAGAGCAGAAGACGACTACATTTTTTTGATCGACTTCGATAAAATAAAAAATATGTTTTCAACAAAACAGAGAAGAGTTGCATATTTATTGACAGCAATCAATATTTTTGAAAGGAAGTGTAAAGATAGTCCTCAGGATATAATTGTTTATCCTGGATGGTTGATGAGGATGACTCTAGAGCTAGCTAGAACCCCATATTAAAAGTAGACAGTTGATTGGTTAACTTAATCACATGATGGAAGAGAGATCTCAAGATGGAAATTCAATTGAGTTGATGCCAGTATTTTAGCTAAGACACTACCTATGAAGATAGTCGAGAATCAACCCCTAGTTAAACAATTGGAATCCTGTTGAGTTCAAGTTAAAATGGTCATTGACTTGTAAAAGAAAGAATCAATAATATTTTCATCTCTTGAGACAAGTTGATTCTCATTTGATGATTGAATAACATATTATTCATTTGCTAAACTATTTAACAAGAAGACTGAGTACTTAACTACCAATAAAACTTCTTTTTTTTAATTTTGGAAAGTAGAACGTGGACATTAGGTTTGTTTTCCCCAGCCTTGTAACTCTCACTTCGACCCTATTTCTGCATTTAGTCCTCACATTCTATGGGTGAGGTTTCTGCTTTCTGGATCGGCTATTTCAAGTGACATACACAAAAGGGTCTACTTATATTCGACGCATTTGGAGTCATGCTCTCGTCGGCTCCTCCAAAAAAGGAGGAGCTGACTTCACTCCATGAAGTCAGCAAAGGAAAAGGAACGACATCATGGGGATTCCTCAAAGTCTTGCGAGAACTGGGTCCAAGTCACGTATCTCCCAAGACTTGATCCCTTTCTAAAGGGGGCACATCTCTGAGTCTTTCGCAAAAACTTATTCAGGGGAGGCAACTCTGTCGTACCTATACTTGCATGACTAAAAATAATACATCTCTTTAGTTCTATATAAGAATAATAAAGAATAATAATACTTTTGAATAATAACAATACTCTATGTGAAGATTTTCAATTCTCAAATTTTTCATCATTCAACTTGTCAATATATCCATCTTTTTTTTTACTAATGCGTCATCAGACGCCACTCGAGGAAAAGGCTTAATGAGTTTGTTGGGTGGTCGGTGAGACAACACCGTGATGATTTGTACTGATGGTTGAAAATGGGCAGAATTTTATTTAAGTGGATGGCTTAACAAGAATTTTTTTTACTTTAGACTTGAATACGACCATATTGTAGTCAGCTGGGAAGCAGGCCCGCTGTATTGTGTTCGACAGGCAGGTAGTGCTAAGAAAGAAACTTTGCTCATAGAAGCTCCGTTTAGTTTTAGGTACACAGGGGGAGAAAGGGAAATTGTTGACAGTTGTTGTACTTGTAGTTAGACAAATTTTTGTTGTGAATGTTTTACAGGAGGGAACCATAGATTGGAGCTCAGTCGAGCACTTACCATGAAAATAACGATACAGCAGAGAAAGACTAGCAACATCTCTTTATATATATATTTCTCCCTCAGAACAAGGTTAGAGGAAGCTTGGTTAACCACTAACGAGGTTAATTTTACATTTCACAACAATGGTCTCTCAAAGATTTCGACTTTGTCGATACATGGCTACGATGTTTTTCTGCTAGTGCAAGAACTAAAAAGTAAAAAGACAACAACAAATAAACGGGAAGAGAAAATGAATTGACGGATTTATTTACAGCTGGATGTGATGTCATAATAAAAGTATCCACCATAAATTTGGAAGACCTGACCTTCGAAAAAATAAGTCAGATCATAAAAAGAAATATGAGACCCAAGAAAATGTTTGTCGTGGCAGAAAAAAAACGAAGTTCATGTCGATGTAACAAGAAAGCGACAAAGCAGTCATAAAATATCTATGAAATGCGAGTAGATATTGCAAATTAAAAAAAAACTTTGACAAGAAGAACAGACAATTGAAGAGGACTCGATTCAATTAAGATTAATTGAATGTATGTACAATGCATCGCACCGATGTAAACTCATGATACAACTACCAATAGGAAATGTCTTTAAATACTTGACTTTATACAACAACAAGAATTAATACAGAAATACAACCAGTATAAAAGTCAATCTAGTGAATAAATATTCGACAATACTTATATGTTAAAAAGAATTTAAAAATGTTGGTATTGTCGAAGAGGACACGAAATAAAGAAGAAAAAGAGACATAAAAAATATGAAGAGTGAGAATACTAAAAAATAGAGAGGGAGAGAAAGGTAATTCCGAAAATGAAATACAAAATCTACTAAGGCATAAAACCTTTACGTTTCAGAAGTACAAAATCTACTAAGGCATAAAACCTTTACGTTTCAGAAGTACAAAATCTACTAAGGCATAAAACCTTTACGTTTCAGAAGTACAAAATCTACTAAGGCATAAAACCTTTACGTTTCAGAAGTACAAAATCTACTAAGGCATAAAACCTTTACGTTTCAGAAGTACAAAATCTACTAAGGCATAAAACCTTTACGTTTCAGAAGTACAAAATCTACTAAGGCATAAAACCTTTACGTTTCAGAAGTACAAAATCTACTAAGGCATAAAACCTTTACGTTTCAGAAGTACAAAATCTACTAAGGCATAAAACCTTTACGTTTCAGAAGTACAAAATCTACTAAGGCATAAAACCTTTACGTTTCAGGGAGATGTACTGATACTGGCTATGCGATATGCCTAATTAGCATAAGAGTAAGAAAATGTATATATATATATATTTCTAAGAACAAGGTTAAAAGAAGCTTGGCTAACCACTTACATTTAACAGCAGTGTTGTTTTCTATATAACATGTCTCTCACACTCTAACCTACTTATAGTTCTCTTAAAAGTGGGTCCTTAAAAAATCACCGCTCAAATGAATGCGGCATGGTGGCAATGGCATACTGCTACTGTAGTATAGCCTGTTGCTTTGTATGACTCCAAGTGCGGGCAAATCAACGAAAGAGGCAGATAGGAGATTATTGATCATTGAATATGTTGCGTTGGACTTTAAATCTGACCAGACTCGACCGGTTCGAACTGCCAACTTTTTCTTCTTCTTTTTCTAGCAGTTCTTTTTGATTATCGTGCAGAGATCAAGACATTCTCCGCGTTGGTGGTTTTCCTTCCAGTTGACTGGCTTGCTGCACGCATGGCTGATCATAGGTTACAAAATTATCCAAGCCCCAGACAGCAATGTCGTCTTTGATGACGTCACGTCTTCTTTGGTCTGCCAGGTCGGCGGAGACCATCCATGGATAGTTCCAAGGCTTGCTTGATGACTCCATCAGATCGTTGAACATGCCCGTCATACCATCATAGTCTTCTCTCTCTACTGCTGATATCTTAACGGTCATCTCTGAATGCATATATCATACACTGGACAAGGCAGGTGAAGCTAGGGCAGTAGTGCTTGATATATCCAATGCCTTTGACAAGGTATTGCATAAGGGGCTCCTCCTAAAAATTCACTCATATGGTATTACTGGACGAATATTTAATATAATTAGATCCTTCCTAACTAAAAGAAAGATCCAGGTTGTCCTTGATGGCCATCCATCTAAGCAACATGATATAAATGCAGGTATACCCCAGGGATCCATCCTTGGATATTGTTGTTCCTGATTTTCATAAACGACCTCCCTGATGACATCGAGTCTGAGATAGGTATATTTGCTGACGACACCACGCTCTACTGTCATCATGTGGGCAAAATGGAACTCTAGGCCTCAGCCTAACTTTACTATAAATTAAAATTTACAGAAAAATAATCATAAATTGATTGGTTGAATATAATGAGCAAAATTGTTTGCATAAAATTTGCTTGAAAATTGTTTTCTTAAAGATTAAATCTAGACAATATAGGGAGATGTGTGCAGAACATGAGGTTTTTGTATGATCACATTGAAAGAATGAATGAAAGTTTTTAAGTTAGTACATGTAGAACAGTTGAGGTAGCAGGGTCAGTTGGTAGGGGGAGGGGGTTAAGAAAACATGTGAGGAAGTGATAATGATGGATTTGAGAAACAGGAGGATAAACAAAGACCTGGCCAGAGATAGGTTAGTTTGGAAGTCAATTTCTAAAATCCTCTAATATAAGTCAATTTCTAAAATCCTCTAATATAAGTCAATTTTTAAAAGTTCAACACATGCCAGCATGTAAAACGGACGTTAAATCGAATATTATGATGATATGATAAGTGAGATTTGTGATTAAGAAACTATAGTCCCCCCTTTATGTGCTCCTCCCTTCTCCTAACTGTGATCGATTGTCCCCTATTTCACTCTTTGCTACACTTCTGGTCTTTAGGACCACCAAGATGTAGAAAAACAAGTTTTGTTGCTTAACTGATTTTGGGTTCAGTTTTTTTTTTTCAATATTAAATTGATACATTCTCAGAACATAAATTGATTTCTATAATCGTGGAAAATGTGGCTGCTGACAATAAATATAGTCAAACAGTGAAAAGACTAAATATGAAGAAACTGAACACTTCTAAAAATAAATCTGAAAGCGTTACACATGTTTTATATTTTTCTCCTCACTTGATTTTAAGCTTGTATTTCATTTCCTTTCACATCATTCTACAAAGACTGGATCAGCGGGTTATTCACACAACCCCCACTAACTTAACAACAGTTTCTTTTGATTTCAAGATCAGAAGACATCATAATTTACCAGCAGACAAAAAAAGAAAAAGAAAAAAAAAGAACATTGGTTAGTAAATGTAGAACAGTTGAGGTAGCAGGGTCAGTTGGCAGTCGGGGGAGGGTCGAGAAAACATAGGAGGAAGTGATAATGATGGATTTAAGAGACAGTAGGATAAATAAAGACCTGGTCCTAGTTTGGAAGTCAATTTCTAAAAGTTCAACTTGATTAAAAAAAAATGAAAAAGTAAAAAAAAAAAGAAATTATCAGATATGAAGAGAAAAAAAGAAGAGAAAAATACAAACCAATAAATTATCTATATGATTAAATTGTTAGAGATATCGTCTATCTGTCTGGCAATTCACTTATACTTTTAAACAATTTCATTCAATTAATATAATGATCAATGATAACATAAGTAATTCAATTAAACTTCACCAAAATCCAATTTAAAAAGAAAAACGATTGTTATACAAAAGCTGTTTAAAAAAAAATTTATTTCGTACCATGTCTATTTATAACTTGAAACTAATTTTGGAATTTTAATTTACAATATTTCCTTATTGCAAAACCGATTTCTTTAATTCATTGAATTATCTTTCCAAAAATATTTTCTTCCTAAAAATTAATTAAAAGAAAAGGCAAAAGGGTTGAGGGTGGGGACAATTAATGAAACAAAATGAAGCTAAAAAGACTCCCGGGCAACGCAGGATATATACAGCTAGTTAATAATAAAAAAGAAATAAAAATAAAACATAAATAACTTAGAGATGATGAGAATCTTGTGAACTGAGAGAAAGAGAAACCAGCGAATACTTGATGTTGCTCGGACGACCACGAGATCACGACTGAACGCCATCAGTAAAAGATGAATGCAATTTATCGGTCATAACACACAGGAATGGTGATTTAGAAAAGCTTGATTTACTCAGGAAAAATTGCTAGAAGCAAAGACCGTGGTAAACAAAGAACAACATACTCTTCCAAAGCCTCAACACCTGCGCCACAGAAAAAAACAAACATTAATAACAATAATTGCAATCCATGCATTTCTGCTGATAAAAGGATTTGAAAAAAACCATGATCACTGATTCCTGCAACAGGTCTGGCACTTAACCAACCAACCAACCAATAATAAGAAGAAGAAAAAGTGAATATCAGAATACAAGAAGGAAAGAAGAATTTCTTCTAGAATTAAACAAAAAAGAAAAAGCCATTATCTCGAAGAGAAGCTCTTTTTTGGCTGCATCAAAAAAAACAACGTCACAAAATGAAAGCAACATTGATTAAAGCTGGAATCATCAATGTAGATTTCCACGGCTAAATCGATTCGGGCGACAATAGAAAAAAATTTCAATTCAAATAATGAACAGAAAAGAGAAAGAAGGAAAGAAAATCAAGTTCATCTGATATGTTTGTTCTACTTTTCCATGTATCCACCCATGTTGGTTTGTCTGTCACGCTCATGTTTGAAATAACCTGAGAGATGTGCCCACGCATCTCTATAAGAGGCTCTGTCTGTTGGTCTGTCTGAATGTTAAGTCTGAAATATTTTCATCACTCCACATGCAAATTGAATGAACGTTATATGCATGCACACAGTGCAGTCAGTCTGTCCATCAAGCTTATGTATGAAATCACGTTTTTATTGCTAAATGTGCAGACTGCAATGAATGCATCTTAAGAATATTCGTTCACGTTTTTATTTATTGTTGTAGACCCGTGCTAGGGGTCACAAAGAAATAAACCACAAATAGTGACAGGGTTAAAATATAACAATGTATTTATCATAAAGCAATACAGAACGCCACTAATGTGGTAGGAGATGAACGGGTTCATAACATGCGGTAAAACATGGTATGAAGGTCTCTCTTGAGTCTCTGCAACCAGTGGTATTTATTATACCTGGTTGATACTATCAGTTCTCCAATAGGGGTGATTTGTACCCCACAACATTTATAAATTTACTTTTTGATCAGCCAAAAATTGAACAGTTTGAGTTCAAAAAGATTATATTTTTTATTTCCCGTGTAAAGTTGTAAAGCGATCGAATGTAAAGATGCACAGTGATGCAAGTTTAGTAATGCTGCATGTGAACAATGGCCGACTGGCTTGTGAAAGGCCACCCAGGAATTGAGTTTTCCACTTTGAAAAAATAGTTGCCTCTCAAAAAGAAGGCTGCATGCGTAGATAGTGACCACTTGAGATTCTATGGAATTCATGCCCACTTAAATTTATGGATATCCGGGACAGTCATATTTTAATACCTTTATCACTCTGATCAAAGAATTACTTTCTCAAATTTGTTTTTTGGTATCTTACCCTAAAATTGGTAACAGTGTAATTCCAATATTTAAAAACACATTTTTTACTAATGAGTCACCACATATCAAGGCTAAAAGCCACTTGAGGATAAAGGTTAATGAGATAGATAGATTGTAAGTTGAATAATGATGAATATTATGAGAGGATTGAAAATGATGAATAGCATGAACAAAATTCGATTACTTATGAGAACGGTTTATTAAAGGTATTTGTTGACATTTGATTTGAAGACGACCATGTTGTAGTCACAGGGAAGCAACCCAGTGTTTATGTATTTCACAGATGGGAAGTTGTTGAAAAGAAACTCTGTTCATGGAAATTACGTTTGATGTGAGGCGCACGGAGGAAGAAAGGGAAATTATTTGCAGTTGTGGTAATAAAACGAGTTTTTGCTGTGAATGTCATAAAAGATGAACGAGGGGTTAGAGCTCAGTCGAGCACCTTCTATGGAAATAACAATGGAGCAGAGAAAGACTATCAACGTCTCTTCTGTGAGAAAGGGACTGTAGAGAACAGAAGAGATAATCATCCACTAGACTTTAAAAAGGGCTCTGAGCAGCACCTCCTCAGATGTGGCAGCAGTACAAAACTTGGTACTTATATCGATCTTGACCCAGTTTCCGTGAGTTTCGTGTCGGAAGCGTTCGGTTATCCACGCAAACGCCCGAGAGATGATGAGCCAATTTGTACCAGACGACAATTTTGATACGTTGCTGCGTCCTATGAATTTAAGTTATATTTTCAAGAAATTTTTTAAAGAAACAACAAAAATATAAAACAAGCAAAACATAGCGAAATTACTGTTATCAAATGAATATATATTTTTTTCATGTAAACAATGTTAGGGTTAGGGTTGAAGGAGGGTTTCGACGTTCCTGTTCGCCACCGTCACAAGGAAACCCTCTTTCTCTGCGGGGTCGTATTCCCCGAAGACTCAGAGCGGTTGGACAACCCTGCCGACGTTGTATTTCCTGCAGTTAAATACGGACTCGTCGATCTCAACGGTATGCCCTGGGCCTCTGATACGACGCGGATATCGTTCGAAATGGTCGACACAAACCTCCCTTAGAAAATTTCTCCAGTCGGTCTGCGTGTTCGGCGATACGACGCTACATTCTATGCGTAGATTTTTTGAGTTTGCCATTTCCTGGGACCACAAGTAGATCAGCTTCATTATCTTTCCGAGTTCCATTCTGGATCGCGAAAAAAAGTGTCGCTTTGTAACAAAATTGTCGGCTGCTCGCTGCTCGGCTAATTGCTCGGTATCTCTCCACCAATCAGCTCGTCATCTTTTGGGGCGTTTGCGTAGGATAGCCAGACGCTTCCGACACGAAACTCACGGAAACTGTGTCAAGATCGATATAAGTACCCAAAACTTTTCAAATTGGCGTATTGAAAACTAACCAGGGCCTGATTTTATTTTGTTAAATAGTGCAAAATATGTAAAATATGAAAATATGAGAGAGAGAGAGAGAGAATGTATAAATACATTATGTATGCCTTTATCATCGCGTAATATTTGTTAAAATTTAAACAAAACACAAAGGTACATAATTGTAAACAACTTTTGATTACATCACACTTACAAATTCTATGAGAAAAGGAGGGCGGTACAATAGTATATATGTGTATGCCTTTGTCATATTGTAATATTATTTAAAGTTAAAAAACACAAAGTTACATATTTGTAATAGACTACTTTATAATATATATATATAAAATATCATAAACAATATTAGAGCCTTATGTCAATCAATCAACGTTTCGACACGCTATCGCATCTTGTGAAAAAAAGAAAATTTAATTCTTCCTTTGACAAAATGTGGTAACGCTTCGAAACGTTGGTTGATTGATGTAAGGCTATAATATTGTTTATGTAATTTTATAAATGCTCTACTTGGTATTGAGCACTCTTGAAAGAATTGGTTTTATGTTCACTTTATTAACATATTTGAACTTGATCACTTAATATATATATATATATATATATATATATATATATATATATATATATATATAAATCCAGGTAAAGTAAATATACTCAGGATAAAAATGCTCAATATCAAAAAAAGCATTTATATATAATTATTTTTTATTCATACGGACATGTACATAATCAGCGACACTGGCATGTCGATGTTATCGATCAACAGCTGTTAGAAACTGATATCTCATCAGGCGGAAAAGAAAATCTGGTCCTTTCTTTCATTTTTTGGAAAGAATGAAGTAGAAAAAAGGAGAAAAAAGAAGCAAAATTCAAAATTTAAGATTGGAGGGTCACGTGGTCAGATTTGAAACGGTCGAAAATTGGAAATGAACATTTGTGAACTCATGTTAAAAATAAAAGGGGTCAATTACCAGTGTCACACTTTCAAGTCCATCCTATGTCTGGATGATAGCGTCGAGCCGTCGATGTTTATTAAAAGTTAATTAACAGCATCAATTTTATGCTATGTACAACTGTCTCGCGTCTTGCTTTTTTTTAGGTTAAGAGGGGGAGGATAGTTTAGCCATTTAAACCTAATTAGGCTGCCTTTTCGCTTTTTATTCTATTTTTTATTATTTATTTTTATTTTTTTAGTTTGTTTCTTTTATTTGAGCTAAGAACGACTGGTCATTACCGATAATAAAAAAAAAAACAATAATAAAAATAATGAGAATAGGAAAATAAACTAAAATTAACTAAAAATTAATTAAAGTTTACTGACATAATATAAGGATGGTAATAACAACCACAATAATAATGATAATAACAATGATAATAATAATAGTGTTTATAACCATAAGGGGTGAGGAATAAATTAATATTAATTATAGTAATAATCGAATAAAAAAAATAATAAGGAATGATAATAATCATAGTGATAATAATAATAATAATGGTAACCAGTAATGATACTAAAGAAATGATGGTGGAATAAGAATACAAATGAGATGATAAAACTAATAATAATAATGCCGGCACTGTTAATAGTAATAATAATAATATTAATGGTATTAATAACCACATTAATAAGATATTATAATTATAATTGTGATAATAGAGCAATTTAATGTGATAATCATACTGACAATAAAATAATACATGATATTATAACATATAATATGTGGATAACTATGTTATCTATTTTTAGTTGGTGGATAGATATGTTCTCTATTTTTATCTATATGTTTTAGGGGTCAGTATTGCATTCAGGATATTATTTATTTTAGGGAATTAGGTAGAGACGTTAGAATGATGGGTTTCGTTAGGGTTAATAGTTTTAAGTTTTTTAATTTTATTTTCTAATGGTAACATTGGTTCAAGAGGTTATATATATATTACTAAGAAGGTGTGATCTATAGTGCCTACAATTAATTGAGATTTCTTGTTTTTTGTTTAGAAGTTTACCTCTGTCACTAAATCTAACTATCAAGTTTTTCACTTAGGCAGAGGTAACAGAGTGAATTTAGGGAACCACAGGTACTGTTTTTTCTGATAGTACTCCATTTAGCTATTGGTAATTGATTTTTATTGGTTACTTCCCACTGGTATATAGAGAGTGAAGTTCTTTTTGAATAATCAGAATTATTGAATGAACATTTATGGCCGGTATATCTTATTACCAGCCATACCTATATAGTATTTTTTCTGGGTTGGATTTTCTTCAGTTGAAATTGTAGCCTGGTATCTATTTGTATTGAAAGGCAATTTCGCTGCAGGGGGCATTCTGTTTTATTCATGCAGTTACAAGTCTTAATTTTTGTGTTTTTTTTATTTTTAAATTCAGTATTTCTGTTGCTGTTTAATATCTTATTATGTTTTTTAATTATTTTTTCCAAGTTTTCACCACAACTATAACTCAATTTGAGGGTATTTTTATTACAGATTTTGTGTAGGATATTATTGGGAGGAAAGTGCACGTTAATTAAATCTAGGAATCGTTTACCAAGTTTAGTTTTAACCATGTGAATAAATGGGGGAGTAAACCAGATAATCTTCCTACTTCTTTTTTATTTTTATTTTTATTGTTGGGCGTTGTAGGCTTAATATATTTAATTTGGATGTTTTTGTATCTGTTCTCTTTTAGTGCTTTATTATAAAAGGCCTTATGTACATTGAAAATTCCCTGTTGATTCTCTTTTCAATTGATTTTGGAATGTGTTTAATTATCGTTTTAAGTGATTTAAGAGTGGATGGACATAAATTGGATTAGCGTTATCTTTAGTATAAAGTTCGTACATTTCTTTCTGACCCTCCAATCTTAAATTTTTAATTTCATTTCTTTTTTCTTTTTTTTTTCACTTCATTCTTTCCAAATATGATCTGAGAGAAGAACCATATTTTCTTTTCCCTCTGATGAGATCCCAATTTCTTACAGCTGTTGATCGATAACATCGACATGCCAGTGTCACGGTTTATGTATATGTCTGTATAAATAAAATGATAATTATAATTATGTATATATTAATATATATATGTATATATATAGTCTTGGAAGTTTTTCAACCTTTAAAACTATATGAAAAAACAAACTTTTAGTCGCAAGTCCTTCATGGAAAATTCCTTTGCTTGTAAGTCAAATCCACAAATCTCGTGGTGGCACGTGATTTTGTAGGGAACTTTCACAGCACACGTAGTTGTAGAAACAAGACTGGATTTTGTCGTCACTTGCTAGCTGCCTTTACAGAGAAGACAGTCTTTGATATGTCCACTTCTTTTTTATAGGAATAGCTTATGCATTATTCTATTGTAGACAAACCATTAATAAATGAAATGTCTTTGCCCCTCCCCCTGTGGCTGTTTTAACCGTTTTATTTCTTTCGTATCTGCATTGTCAACCAATGAACAGCAAATCTTAGCAATCCCCACGTGCATCAAGGATTGATTTAATTTTTCTACCCATGTGTTGGTAACTTGATGAACTAGAATAACAAATATTCAATACCTTCGCCTTTGAACATTCATAAGACAACTTTGATAGACAATAAGAGATTTGAAAAAAAGGACAAATAATATAAACACATCTAAGTGACAATTTCTACTTTTAGCATCAACAAACTCGTTTATGATATTAGTAATATCAATCTCATGCTAAAAGTTTTTGCTGTGAATGTCATAAAAGATGAACGAGGGGTTAGAGCTCAGTCGAGCACCTTCTATGGAAATAACAATGGAGCAGAGAAAGACTATCAACGTCTCTTCTGTGAGAAAGGGACTGTAGAGAACAGAAGAGATAATCATCCACAAGACTTTGTACTCTGTCAAGGCATGAAAAAAGGGCTCTGAGCAGCACCTCCTCAGATGTGGCAGCAGTACAAAACTTGGTACTTATATCGATCTTGACCCAGTTTCCGTGAGTTTCGTGTCGGAAGCGTTCGGTTATCCACGCAAACGCCCGAGAGATGACGAGCCAATTTGTACCAGACGACAATTTTGATACGTTGCTGCGTCCTATGAATTTAAGTTATATTTTCAAGAAATTTTTTAAAGAAACAACAAAAAAATAAAACAAGCAAAACATAGCGAAATTACTGTTATCAAATGAATATATATTTTTTTCATGTAAACAATGTTAGGGTTAGGGTTAGGGTTGAAGGAGGGTTTCGACGTTCCTGTTTGCCACCGTCACAAGGAAACCCTCTTTCTCTGCGGGGTCGTATTCCCCGAAGACTCAGAGCGGTTGGACAACCCTGCCGACGTTGTATTTCCTGCAGTTAAATACGGACTCGTCGATCTCAACGGATACGACGCGGATATCGTTCGAAATGGTCGACACAAACCTCCCTTAGAAAATTTCTCCAGTCGGTCTGCGTGTTCGGCGATACGACGCCACATTCTGTGCGTAGATTTTTTGAGTTTGCCATTTCCTGGGACCACAGGTAGATCAGCTTCATTATCTTTCCGAGTTCCATTCTGGATCGCGAAAAAAAAGTGTCGCTTTGTAACAAAATTGTCGGCTGCTCGCTGCTCGGCTAATTGCTCGGTATCTCTCCACCAATCGGCTCGTCATCTTTTGGGGCGTTTGCGTAGGATAGCCAGACGCTTCCGACACGAAACTCACGGAAACTGTGTCAAGATCGATATAAGTACCCAAAACTTTTCAAATTGGCGTATTGAAAACTAGCCAGGGCCTGATTTTATTTTGTTAAATAGTGCACTTACAAAATATGTAACATATGAGAGAGAGAGAGAGAGAGAGAGAGAGAGAGAGAGAGAGAGAGAGAGAGAGAGTGTATGAATACATTATGTATGCCTTTATCATCGCGTAATATTTGTTAAAATTTAAACAAAACACAAAGGTACATAATTGTAAACAACTTTTGATTACATCACACTTA
The DNA here is from genome assembly GCA_963556195.1 of Sepiola atlantica. Taxonomy (NCBI): domain Eukaryota; kingdom Metazoa; phylum Mollusca; class Cephalopoda; order Sepiida; family Sepiolidae; genus Sepiola; species Sepiola atlantica. The sequence goes on from OY744517.1 coordinate 198,650,355, forward strand.
CAAATTCTATGAGAAAAGGAGGGCGGAACAATAGTATATATGTGTATGCCTTTGTCATATTGTAATATTATTTAAAGTTAAAAACACACAAAGTTACATATTTGTAATAGATTACTTTATAATGTATATATAAAATATCATAAACAATATTATAGCCTTATGTCAATCAACCAACGTTTCGACACGCAACCGCATCTTGTCAAAAAAAGAAAATTTAATTCTTCCTTTGACAAGATGCGGTAGCGCTTTGAAACGTTGGTTGATTGACGTAAGGCTATAATATTGTTTATGTAATTTTATAAATGCTCTACTTGGTATTGAGCACTCTTGAAAGAATTGGTTTTATGTACACTTTATTGACACATTTGAACTGGATCAAATAAATATATATATATATATATATATATATATATATTAAATCCAGGTAAAGTAAATATACTCAGGATAAAAATGCTCAATATCAAATAAAGCATTTATATATAATTACTTTTTATTCATACGGACATGTACATAATCAGTGACACTGGCATGTCGATGTTATCGATCAACAGCTGTTAGAAACTGAGATCTCATCAGGCGGAAAAGAAAATCTGGTCCTTCCCTCATTTTTTGGAAAGAATGAAGTAGAAAAAAGGAGAAAAAAGAAACAAAATTCAAAATTTAAGATTGGAGGGTCACGTGGTCAGATTTGAAACGGTCGAAAATTGGAAATGAACATTTGTGAACTCATGTTAAAAATAAAAAGGGTCAATTATCAGTGTCACACTCTAAAGTTCATCTTATGTCTGGATGATAGCGTCGAGCCGTCGATATTTATTAAAAGTTAATTAACAGCATCAATTTTATGCTACGTATAGGAAGGGGGAAGACGAACAAACTGTCTCGCGTCTTGCTTTTTTTTTAGGTTAAGAGGGGGAGGATAGTTTAGCCATTTAATCCTAATTAGGCTGCTTTTTTGCCTTTTATTTTATTTTTTATTATTATTTATTTTAATTTTTTTAATTTGTTTTTATTTGAGCTAAGAACGACCGGTCGTTACCGATAATAAAAAAAAACAATAATAAAAATAATGAGAATAGGAAAATAAACTAAAAATTAATTAAAGTTTACTGACATAATATAAGGATGGTAATAACAATCACAATAATAATGATAATAACAATGATAATAATAATAGTGTTTATAATCATAAGGGGTGAGGAATAAATTAATATTAATTATAGTAATAATCGAATAAAAAAATAATAAGGAATGATAATAATCATAGTGATAATAATAATGATGGTAACCAGTAATGATACTAAAGAAATGATGGTGGAATAAGAATACAAATGAGATGATAAAACTAATAATAATAATGCCGGCACTGTTAATAGTAATAATAATAATATTAATGGTATTAATAACCACATTAATAAGATATTATAATTATAATTGTGATAATAGAGCAATTTAATGTGATAATCATACTGACAATAAAATAATACATGATATTATAACATATAATATGTGGATAACTATGTTATCTATTTTTAGTTGGTGGATAGATATGTTCTCTATTTTTATCTATATGTTTTAGGGGGTCAGTATTGCATTCAGGATATTATTTATTTTAGGGAATTAGGTAGAGACGTTAGAATGATGGGTTTCGTTAGGGTTAATAGTTTTAAGTTTTTTAATTTTATTTTCTAATGGTAACATTGGTTCAAGAGGTTATATATATATTACTAAGAAGGTGTGATCTATAGTGCCTACAATTAATTGAGATTTCTTGTTTTTTGTTTAGAAGTTTACCTCTGCTACTAAATCTAACTATCAAGTTTTTCACTTAGGTAGAGGTAACAGGGTGAATTTAGGGAACCACAGGTACTGTTTTTTCTGATAGTACTCCATTTAGCTATTGGTAATTGATTTTTATTGGTTACTTCCCACTGGTATATAGAGAGTGAAGTTCTTTTTGAATAATCAGAATTATTGAATGAACATTTATGGCCGGTATATCTTATTACCAGCCATACCTATATAGTATTTTTTCTGGGTTGGATTTTCTTCAGTTGAAATTGTAGCCTGGTATCTATTTGTGTTGAAAGGCAATTTCGCTGCAGGGGACATTCTGTTTTATTCATGCAGTTACAAGTCTTAATTTTTGTGTTTTTTTAATTTTTAAATTCAGTATTTCTGTTGCTGTTTAATATCTTATTGTTATGTTTTTTAATTATTTTTTCCAAGTTTTCACCACAACTATAACTCAATTTGAGGGTATTTTTATTACAGATTTTGTGTAGGATATTATTGGGAGGAAAGTGCACGTTAATTAAATCTAGGAATCGTTTACCAAGTTTAGTTTTAACCATGTGAATAAATGGGGGAATAAACCAGATAATCTTCCTACTTCTTTTTTATTTTTATTGTTGGGCATTGTAGGCTTAATATATTTAATTTGGATGTTTTTGTATCTGTTCTCTTTTAGGCCTTATGTACATTGGAAATTGCCTGTTGATTCTCTTTTCAATTGATTTGGGAATGTGTTTAATTATCGTTTTAAGGTGATTTAAGAGGGGATGGACATAAATTGGGTTAGCGATATCCTTAGTATAAAGTTCGTACATTTCTTTCTGACCCTCCAATCATAAATTTTTAATTTCATTTCTTTTTTCTTTTTTTTTTACACTTCATTCTTTCCAAATATGATCTGAGAGAAGAACCATATTTTCTTTTCCCTCTGATGAGATCCCAATTTCTTACAACTGTTGATCGATAACATCGACATGCCAGTGTCACGGTTTATGTATATGTTTGTATAAATAAAATCATAATTATAATTATGTATATATTAATATATATATGTATATATATATAGTCTTGGAAGTTTTTCAACCTTTAAAACTATATGAAAAAACAAACTTTTAGTCGCAAATCCTTCATGGAAAATTCCTTTGCTTGTAAGTCAATCAATCTCTTGTAATCACTGTATTAGTTAGGTTCCAAGAATTTATGCTAGTCTTAATATTTTTGTAGGGATCATCAGTTGTTTACCATGAAAAACTGTTTCAGAGATTTCAAAACAAAAAAATATTTTTCTCATGGCTCCTCAGCAGAGTTTATCAGATACCACTTCCCCTAAAAAACAAAAATGTTCCGGATATCAGATTTAGTGTTTTGTTCCAGATTAATTTTTTTCCTAACCTATTTTGTTATTAAAAATATCCTCCTTACCTATGTTGTTCATCTTTGCTCAAAAATATATAATGCATTGCTCTTTGTGTAAACAGATGGACCACTCAAGCAATTGAAAATGTTTATCATTGAGATTTTGTTTACTCTCAGCTACTGCTAGTTAAAGTGGACAGTCGGATTGAGGCACTTGCTTGTCTAACCACACTGAATATTTGTAATATTGTGAAACAGTTTGTCTGTGGATGACATATATATATATATATATAAGCAAACTACCTCTCCTTATTATATATATATATATATATATATATATATATATATATATATATATATATATATATATATATATATATATATATATATACATAATATATAAAGTTAAGTCAGTCGGATATATAACCTAAATTTAGTAAAAAAGAAACTTATGAGTTACGTTTTAATAAAGTTAATTATTTTCCAAATACAAATATTTGATGTTATCCTTTAAATGCAAAAATTCAATGAAAAAATTAATTTTAACTTGTAAAGAAAAAAAAGGAAAATGTTTCCAAAATGTGACACAACATTCAATCTTGGCTTTTTGGGTTAAGATCAAAGTTTAATATCTGTTCTGATACTACACTACATCTTTTCTGTCCTCGGACAGTGAAGGAGAAATCCTTCTAGACTGAAGCAATTTTAATTTTTGTCCCAATTCAAAGGACCTTTTGGAAGGAGGGGAGTTATATTTTTTTCACATTAAAAAACGACATTGTGTCTAACTCTGCCCTTGTGGGGAGGCAAGTAAATAGGGAAATTTAATATCTTTCTCTCTTCTTATTTCATGCATCATAAAACAAGAAACATAATGTGTATAAACAGACATACAATGTGCGTTATAATATTAACAAGATTATTACAATAAAAGAATGTAAGGAAGTCCTGGAAAAGTGAATAATAAAGTTTGAAGTCTAAGTGAGTTAAAAGGATTTCAACACCAAGGTCACATTGTCACGGTCAAATTGTGAAATTACATTTTAGTGCAGCCATTTGGATAATATAGAATGCTGGCTCAACTTTCCAGCTGCAATGGGAAATGGCTGCTTGCAGGCAGGAAGGAAATGGTGTTGCTAAGGAATAAAAGTCTGGCAATGAGAAGTGTTTAGTCAGCGGCAGAAAGGTTAGAGTCATCTTACCTTAGTGCTTACTAAGTAGCCACTGGTCATGGTCACAGAGATTTAAGATTTGTACAGTTTTGAAGGAGAGAGAGAGAGAAAGAGAGAGTGAGAAAGAGAGAGAGAGAGTGAGAAAGAGAGAGAGAAAGAGAGAGAGAGAAAGAGAGAGAGAAAGAAAGAGAGAGAGTGAGAAAGAGAGAGAGAGTGAGAAAGAGAGAGAAAGAGAGAGAGAGAGATAAAGAGAGAGGGAAGGAGAGAGAGAGAGAGAGTGAGAAGTGTTACTTGTTAGCTTCAGAAGTTGAATCCGAGCTTTTCTCCACTTGAGTTAAGTACACAGAAGTAAAATGTATGAATAAATTAAAAATCTTTATTCAGGTAGTATATAATGAATGGTTTGTCAGAATGTCAGATAATTTAGAAGGAATCAAAATATAAACCCTGGGGAAATAAAATACCTGATTCTAGGATTGGTAACACATCTGGAGACAACACCCTGAATCACACTAGGTGTGGACGTGCCTTCTTCATAAAAAAATAAGAATGTGATAAGCAAGAGGATGATTTCAGTGTGGTGCACAATTCAGCCTCGACCTCTTTACCTGGCATTATATTGAAGATCTATGATTACAAACTTATTAAGGAACTTTACTTCTTGAAAGTGCAAAAATAGCTAATAAAGAAATACTTTTATTTTTTATAAAGCTGTGTTGCGTTTCTTTCTATGTTACCAACAAACTACGAGTTTGATATGCGTAACATGATGCCTTGAGGACACCCGGTGGAATGACCTTGAGCCAAGGGGGGGGGGGGGGGGGATTGCAGGTGCACGTGCATCCAACATGATATGATGAATGCCGTTTCAGAATTTCGAGCCAGGAAGGATAATTTTACATGAAGCTTTCTTTTAAAAATCTGAAGGTTTGGTGTTCAATGAATACAGTAATTAAATACAGAGACTTTGTTTTGTTAAACTTACATAACAAACTGAACCCCCAGTTAAAAATTGCACGAGTAATTAAAAAAATACCATCTGAAAAGTTTGTATTTAATCGATAGTATTTCGAAGAATTTAAAAGATGTAGAAGATAAGCCGTGTACACGTCCGCCAAAAAGTGTACCAGTGTTAAATCGAAAAGTGATTTCATCATCATCATCATCATCATCATCATCATCATCATCATCATGTTCTTCTTCTAGTCGTAGTAGTGTCACGGATCCTCCTGACTCTCTCACGCCATCTCGCTCTATACTCCATCACACTTGGTAGGTCTTCGTAGATGCATTGTAAGTCTTCTGCTAGTTGTTTGATGTAGGTTCTGTGTGGTCTACCCACTGAGCAACATTCCTGTTTTGGCAGCCACAAAAGAACATCGCTGATGATTTCATCTTTAACCCTCCGGCAATGTCCAGCAAATCTGGTTCTTCTCTCTCTGATCAAAGCTGAGATCTGAGGAAGCTGTTCGTAGAGTTGCTCTCTCGTGAGCTGCTGTCTCCGGGAGATGTTAAGAGCAGCTCTTAGCATTCTAGTGTACACAGCATCACTGTTCTTTTCCAATATTTTGGAGAAAATTCAGGTGCTACTTCCATATACAAGAACTGGTGTAACAATGGCGTCAAAGAAGTCATGTTTCATCTTGGTAGGAAAATTTGACTTCCAGATTGCTTTCATCTTCGCAACTATAGTTCACTCTCTGCGCAATTTTGCTTTGATTCTTTAAATTTGAAAGAATTTTCATAACATTTCTTTTTCAAAAGAATTTTGATAGCATTTTATTTTTTTAAAAGTTCACTAAAAACGTGTAAGATAATTTTTATTTTTTTTAACTTTCGAAAATATTCTCTTAAAATCTTGTATATAATATTGAGATTAATTAAAAAATAATAATAATTTTTCTAACCTAAATTAAGTAGCAAGCCTCATTTTTACGATCAATGTCGTTTAAATGTTAATTTAGTTATTTTAGGGAATAAATCATTTTTTAGTAAAAAAAAACATAAAAGTACCATAATGATAATTATGTCCAAAACAAAATCATTTTAAGTTTAGCCCACGTAGACCTGTGGTGCAACGAAAAAGTGTTAATTGATAATCAGTTCTAAGCGACAGTCTGCTGGATGTTGAAGGTTCAATCCTTAGTACAGGCAGTACTAAGTATATAATAAACAATTGCTTAAGACTTCTACCCGGTCATTGCTAATGAAATGAGAACAATCTACCCCTGTGGTTTGAAATTCCGTACAGATTGACATAAAGATTCCCGTGTTTGACAAGACACACTTGACGAAAGTTGGAAATTACATCGGGCGAAAAGTTGCAAGAATAACATCTAAGATGGAAATAGTACTCTGAATAATACAAATAATACAAATCATGAATCTTCATCTCCACAATTCCAAAACATAATATCATTTCAAATCGTTCAATATTGCAAACACTAAAAGAACGAAACATCTAATTTTCGAAAGTTTCTTAAATAAAACATTTTAGAATGTATTTCAATCTTTTCTTTTATGGGAACTCTGTGCTAAAAACATTTTTAAATTTCAAGTTTAATTTTTTTTTTTTACTTATATATCAAATATTTGTTAACCTAATATAGCAACCTTTGCTTTTACAAAATATGTCTTTAAAATTTAAATTCGTATGTGATTTTAGTGCATCAATATCTTTTAGAAATATAATTTTAGTAAAATTCAATAATGCTACTATTTACCTTTTTATCAAAGATAGTTCTACATTCAATAATGCCACACTAAACAATTTGAATGTTTAATGAAGCTGATGAGTTTCTATACCAAGACAGAAAATAGTGAGCTATCATTTAAAAAGTGACTGCTAAAATAGATGAAAGTCCAAATTTTATTAAGAATTATGGCATTGGGATCAATTAATAAATTCTATTGTCTTGAGTCATCCATAAATTGATGGTGAAACATTCACGAAGTTCGTGCATCATGATGCTCGTTCACTCATTGCGTCCAGAAGCTCCAATCCCGAGAGGCCAGTGTCCTTCTCCAGAAGAGTTGGTCATAATATGATGCATTCCAGCTCATCGCTTGACCTCTGAAGACCACAGTGCAATAGTACTTTCCCAGCAGGTTTATCGTCTCGGGATACATGTCCAACCAGCACCAAAAGTTGGCATGTAACAACTGCAGAAATGTGTGGAAGGCAACCGTACTGCATTTTGTATGTTATAGTCTCGCCATGATATGTTGTAGACGACACGTATCATTTTGATGTATGATCTATCAAGTTTCTTAGATCAAGCAATATTTATAAACTATAACAAACTATAGATAAAAAGGGAGGTAATTCCTACCAAATTTTAGCTTTCTATGTCCAGACATTTGAGTGTCCATAGATATGAGACAGACAAACACAACCAACTTTATAAAGTAGATGTTACTGCATTGAATAAAAACGTTCTATGGAATATCACTATTCATTCTGTCTGATATCCTATTTCTAACTTTTGTAGATAAAAGCATATCTATCTTGATATTTGAAAATGAATTTTATCAATATAAATAAAAGTTGATTGAGTTGTATTAAAATAATTCTGCACCTCACTGTAAGTTGTCCATAAACGGTTGACAATATATTTCGCGTTGAAGTTAGATTTCAATCGTTTGTAAATAATTTGATCTCATTTTAACTGGTTAAAATCGGACTGGTTTCAAATGAAAGAAAATATCTGAATTGGTTCCAAGATCAATCAGAAGCTGCTTTAGCAAGGATTTGGATTATGTGGCAACAAATGAACAAATCTGGGTTGTGAGTCATTTTGAGTAGCTGGCAATATAATGTTTCAGTCAAGAAACCATGGTTGACCCAATGAAGACTGTGATGTTTGGTGTTTGAGTAATGCAGGATTAGACCCGCATATTTAAGGGTAACTTTAGCCTTAATGACATGAAAAATAAATTGAAAGATTAACACCTGTATTATCGGTACTAGAGTTATCCCCCTTGGACAGAAACTGGTTTCTAGGTCAGAGTGTTTCCTCTTGGTAAAAAAGGGGTCAAATCCACAAATCTCGTGGTGGCACGTGATTTTGTAGGGAACTTTCACATCACACGTAGTTGTAGAAACAAGACTGGATTTTGTCGTCACTTGTTAGCTGCCCTTACAGAGAAGACATGTCCACTTCTTTTTTATAGGAATAGCTTATGCATTATTCTATTGTAGACAAACCATTAATAAATGAAATGTCTTTGCCCCTCCCCCTGTGGTTGTTTTAACCGTTTTATTTCTTTCTGCCACGTGTCTGCATTGTCAACCAATGAACAGCAATCTTAGCAATCCCCACGTGCATCAAGGATTGATTTAATTTTTCTACCCATGTGTTGGTAACTTGATGAACTAGAATAACAAATATTCAATACCTTCGCCTTTGAACATTCATAAGACAACTTTAATAGACAATAAGAGATTTGAAAAAAAGGACAAATAATATAAACACATCTAAGTGACAATTTATACTTTTAGCATAAAAGAACTCGTTTATGATATTAGTAATATCAATCTCATGCTAAAAGTTTATATTCAACTAGGTGGATGTATCCGGCGTTGCCCGGGTGGAACTCTTAAGAAGTTTAAATCAGAACCTTTGGAGTAATATGAATTTATTTTAAAATTTTTTAACTTTGAGATGATTAGATATTAAAAATATTCTGGAATTGAATGTCATTTTTATGTTAAAAATATGTATTTAAATGAAATTTAAATTTAAATAAAATTATTAAATAATTAAATAATATTTTTTAGCTCAAATGAAAACACGAAATCGTTTTATTTTTTAATTAAATAGAAATTTTGTAGAGTTTGAAAAATATCACCAGTAAGAAATAAAATAATGAATTGAACTTTTAATAAACAACAATTATTTTTCTAACTAATCTTACTAAGTAGTAATATCCATTTTTTTAACAGTAACTGCCCTGTGTTGTTTGGGAGTCTTTTTAATTTAATTGCTTTTGGTTTCAGGATTTGAACATAACTTTATTTTGAAACATATTTTGAACGTTTGCTTTCTTTTAGTTAAAAATCAAACACACTTTGAATATGTGAGTGCCTTTATTTCTTGAGCTGTCTTTATTGTATCAAAATAATGTTTTTTAAAAACCAAAAGTGAGTACATTTGGATGGATTTTTACAAATTTCTTTTAATATAATCTTTAGTTTATGTTATTACATTTTATTTCAATAAATTATCGATTAATAGTATAAATTTTAAAAAATTATGTTAGTCACGCGAGGAACACACTCATACACACAAGAAGTTGTCACACAATTTTATTAATATAGAGATGCTCTTTATAATTAAATCATTTCGTTTTTTTTGTGCTTCTCTGTTTATTTTTTATTTTCTTCCACTTTGAAAAAAGTTTTTTCTTCACTACAATTAGTCGTCATAATCGAGTGATAGATACAGAGAGCAATTTTTTACATTTTGGAAAAATTGCCTCCAAAATATCATTTTTGTCTTCACAGACGATAGAATGGCAATTGCAAGGTGTTTGTGAGATTTATTCCTTTGGTCTTCCTCGGTGTATTAAAAGGTATGTGTGTGTACGGTAGGTGGTGGTAGCAGGGGAAAAAGAGTAGCCAATGAGATTCAGAAATGTTTACATGTGACTTGTGTGTGTCCATCCCAATATCTTCATCTTTAAAAGGTTCAGTAACGTGTGGGGCGTTGTGGACTTTTTCCATAACATATATGGGCCATAAAACGTTAAAGTGTATATATATATATATATATATATATATATAATAAATGCTCTATTTGGTATTGAGCACTCTTGAAAAAGTAGTTCTATGTTCACTTATTAACACTTGATCAATCAATTTATATATATATATATATATATATATATATATATATATATATGGTAAAATGCACGATATGTCATGAAAATGAAATGCCGTGATAGACAAAATGTGTGAAAAGAACGTTCGTTGATACGAACGAAACCAGTCAAATCTCTCATTTCTTTCCTGTATTTAAATCTGTTTTCCGTTTGTCTTTTTTCACACATATATGTATATATATATATATATATATATATATATATATATATATATGTGTGTGTGTGTGTGTGTGTATACGAGGCCTGTCTAAAAAGTATCCGACCTTAGGCCAGAAAAAAACATTTAAAATACGTGACGGGGTTGGCCCCTTGTGCTTGCACACACTTAACCCACCGATCCATCCACTGTCGGAAACTCTTCTGGAAGTGTTCTGCTCGAGCAGTTTGAGGCCTGTCAAAACGCTGGTCACTTTCCGCTGATGTGCAGCCATTTTTGAATTGGTTGAACCACTCCTTAATTTGTGTTACACATCGCATCTTCTGCAAACACCTGCTGAATCCAACACGATGGCAGAGATGAACACCATTCCAGAAGAAGTCTTCCAGAGGTGTTTTCGGCAGTTGATGGATCGGTGGGCTAAGTGTGTGCAAGCACAAGGGGCCTACTTTGAAAGGGGATTAGGGTCCCAACCTCATCACATATTTGAAATATTTTTTGGGGCCTAAGCTCGGATACTTTTTAGACAGGCCTCGTATATATATATGTATATATGCATATACATGCATACATATATACACACACGCATGCATAAACTTTAATATATATATATATATATATATATATATATATTTAAATGTTGAATTTAATAACGATAATTGAATTATCGTTTAATAATAATAATCTATCATGATAGTGTAAAGCTACATATATATAATAGAGCAATTAATTTTAGAGGTGAAAGATGAGAATAAAGAATTGTAAAGATACAATATTTATTAAAACATCAAAAGTTCAGAGCTCTGAACTTTTGATGTTTTTGATGTTTTAATAAATATTGTATCTTTACAATTCTTTATTCTCATCTTTCACCTCTAATATATATATATATATATATATATATATATTAGCTTAAAGACACAGAACATAAATATTATATAATAACTTAGATGCGTGTATGCAAACCGGTATGTGCATATATACACACCCATACATATGTGTGTGTCTGACTGTACACTGTACATGGGTGCGTATGCATAGATCTACATAATACCCAATCCATCCCTATAGACATATAAACAAGTATTTACAGACAAATGCCTTGCATATACTTAGTTTCACATAAAAAACAAAATAAAATAAAGTAAAATAAAAGCGATATCTAATTTAAGACATCACTCTTGAGCAACATACCATGTGTGCATCCAGGAGAATACTCCCGTACATACATACATACATACATACATACATACATACATACAAGGGCATGTGCACAAGGGATACACATACATCAATACACATGACTACACACTCCCACACACTACTGAAGCATGCATATACAAATATACATATACATGCATATAGGACGATCAGCATGCATATACCTATGCACATACTTATATACACATGCACATATAAAATATTACAGGTGTGTTTATACCGCCACTACTAAAACACACACACAAATGCGTTCCTAGACAAAGGAATACAAGCATATATACAACACAAATGGATCGACACAGCTAGTGCCAGCATACAGAAAATAAGTGCGCATCGCTAAAATGAATGTTTAAACATACCTTCATACCCATGTGCAGATAATATATACAGTTTTGGCACCTGTATGCAGTACAACATGTATTTAAATTCCTTGTTCAATACTGGTATATGTATGAATATCTGAACACCTGTATAGGCAACAGCCAGTGTATGAACCATGCACATATGGTCTGTGATCAGCTGCAGTTTCTATCGACTAACGAGTAGTTAGATTTGATAAATTAAACTCAATATTCCAAATCAAAGAAGTGAGTAGTTCATATTAAGGCATAAATTCATATTTCATTGTCTTCACTTATACGATGACAACTGCATATCTACCCACAAATATAGCTGTGCCTGATTTTTCCAGTATGGCTGCCGGTAACTATCACATAATTTGGTCATGCAAAACCCAGTGCACATATGTATATAGGAGAGTTTGAATTACCTACTAGTGACCATTCTCGAGTATCTTCGGTCTTTCTGGGTTTGTCAGGACAACGTGACATGAGGACACTTCACTCTACGAGTAAACCCTGACCAAATATTTAAAATAACATAGTATTTGAAGCCCAAATAAGATCCTCTTGACACGGTGATACACTGGCTTATATGAGGCATGGTGTACCTTTTCCTAGTGATGTTACCTCAAGTAACAGCACTTAGCTGGATACTCCACCAGACTAGATGAATTATTGTCCTGGAATCCGGTAAAACACAGAAACCACAAGAAAGATATATTATAACATAATTAACTGGTCAATTGGGGAGAGGAAAATGAATGTTCTTCACTTTTTTACTAAAGCAACGTTTGAGAGGTAAAGACAAATTTTAGTTGAACACTCGGATATCTATGCATCTCTTATAGAGATCAAGTGTTAGCACTAAGAAGGGGGGGGGCCCTTGATTTCTGAGACTTTATATTGAAGTAAAATATAAAAAAGGAAGAAACAAATGAAGTATATAGACCTACAACATACATATAGGCGGTACACGTTAGCATATTCATATGATATGCAGCAGAGAGAGAGAGAGAGAGAGAGAGAGAGAGAGAGAGAGAGAGAGAGAGAGAGAGAGAGAGAGAGAGAGAGAGAGAGAGAAAGAGATATTACACCATCTTCTTTACCCTTCAGTGTTTTAGAAAAAGGGAATTCATTTTTTTTATTGAGATTATTCAACCCACATCTTTTTGAGCAGAACATTTCAACTTCATTTGAACATTATTTTCAAATTATTTCTTTGAAAAGTGATCATATGAAAGTATTATTCATGAGGATTATTTTTTTTATTTTATTTAAAATCTTAAATTAAAAAATATTTTTCTTGTAAAACATATATAATTGTTAAAGTTGCATCTCACACCATAGGAGTTAAACAATAACTAAAAAAAAACATTGTTTTCCACTCGTTGATCAAAAAATAAAATTGTCATTTTAAAAATGAATTAATAATAACAAGCCGCGCGTGCGTGGTCCCCCTCTGTATGTGACTCGATGTGGCGAGTGTAAAATGCAATAAATTTGGGCAATTTGGGGCATTTTTGACCCCCCTTTGACCCCTTGGGGGCGCGAACCAGAATTTTTCTGAAGTCAAGGATGCTCATTTTATATCCAGAACAATTGCCTCTACATTTTGGCCAAGTTTCAGAAAAATTGAATGGATGGATCAAACGTTATGGGAGAAAAGGGTCATTTTTTGCCATTTTGGGGGCTTTTGACCCCCTGAGGGTGCGAACCAGATTTTTTCCAAAGTTAGCGACACTTATTTTCTATTAGGAACAATTGCCTCCACATTTTGGCCAAGTTTCAGAGAAATTGAATGGATGGATGAAAAGTTATGGGGCAAAAAATGTCATTTTTTGCCATTTCGGGGCCTTTTGACCCCCTGGGGGCTAACCAGATTTTTTTTCAAAAATCGGAGAATGTCACTTTCTAACCTGACCAAAGTTACAACTTCATGCAAAATTTCAGAGAAATTCAATGGATGGTTGTGGAGAAAAATCCGGACGGACGGACGGACGGACATGCCTCAAAACATAAGTCCCCCGATTTTATAAATCGGGGGACCAATTAATAATAATTAATGTACATGAAGAAAGAAAAGATAGACCGTGGATTTGAGACAATTAAATTAATTAAACTGCCATTTAAATTCGATTAGGCTCATCTTTTCTTTCTTCTTTTTTAAAGATGTGTGCATTGTAGTAATTGATATAATTTCATTGTAATAATATAATCACCTTTAATTTAAGTCTTTTAATGTTAAGGAGTTAAACAATAACTAAAAAAAAAATTGTTTTCTACTCGTTGATTTTAAATAAATGAAAATTAAAAAGAAAAATTGTCTTCTTAAAAATTAATTAATAATTAATTCACATGAAGAAAGAAAAGGTAGACCGTTGATTTGAGACTATTTTTCGATTGTGTAGGTTTTAGCGTCTCAAATTCACCTTTCAATTTGGTACCGTGCTGCTAAAAGAGCACCGGAAATCGTTAACGTTTCCCTAGCAAAATGATATCATTAACCCAAAGTGAAAATTGTTTAAAAATTGTCTACTAAATCTTTAATTTCTCAATTTTCTTTTTCAGGAGTGTAATTAAATGTTTATTTAGATTTGAGGATTCCGATGAAATAAATTATTACCTATAATTCACATGGTAGTTTCAGTTTTCCCATATAACTTAATCAATATTGCTCTGTGATTACATTTAGCTCTCTAGCTGCAATTACACTGAATAAGACTCCACAAGGATTAGCTTACTTCCCTTATCCAACTCGGATCTACAAAGTTATATAACATTTATATATAAAGCTTGTGGACGATATTTGTTTACAAAATTACTGTTAAGGAAAAAGTAACCCAGTAGTTTCATTTTTTGAGATTTATTCATCAAACTTGGGTCAGTTTGTCTTCATGACTTGTTCTGCCATTTTCCTGGTGCGACCAGATCAGCCTATCTAAAGATACCAGCTTCCTGACTTAAAATGCATCAAACATTGATGTTTTTGTTTTTTTTTCCTTTCCCTTTGCACAACTCAATCATGTTCTGCAAAGCAAAAAACAAAAACAACATTTTTCCTCTACAAAACAACCAAACCAAACACCATGAATAAATATTTATATATATATATATATATATATATATATATATATAAAGAACTTGAAGCATAAAAACTTTTATCAAAATGACTCGATTCGGCATTAAATAACCCGAAATGCTGTAAAACAAAACAACCGAACCAATCAACCTGTCATTTTAATTTGATGAACACGCCTTTGGCTTTGATGACAGCCTGGGGGCGGCCTTGGAATCAGCCACAGGACTTCATCACTGTCTCTCAACTTAGGCCCTCAAAGGCTCTGACGATACTGGCCTTTAGCTCATTCTCTATGTTGCATACGAATCTGTTAGTGTTTCGTTCCAATATGCCCCCCACACACACACAAAGAAGTCAAGAGGGTTGCAGTCAGGCAAGCTGGGAGGGGGAGGCAGATGTCAGGTGAAGTCTGATCGATGAAGTTCTCTCACTCCCAGATCTGGGTCTTCCTCTTGATAATTATGGAAAGTCAAAGATTAGAATGCAAATAGTAATACCGGGTTCAGGGATGGGAGCAGGAGTTTCTTGATTTTCTCAATTTTCCCAGACAACGCCGAAAAACGGGTTCCAATAATATATTATATATATCGTTTAACTCTCATAATGTATCCACATATAAGGGCAATTAAAAAAAAATCATATCACTAAAAACGTTTGGCAAAAAAAAGAAAAATATAACCTATATTGCCTACCTTAATTGCTTTTGAATAATTTTGTTTATAGACAAACAGAATGAGATAAAAAATAATAACTTTCCTCTTTTTGATGGAAATAAAAAACAGGAAAATAAAGAAACAAGAACACATCCATTCAATCTGTGTATCTAAAAACGAATTGAAACCTGACCGTAATTCGCAATCCATCAACGAATGGACACGCCCATCCAGCTATTTAAAGCTTCTTACAGATTCAAGGATTACATAAGTCAATAAATCGCCAGGTGACAAAAAAAATGTTATTAGCATAAAAAAAATACATAATTTAAAACTAGTCACGAGTTATTTACATTATCTACATGGTTCGAACAGTTGTCCTTCTCTCGGTTGTTATGTTCACAACGTTTCGGCTGCTGTATTCTCCGGCCTTCTTAAGGTGCCTTTTGTCATAGTCAGTAATCAAGGGAGGCGCGAGAGCGCTCTATCCTTTAATAGACTTCAAAAACGGCCTATGCTAGAAATCTCATTTCTTTGATCAATCATAACTCAAAAACCAATAAACCAAATTAGTTAAAACTTTGCACAATTTTTTTTTTGATAGGTTCTATAAGTGTGTAGAATTTCAGCATCATTAGTCAAGGCAACCCAGAGATCCAGAAAGGTCAGGCATGATTTTGTGTTATCCGTGTGTACGTACGTACGTATGTGCCACCCTGTATCTCATCAACTATTTGATGGATTCAAATGATTTTTGGCAGAGATAGAGGTTCTAGTGTCTAGTTAATGGCATTTTAATTTCAGTTTACCATATACCTTAGTTTTCCAGAAAATTTTAAAAAAACTTTAACATGACCATTGTATTGAGCCATAACCTTTACAAAAGTAGTGACATTGCATGATAAATGCCAGTATACTGAAATCATATGCCCTTAATAGGATTAAGATGAAAATTCATATACACTAAATGTACAAAAGCAAGGAAATTCCCAAATTTTTACACTTTTATTGTCATTAAGGGTATGCGAGCACAACAGGGCTATGTATTTTACTGGTAGGAATTTTTCTTCAGCGCACCTCACACACTTCATCCACTCATGCATAGAGATTTATACTGTAGCGATGTGATAATGAAATGGTTTGGTTGATATGTAGTCATACCCTTAATTAATGACAATAAAAGTGTAAAAATTTGGGAATTTCCTTGCTTTTGTACATTTAGTGTATATGAATTTTCATCTTAACCCTATTAAGGGCGTATGATTTCAGTATACTGGCATTTTTCATGGAATCTACATAGACTTTTGAATCGAACCTTTTATTCCATTCCTTTTAAATATCATGTATTTATAAGTTGAGTAAATGACTAGGAATAAATGACCAACGAAGAAGACATTATTAACACTTTATTATAACTACTAGCTGTCTCTACCCGGTGTTGCCCGTGAGTGTTTTTTACTTTTATTTTGTTTTGCATTTTTGCTGGTAAACTATGCCCCTTTCTTTTTTCTAGTACAGTGTCGGTTAGTTATTAAATTATTAATTGAACCACATTTTCATACTTGGAACAAATACATAGAAGACATTGCCATGGCTGCTGCAAAGAAGGTGGGCTCCCTCTACCGAGCTAGAAAACTTCTTACACCTGCCAGTATCATATATCTCTACAAAATCACCATTCGCCCATGTATGGAGTATTGTTGTTACATCTGGGCTTGTGCACCAAACGCTAGCCTCTCCCTCTTGGACAGGGCTAAAAAAAGAATCTATAATCTAATAGGCCCTTAACTATCAAGCATGCTCCAGCCTCTATCCCATAGCTGCAATGTTGCATCCAATGGTGGATTTAAGGGTGGGGCATTGGGGCAGTTGCCCCATGGGGTCAACTCTAGGAACCAACACGGGACCAATGTTTTTTTTTTCAAAGAAAAACATTTTTTGTTACTATGTTAATAAGTTGAAATTATAATTATAAATTAAATGTGAATGTTGATGGCCTTGCTGTGGTAATATAAAATATAACATGGTATATTATGAATATAAATACTCTTATATTTCGTAGTCAACTATACTTCTTTATTATGAACCAGTATTTACTTTTATGTAATATATTTTACAGTAATAAATGCCAACAATAAATTCTAGTAATTCTATATAAATATCATTTACAAGTGTTTATAAATTTGTTTAAATCACTTTTTTAAATTCATTGTTTTTTGTGTGATACTTTAATTTTACTATTTTAATTTAGTTATACAATATAAATTATTAAATTATATACTTAAATTATTAAATTATATACTTAAATTATTAAATTATTCAAACAATAAATAAAAAAAATAACAATAGGAAAATAATATGAAAAACAATAATAAACTCAAATGGCAATATAGGTTTATCATTTATAAAATTTATTTTATGATGGAGTAATACTAATAAACCATATTTATTTATTTATATTTAATTATATAATAATTAAATTATTATTATTGCATTTATTGTTTATTTTTCGTATTTGTAGATGTTATTTAATAAGCCTACTGGAGGTCAAACATGGAAAGTAGAAACAAACGTGTTTACCTATCTGGATCCGCGAAAAGGGAGAAGCAAGCAAAGTTGGAGTTGGAAAGAGCAGCAAGTGATTCTTCCCAACAGAAAATATCCACTTCTGTGACTCCTGAACATCATCCAGTGATTCTATGAGCCAAGCCTATGAGGATAATTTTGTTGAACTTATTGAACTATCCGATGAGTCTGTAGCCACACCTACAAGTGCCAATGTTATATTACAAGAAAAGGATGAGGATAATTTTGTTGAACTCATTAAACTATCCGATGAGTCTGTAGCCACACCTACAAGTGCCAATGTTATATTACAAGAAAAGGATGAGGAT
This sequence comes from Sepiola atlantica, assembly GCA_963556195.1. Classification (NCBI taxonomy): domain Eukaryota; kingdom Metazoa; phylum Mollusca; class Cephalopoda; order Sepiida; family Sepiolidae; genus Sepiola; species Sepiola atlantica. The sequence goes on from OY744517.1 coordinate 198,668,905, forward strand.
AATTTTGTTGAACTCATTAAACTATCCGATGAGTCTGTAGCCACACCTACAAGTGCCAATGTTATATTACAAGAAAAGGATGAGGATAATTTTGTTGAACTCGGTTAACCATCCTGTGAATCTGCGGCCACACCTTCCACTGCCCATGTTATGTCACAAGAAAGGGGTGATGATGTTGAGGAACTTTTCCTTTTTCCCATCGACAAAGCCCTTTATGATGGTAAAAATAAAAATATTTATAAGCAGGTTCTTGTCCAGCAAAGTGCTTGCTAACAAACGGTAAGTTTCCAGTCAAAATAACAGCAGACATTTTAAGGACAATTGGTATTTTTTTAAATCAAATCTAGATGAAACGGTACACCAGAGTTGGCTAGCATATTCCTTTCGTTGTGACTATGTGTGTTGTCACTTCTGTTGGCTTTTTGGTGATCGATCGATTTCGGAATAGTCACGGGCCAATACAATGACTGGAAGCATTTATCTAGTGTTATTTCATTGCATGCAAATTCAAATATTCATAAAACCACAACCAAAGCTTATGTGCAGTTCTTATGTGATAAGTCGATAGATAGTTCTCTTAAAAAGCACCTCGATGCTGTAGCAAAAAAGTGGTAAGCGATATTGACAGTCCCGTTTGGGTTTATTAGGGTCATGTCTGTGTTGGGACTACCTTTCCGTGGCCATAGATAAGATATTGATGAAGATAATCCTGGCGTCTACCTGTCTCTCCTGTGTTTCATTGCAACGAGGGATCCGGTTTTGCGGGAAGATATTTATAGAACTAATCGAATTCGGTACTTGAGCAAAACTATTACAGATCAACAAATTGAACTACTGGCTCTTTGCACAAAAGAAACGATTCTAGAAATGTGTAAAAAATGTAAAATTCTTCACAGTTATCTCAGACAGCACTACAAATATCAGTCATAATGACCAACTTCCTGTAATGATGCGATACGTTTTTGTTGATGAGCAATCACTAAAGGCCATTATTCATGAACATTCTTTGGGTTTTTATCATGTTCACGATGCCTCCGCCCGTGGAATATGCTCTTTATAGTCAGATGTTCTTTTTGAAGAATGTGTTCTAGAGAAAATATCTAAGGGGCCAAGCTTATGAGTGGAAAGGATGGAGGAGTTCAAATGTTAATGATAGAACATCTGGGATCTGAAGATTTTGCTCCATTCGTTCACTGCCTACCACATCAAATTAATTTAGTTTTATTTCATGCCACAACTTATGGCATTACTAAGCAACTAGTTGACATTATAAACTTCTTTGACACTGTTCAAAGAAATCTACATTTTTTTTTCATCATCAAATCGATGATGGGACAAATTACTCGAAAGTTGTGCAGAATCAGCTGAAAATACATGCGACATTGCCCTAGAGGAGATGGGTGAGGAAGCTTGGTTTTCCTTTTCCAATGCAAGCCAAAATAATAGATGAAAATTACAAAACAGATGAAGTGAAGGCAGCAGTTGACATTCAAAAGCAGATGAAGTGAAGGCAGCATTTGACATTCAAAAGCAGATGAAGTGAAGGCAGTATTTGACATTCAAAAGCAGATGAAGTGAAGGCAGCAGTTGACATTCAAAAGCAGATGAAGTGAAGGCAGCAGTTGACATTCAAAAGCAGATGAAGTGAAGGCAGCATTTGACATTCAAAAGCAGATGAAGTGAAGGCAGCATTTGACATTCAAAAGCAGATGAAGTGAAGGCAGCAGTTGACATTCAAAAGCAGATGAAGTGAAGGCAGCAGTTGACATTCAAAAGCAGATGAAGTGAAGGCAGCATTTGACATTCAAAAGCAGATGAAGTGAAGGCAGCAGTTGACATTCAAAAGCAGATGAAGTGAAGGCAGCAGTTGACATTCAAAAGCAGATGAAGTGAAGGCAGCAGTTGACATTCAAAAGCAGATGAAGTGAAGGCAGCAGTTGACATTCAAAAGCAGATGAAGTGAAGGCAGCATTTGACATTCAAAAGCAGATGAAGTGAAGGCAGCAGTTGACATTCAAAAGCAGATGAAGTGAAGGCAGTATTTGACATTCAAAAGCAGATGAAGTGAAGGCAGCAGTTGACATTCAAAAGCAGATGAAGTGAAGGCAGTTGACATTTAAAAGCAGATGAAGTGAAGGCAGTATTTGACATTCAAAAGCAGATGAAGTGAAGGCAGTATTTGACATTCAAAAGCAGATGAAGTGAAGGCAGCAGTTGACATTCAAAAGCAGATGAAGTGAAGGCAGTTGACATTTAAAAGCAGATGAAGTGAAGGCAGTTGACATTTAAAAGCAGATGAAGTGAAGGCAGCAGTTGACATTCAAAAGCAGATGAACTGGACATTTCTATTTAGTTTGTTGTGGTGGAATGAAGTACTGGACATTTTAAATGTAGCAAATCAAATAATCCAAGCAAAAACCAATGATGTATACCTTGTCATCAAGGTTTTTGAAACTGCTACTGAAAAGTTACAAAATCTCAGGTCCAATGAGATGTTTGATAATTTTTTAAAAAGAGGCAATTCTCTGTGGATGTCACTGTTTCCTGAAAGCCAACAAGATAAATGTTTCAAGCAGGTTCGCATTTGCAGAACCAAATGTATGACTGGCGAGCAATCTCGTGATGAATGGCTGAGAGATCCAACAATAAAGTATGAAATTGGAATTTACTTTCACACACATGACGTTATGGTGGCAGAATTGAAAAGTCGCATTGATGGATTTAAAGTAGTTGCACAACTGTTTGTTTTTTTACATCCATTACAGTTTATAGAAGTTATGGATGACGACCTTATCGACCAGGTTTCTCTTCTCATGTCCAGGTTTCCTGGTGAATTTACTAATGATTTATGTGGTGAACTTAAGTATTTCCGCGATATGTATTTTGATAATGCTGACAGCCTGGAGCTATACCAAACGACTGGTATGATCGGCTATTTAAACTTTTCTATTAGAAATTCCAAAGGCTAACAGTACGAGGAAAGAAGCTATTAGAGTAGAAAGCTCTCCCGCATCTGGGGACCTCAACAGTGAAGGAGTGGGATCTTGCTGACTGACGAGTTGATCGGGGGTATTTATGTAGAGGAGGCACCAGTTTGTACAGAGTGAAATATTGTTTCGGCTCTTCTTTACATTGCCCATAGGCATAGCAAGTGCGGAAAGAACATTTGAGATCAACTATGGGACAATAAAGGTTGAATTCATTGGCTATTTTTGAAATAGAATCTAAAATCGCTAAAACAGTCGATATTTCACAAACAATTACCGACTTTGTGAATAGGAAAGTGCGATGTGGTGGTGTTCAATAACTTAGTAATAAGTAATACTATTTATTTTATTCATTTGTAACACTGATTTAGCACTTTCTTTTTTATTTTTGTTTCGTTTCTTATTGTTATTTCGTTTTTCATATTTTTGTTTGCTTTTATGTCTATTTTGTAAAGTAAATAGTCATATATTTCTCATTGCTGTTGTTTTACACATTGTTCTTTAGTTTGTTGGTTACAGGTATTAGTTACATATTGGTTACAGGTATTAGTTACATATTAGTTACATATTGGTTACAGGTATTAGTTACATATTGGTTACAGGTATTAGTTACATATTGGTTACATGTATTAGTTACATATTGGTTACAGGTATTAGTTACATATTGGTTACATGTATTAGTTACATATTGGTTACATGTATTAGTTACATATTGGTTACAGGTATTGGTTACATGTATTAGTTACATATTGGTTACAGGTATTAGTTACATATTGGTTACATGTATTAGTTACATATTGGTTACATGTATTAGTTACATATTGGTTACATGTATTAGTTACATATTGGTTACAGTTATTAGTTACATATTGGTTACAGGTATTAGTTACATATTAGTTACATATTGGTTACAGGTATTAGTTACATATTGGTTACAGGTATTAGTTACATATTGGTTACATGTATTAGTTACATATTGGTTACAGGTATTAGTTACATATTGGTTACATGTATTAGTTACATATTGGTTACATGTATTAGTTACATATTGGTTACAGGTATTGGTTACATGTATTAGTTACATATTGGTTACAGGTATTAGTTACATATTGGTTACATGTATTAGTTACATATTGGTTACATGTATTAGTTACATATTGGTTACATGTATTAGTTACATATTGGTTACAGGTATTAGTTACATATTGGTTACAGGTATTAGTTACATATTGGTTACAGGTATTAGTTACATATTGGTTACATGTATTAGTTACATATTGGTTACAGGTATTAGTTACATATTGGTTACATGTATTAGTTACATATTGGTTACATGTATTAGTTACATATTGGTTACAGGTATTAGTTACATATTGGTTACAGTTATTAGTTACATATTGGTTACATGTATTAGTTACATATTGGTTACAGGTATTAGTTACATATTGGTTACAGGTATTAGTTACATATTGGTTACAGGTATTAGTTACATATTGGTTACATGTATTAGTTACATATTGGTTACAGGTATTAGTTACATATTGGTTACAGGTATTAGTTACATATTGGTTAAAGGTATAAGTTACATATTGGTTACAGGTATTAGTTACATATTGGTTAAAGGTATTAGTTACATATTGGTTACAGGTATTAGTTACATATTGGTTACAGGTATTAGTTACATATTGGTTACAGATATTGTTCATTTGTACAGTATTATACAGTATAGGAGTATTTTATGAAAAATAATATGCAGTACCATATTAATCTGTGATAAATATATAGAACATATGTAAGAACTTTGTACGTTTTTTATGTTGCATAAAATTTTAGAGGGCCAAAAGTCTCGTCTGCCCCAGGGGGCGAAAAGGCTTAAGTCCGTCACTGTTTGCATCCCTGTGCTTGTTTTACAAGTACTTTAATGGAATGTGCTCCAACGAATGTACTGCACTGGTGCCCCTCTACATAAATACCTCCTGTCAGTCAACAAGATCCCACCCCTTCACTGTTGAGGTCCTCAAATGTGGGAGGCCTTTCTACTCTAATAGCTTCTTTCCTCATACTGCTAGCCTTTGGAATTCCTTTCCTGCTTCCTTGATTGTACTAACATGTAGACATTTGAATGTAATGTGAATAAGCATCTCACTTCAAAACCCTCTGTATAAGATTCCTCTAATTCACAGTATCCCCCTATGTCTCAGTGGCATCGTGCCTTGTTTGGGGTGAACTTAAGTTTTAAAAAAGTATTTGTTGTTTAAGTAATCTTGTTTTAATGTGAGGAATGTAAACGTTTATAAAGAAAAAAATATGTTAGATCTTTAGTCTGAGCCTCTCTCAACTGAGTCAACTGAGCTATTGTACTGCCTTAAGGGCAGAGAGAAACAGTGTTATTTGTACTGCTTTAACAACAGAGATCTGCTGCTGCTATGTAGTTCATTATTGAAAAATGTCCATTTGAAAAATATTCCTAGGTGGATGAAATATTTTTTGAAAGAAATTGAATCAAAATACATTTTATTTGTTCTTAAGAACGGAGACCAATGATCAACAAAACAAAACTGACGCATCACAATCAAACATTGATTTTATCGAAGACAGCTTTTAATCATAAATATTCAAGAAAGAGACTACTTTATTTAAAATATAGTATATACTTATATATTTCTTTTTCAATTAAAAGTTGAAATGAGATTATTAATTAAAATAAGAGATGCCTTAATAAACATCATCATCAGAGGAATATCGTTTGAATTTAAATGCAATTTGAACATGGCAGGAAAATCATAGTATAATGGTTGCTTCATTTCAAAATCTTTTATGTTCTTTAATGCCGAAACATATGACCAATAGGAAAAATTGATTGAACAAAAGTTGCTATTTTTACCTATAACTGGGATGTGATAGATCTGATTGGATTTGAACTCATAATTACTAGATTGCATAGTTTGCAGTAGTTACATCCATTGCCAACCCCCTACACATCAATCCTACATAATCTATTGCTAAATCTATGTCATTATTTGAACATTTTGGTTTATTGGTTGGTCCTAAACTACACAATAGAATTACACCAAATTTGGCATGAACCATCCTTGAGAAGCCAGAAGTGTCAGAGAGATACGGTTTATACTAAAAACAATAAACACTTGTAGACTTAAACTATTGAACAGAATTGCACCAAATTTGGTATGAATTAGCCTTGACATGTGCCACAGGGGATCAAAGCTCTTCTTTTTCTAATAATAAAAATCCCATAATTTGATACCCCCCCCCCCACCCCACCCCACCCCCAAAAAACTGTCTACACCAGCTTTGGCTGGTACCATACAAAATGGTCATGATGGGTCAAGAAGGATGGAAAGACCAAGAAATCAGAGCATCATCCAGCCCTCACTGGGAAAGTGCAAAAAGTACTCTGTGTACAAAGAGATGAAACAGTAAACCACATCATATGTGAATGCAGTAAACTAGCCCCAAAGGAATATAAAAATAAGACATGACTGGGTTGGAAAGGTAGTCCACTGGGAACTATGCGACCGGATCCGACATTGGAAGATGAAAAGCATAAAATCCTCTGGAACATGGAAATATGAACGAACAAACTCATTCAAACAAAAAGATTGGATGTTCCAAATCGTAGATTATGCCATGAATTGTATTTAAAATCAAAGTTGTTGCTTTTGGACATTAAAATCATCAAGGTCATTGTTTTAAATTTAAATTGTATTTAATATCAATTAGCAAAATTATTGTAAGTTTTAAATCTGAAATTTTATCTTGCTCTTTAAAATTACTTTGCTTCATTTTTATTTTCTCCGAAATAATTAAAAAGAAGCAGTAAAAAAACAGGGTTTTTTTCTCCATTTATTTTTTGGGTATTTCTTCAGGTTAGGACCCACGCTAAAATCGACAGTACTTTTCAAATGTTTAAGTAAACTGCCAGAAATTACCGAAGCGGTTAGCCAATCAAATTGCGAGAAAATAAGCAGACGACATGTCAACATTTCTACTTATTGAAACGCGATTGCAACTGATTGAAACGTGAAATTCACAAATGCAAAATAAATTTTGATCACAGCTACAATGAATTTCAATGTGCTAGCACAGGCTGTTGCATCTCCCAAAGAAGTGATTAACTTTTGTCAGGAAAAGAAATTAATCGCCAAAGAAAAAAAATGCACAAAATGTGGAAATAGCTGTAAGATCACAAAACGAGCCAAACTTAGCAATAAATACTCTTGGCGATCCTGTACAAACACTTCCTTCCACTTCTTCTTCGACGTCTGCATTAGCGTTAACGGCAACAAAAAATCTGCCGAATTTTAACCTTCTCTAAAAAAAAATTTTTAAACTGTTTTGTGCAAATAAAAATTTTTTTAATACTTGTCCAGTGCAATTTTTGTTACCAAAAAAAAATGTTCAGGCAAAAAAAAAAAACACTTCTTTGATTGATTTTTACTAAAGCAAACTTTTTCATGGTAACAAAAAAACCTTTAATACTTAACCCTTATCACAAACTCTAACCCTAACGATGCCATTTTTACCTGATTACAAACCAAAAATAAAAAAAAAACTTTAATGCCTAACCCTAAACCCTAACCACAATAACGCCATTTTTACCTGATTACAAACCCAAAATCGTTTTCAGCAAAAAGAAAAAACAACCTTTTTCGTGAATAAACAACATTTTTATCACTTAAAAAAAATATTTTTAGGTGTAAAAAAAAAACAACATTTTATCACCTGTTTATTTTTATTTCTTCATTAAAAAAATAAATATTTCTTTCATACAATTTGACTAAATGTGTTATTTGATTTTTTTTTTGCTTTAAATGTTGGTTAATGTTTGTTTTTTTCCAACTTGTAAATCCAGCCTAGTTTTGTATTTTTTGGACGCAAGTAAATCAACCAAATTTTCATTCAGCATTTTCCAGCGGTTTGCGTAAACATTTGGAAAGTGCCGACGTCAAGTCGATTTTAGCATGGGTCCTAATCTGAAGAATCAACATTTTTTTTGTTAAAATAATTCTTATTTCTTATTTCTATTTGTATACTAGTTTTCTCAAAACACAAAAAGCATGGTCATTAGGAAAATATTTCCCTTCAGCACCATAAATCTTTTTATCATGTGACATAAACAGATTCACTTGCATGATTCATTCAAAGCAAGGAGCACTAAATCTTCTTTGATAAGATCAGCTTTAATATCTCAATATTAAAGAATTAAAATGGATGAACATTTTAATTTGTGCAGTTCACGATGGAAATTATTGGTCCATCACAAGCAGAATGTATGTGTATATGTCCTTTTTATGCATATTCTAACTGACTATGCTAACATCTTTTGTGATTTCTTAGAATAAGGACAAAAATAAGGATATTCTTACAGAGAGAAAAGAACTAAAACCTTACATATTAAAACGTAACAGGGTTCATTTGCACTTACAAGTAATACACCAAAATATGCACTCATTTCAAAGCTTCCTAATACGTGGATATATGAAAAGGTGAATTTACCAAGATGTGTAGGGGCATGTCAACAGCATTTAGTTGTACTTCATTATTATAGTTTCAATTTTTAAACAACAATAATACATACTAGTTATTTTCTTAAAGCTGTCCAACACATGCCAGCATGTAAAATGGACGTTAGACCGAATATGATGATCAATCAAGGAGAAATTAAGCTGACAAACGGAAACAATGTCAAATCCACTCAGGAATTTGGTATACCTCGGCAGCAACATCCAGTTAACAGAAAGAAACATTAACCCTTAAATGCTTTTTGTTTCAAATATGACAAATTCCAACAAAATACCTATTTAAATGTATCAAACTGCAACTTGGTTCCCATCTGCAACGAGCCTGTTGGCAAGTGTGAGTAGGTATTAGTATGATGTTGCATTAGCACAACCACTAAATAGGTAATCAGTATCTTCGATGTCACAGGCGAGTGTCATCGGTGTATCATCTGCCTAATTCAAGAGCCTAAACTTTTACATCTGGTCATGATAATGGTAAGTAAAAATTATTTTATGATTCTCTAATGTATTATGATTATTTAGATGCATATATTGTAGTGTTTTGTTATACATGGAAAATTTTATGCCATTTGTTGCACATTCGAAATATCATTTATTTTTGTTTAATAATTTTTTTTTTCACCTAAATCATTTATACTACTTTATATTACCCCTATAAAACGTTTTTCGAACCAATATAAAAAATAAAGCATTTAAGGGTTAAAATCTGCAACGGCCTGGGTATTCTTGATGGACTGTATACTATCTGGAGGTCCTCTATTTCTGACAATCTTAAGTGAGACTTTTTTAGGCCACAGTGGAATATGTCTTGCTCTATGGCTCGACAGCTCAAACACTGATGAAACTGCGAGAAGCATCACTTGATGGAACATACGATGTTACGAGTTGCATTGGACATCAGCTGGAAGAAAACACCCAACCGAGAAACGCTTATTGTGGCTCCTTCCTTTGATCACAATCTCGCTAAGAGAAAGAAGGCTTCGGATTACTGATCACTCCTGGAACAGAAAGTCAGAATTTGTGAGTGAAATTCTCCTATGGTATCCATTACGTGACAAAGGATCGGCTGGAAGACCTCATCACACCTACGTTGACCAACTTTTAGAAGACTCTGGAGGACGTGCAAACAGCGATGTCTGACCGAGATTGTCGGAGGAGAACGAGTTAGGAGAATCAGAGAAGAATTTTCGATCTGACTGATTGATTGATTATATTGATTGTAACCATGTCTGTCCCCTCAACTTAAATATAATCAAATACCTGGGACATAATAAATTGTAAAATGGAAGTTTAATTTGTCTACAAAAATGAATGTTTTTAGTATTATCATTTTATATCTTTATTCATTTTTTATTCTCCACAGAAAGTCTGAGAGATATCAGGACTGTCCCGTATGATAATTAACCAGCAGCCATCTTTCTCGGACGATCACTTAAAACCAATTGACCAGATTCGAGATTTAACACTCGACCGTCACTATAAGTCCCTCATGGAGTTCAGCTGTCAAGAACACTCCCTCTATGGTCATTCTCATATCGACTTTGAGAAGTTAATTCGTTTTTATCCTATCTTTTGTAAGCCATAAAAAATAATTCGGTTTTCTTTTTCTCATCACCAGCTGTTCAATTCCGTCCAGAGATTTTTAAGGTTTTCTTTCTCTCTATTCATACTAGCGCAGTAATTATACCATCGATCTTCATAGGCTCACGGTCAACTCATACTGGCGCTGTATCTCGGACTCCCACCCCTCTCCGTGGGGCTGCCCGACACTGTCACAATTTTTTATTCTCAAAGAGTCCCATGAATAAAATGTATCTCTATAATAATATGCTTATTCGACACCTATTTTTTAAGAACAAGATCGTCCGATTGCAAACGATGAAATGCAATGCAAAAAAAGTAATTGAAAATGAACTGGTGTCGCTAAGGTAAAAATATTAGACTCTACCCATTTTAGAATGAATTGTTCCAAAATCGAATTTTTAAAAAAACTACTCTTTACATTCTTTTTATTTTAATGTAATTTTAATAGACTTCTACAATTTTAAGTAATTAAATTTAAAAAGTGACATTCTTTTTATTTATTTAAAAAATATTTAGCTGACAATTATTTTTACGGTAAGAAGAAATAGAATAATTATCGTTTTAAAAAGATTTACATTGTTACAATTTTTAATCTATATCTATAATGTAAAGGAAATCTGTGTGTGTGTGCATGTGTGTGTGTGCATGTGTGTGTGTGTGTGTTTTCAGCTAAAAGTAAAAACTACAAAACAAACACCCACAAAGTTTGTACCTTCTTAATCGGCATTGCCCTGGGTGAAAAATATCTCAAATTTAATTTAAAAAAAATTCTTTTAGGATCAACTGGGCCGGGTTTCGTCAGGGGGGTCGGTTTTTCAGTCATTTCAAATGTTATCTATTAAATAAAGGAGAGGTGAATGACTTACATTATAGGAATGGGCTGGGCAGAGGTGAAAGAGGGGTTGAAGAGAGGGATGTGAAAAAACAGGGAAGGGGGAAAGAAAGATTGAGAGAGGTAGAAGTTTTAATATAAAGATGTTACACACACTTTTTAACCTCTTTTATTTTTTTATTTTTTTATGGCATAGGGCAACGCTGGATAGTCCTGCTAGTAAATAAATAAAGAAGAGACATATTTATTTTATTAGATAAATAATATTTAGCTGATAATGGCAATTGTTTTTATGGAAGAAAAAAAAAAGAAAACGGTTTCTTAATATTATTAAACCATACATACATTTATTATTTTTAAGAGAAATATTATTATTAACAGTAAATTATACAGAAAGATGAAAAAAGCCATCATGGAATTTCTATGGGTCTCACTAGTAATATATCGTTACATTAAAACTGTTAAATGTTTTCACCCGGAGGACGCATGTATTTGCTAGTTATCCTAATGACATCAGTATTGTAAATCTATAAGGTGCATGAGATAAAACACAAACTATCCGGTTATAAGAAGCAAAGCTTATTAACTTATTAGGTAACTTATTAATGTTAGCCATTTACTGCAAAGATAAACAGTCATTTTGTACATAGATAACAACGCCCTCCTGAGTTAGATTTAATATTATTATACAGGCTGACCCACCCCCAATGCCACCCATGGAATCGTTAATAAAATTCACAATCCTTTCTGCAATCCAACTATGTTTGGTACAAATAAACTTCAGTATATGCCTGACTTGGTCACCAAGTTTCACTAATGAATGTTCAACAGTCTTTGTTTAATGCTATTTAATGATATAGGGGCATTTTGGTGATCGTCTAATCAGTAGAAGATGTGATCCTGAATGGGCTTCACACTCACTAAACCATAACTCTCCAGATAGTCTGAGGATTGTTTTGATAGACAATTCCTGAACTGAAGAGGGCCATCACAGCTAAAATTAGGGCAGTGACAATAGAGGAGTGTGTCAAAGTTATTGACAATTTTACACATCATATTCAGGTGGGCTTATCATTAAATCGTGATAAAACAAAGACTGTTGAACATTTATGACTGAAACTTGGTGGACAAGTCAGGCATAAACTGAAATACGGTTGGATTGAAAAAAGTGTTGTGAATTTATTAATGATTTCATCAAGGGCATTTGGGGGCAGGGGGGGGGGGCGAGAAGGCTCCCTCTACTATATATATTGCCATATTCCCCCAGAAATGTAAAAATCTGTACTAATATGAGAGATATGGTTATGTATGTCTATGTGATGGTTACTTTTAAGCATTTGGACCTAGGAACATGAAATTTGGTAAAAATGATTCCATATTTGCGTAAAGTGGGATCATATTTATCTTTTTTATTTATAAAAGGGTTTTCTGGTGAGCACAGAGCCTATTACTGAAATTGTTTTATTTCTGATTTGATTATGATTGAAATCATAATCATCATCATTATTATTAAAGTCTGTTGAATATGATTGAAATCATAGTTACAATCATCATCATCATCATTATTATTAAAGTGTTGAATATGATTGAAATCATAGTTACAATCATCATCATCATTATTATTAAAGTGTTGAATATAATTGAAATCATAGTTACAATCATCATCATCATCATTATTATTAAAGTCTGTTTAATATAATTGAAATCGTAGTTACAATCATCATCATCATCATCATTATTAAAGTGTTGAATATGATTGAAATCATAGTTACAATCATCATCATCATCATTATTATTAAAGTGTTGAATATGATTGAAATCATAGTTACAATCATCATCATCATCATTATTATTAAAATGTTGAATATGATTGAAATCATAGTTAAATTCATCATCATCATCATCATCATCATCATCATCATCATCATATTCGGTTTTACATGTTGGCATGTGTTGAACATCTATTAAAAATTGACTTACAAACTAACCTAGCCATATAGAGCATTAATCCTAAACTAATTAACCAATCATTATGACTTAAGAAAACAGCTGCTTCATGTAAGGGGTCCAAATGTGAGCTATATTTAGTTTAATTTAGTTTCATGCAAAGGCGGTAAAAATTCAGACACTTCTGATTTTTGTGAAATTTTAACAATAGGTATTAGACTTCAATTAATAAATATTTACCAAATGTCAGTTTCTTTGGGGTATTTTAAAGGGTTTTAGGGGGCATAATATGGGAACATCCTCTCATTTCAAAATTCAAATATTTCAGATTTTCATTGAATTTGATCCATAGTCATTAGACACCAATTAAGCATGAATCCCTGAATTTCAATTTCTTCTTAAGACACCTTACGCTTAAGCCTTAAAATTTGAGACATTTTCTAGAATCAAAATGATGTAATAGATTTTGATCAAAATTAGAATAAGGAGTTCAGGCATAAGGTTAACTATCATTATATCTTGATTTTAATCTTCATAAGAGAACATAAAAGTGGTGCAAAACTGTTCTGTCCAGGGAATTAATTTTTTACCTACTCTAGGACGGGTATTCTTTTAGTATATATATATATATACATGGCATATTAATGGGTTCGCCATGTGTGAGTTTGCTCTTTTCTTTGTTTTTTGTTTGGTTTCACCCAAAAATGAACCACTCTATAGTGTAGGTTTTTTCAAGACACTTTAATCCAAGAACTTTTTTTTGTGAATTTTTCTGATGATTTTGTAATGTTGCAGAGACGATATTGACATAAAAATGTTGTTTGGCACAAGACAAATGAAACGGACTGTAAAAAAATATATCTCACAGAAATGTTATGGTTTTTGGAAATGTGAAAAAATAAAAATAAAAATAATAAAATAAAAACATGGTTATTGGAATATAATATGAACCTGACTTATATTTGCTCTGTTGTCACTAATTGACAATCATCAAGCTGAATCTTTTAAGGAGACTGCAAAGTAAAATGACACTGATAATATATGCTAATACATATATTGTCATTAATAATTATATATATATATATATATATATATATATATATATTTCTCCGCTGTCTTTTTAAAATTCTCTTCTTTCTCCAGCTTTTTTGTTCATTTGCTTTTGACACCTTAGGATGATTCGACGAAGAATCGAAAATGTTCGTGAAACCTATGGAACAGTTATTCATTTTTTTGATTTTAATACAAAAAAGACCATCAGAAAAATTGAAAAAATAAAAAAAGGTATAATTAAACAGACAAATTCTGTTATTTTTAACAATGTTTGCATAAATGAGAAAATGTTACCTAAATACACACATATCTTAAAACCTCTACTAACTAACATTCCCGCCTACATCAAGAGCACAACTCATTTCCTTAACTTCCTTAACAGGATCAGACAAATCAACAAACTTCCTCAACAAGCTATCCTAGTCACTATGGATGTATCAGCCCTATACACCAACACCCCATACAATGAAGATATACAGAGAATTCCTTCTTCACCATAATTTATGCAATACGTGCATATGCATTAAACGCATAGATTACATGCACCACATCACCAATCTTATACAATTCATCACGAGTCAATAAAGCCATAAACAACACAAGAATAGATAGAAAAAACCTCCTAAAATACAAACAAAAAAAACACCAACAACTACATTATGGTGGTCTTTCACCAACACATGCACAAACTCACAACAAACCTCGTCATAAGATTTCAACAGCATACAAACAAATCCTGCCACAAAATTCATCTTCAACCTACCACCAATCAATGCAAGTAGGTAACCACCCAATTTGGCAGCCACTCATCTGCTCACACAAACACACACATAACACCCGAAAACATGGTAACTACAAATGCAGCAAACCCAGATATCTTGTATGCACAGATTGAGAGATTAATTGAGCAGCAAAATCAGATAAGCATAGATGAAATGCAGCTTTGTTTTATGCCTGGGCAAAGTACCACTAGTGTTATATTCATCCTGAGACGAATGCAAGAGAAGTACCTTGATAAGAAGAACCTGTATTTTGCTTTTGTGAATCTGGAGAAAGCTTTTGAGTGGGCAGGTATGTTTTCTGGTGAGCATTGCATAAACTAGGGGCAAACGAGTGGTTGGTGAAGATTGTTCAAGCAATGTACAGAAATGCTCAAAGTCATGTTAGAATGAACAGCACATTTAGTGAACAGGTGCTAGTGTGATAGCTAGAATTAGGAGTGGATGGAGTAAGTT
>OY744517.1:198689085-198691585 GCA_963556195.1 Sepiola atlantica
GCACCCCCACCATTAAAAGTAGCGAAACAGCCAAACCCCTCAGGGGACGCTGATAAGCCAGAGAATAGTGACACCGGAGTGTACCCAGCATGTGTGGTGACCCGGGCAAGGGCCCAAAAGAAGGCCAGAGAAGTACGCGCTGAAGAAAGCGGCGAAGAGATGGGAAGTGAAGTCGTGGACCTTTCCCAAACCTGTATCGGTCACGAGGTAGAATCGATGTCTACGCTCGAAGAGACCCCAAGACCTGACCCCCCCAGTGAGGGAGACTTAGTTAAGGCAACCCCGACCTCATGGACGTCAATCGCCCATGAGCAAAGAAAAGACCAAGATATCGCCCCGCTTTTCAGAGAAGCGGTAGACGAGGGAGAGATGGATGAAGAACCGTGTGGGTACTTCATCAAAGAAGGTACCTTGATGAGAAAGTGGAGACCACCACATACACCCGCCCTCGAGGACTGGTCAACAGTACACCAGGTAGTCTTACCAAACGGGTATAGGAATGAAGTGTTGAGGACAGCCCATGAGATGCCCATGGGAGGCCATATGGGTATCCGAAAGACGCACGACCGGATTACCAAACACTTCTATTGGCCGGGGATCCGTAGAGACGTTGCGAAATACTGTAAAACTTGCCACACATGCCAGATGGTGGGCAAGCCGAATCAGAGAATCCCCGATGCTCCCCTCCATCCGATACCCGCATTTGAGGAGCCCTTCTGCCGAATCCTTATCGATTGTGTTGGTCCACTCCCAAGGTCCAAACGTGGGAACGAGCACCTGTTAACAATTATGTGTGCTTCGACCCGGTTCCCCGAAGTGATACCCCTCAGGAATGTATCAGCTGGAACGATCGCGAAAGCTTTGATCACCTTCTTCTCCATGGTCGGACTGCCGAAGGTGGTGCAGTCAGACCAGGGATCAAATTTTATGTCGAGGCTGTTCCAGCAGGCCATGAGCAGCCTGGGCATCACGACGGTGAAATCCAGTGCATATCACCCCCAATCCCAGGGAGCCCTGGAGCGCTTTCATTCCACCCTGAAAAACATGGTGCGAACATATTGCTTCGACCATCACAGTGACTGGGATGAGGGCATCCCGTTCTTAATGTTCGCGGCGCGGGATGCTACCCAGGAGTCGCTGGGATTCAGCCCATTTGAACTTGTTTTCGGTCATTCCGTGCGCGGTCCTCTATCCCTGCTTAAGGATACGTGGCTGCAGGAGAGTCAAGAGAATAAATCTTTACTTGACTACGTGTCACGATTCCGGACACGTTTGCAGGAGACGAGTGAGATAGCTCAGCAGAATCTAAAATCAGCTCAAGGCAAGATGAAGAGACGGTATGATCGGAACACCGTCCCTCGAACATTTGACGTTGGGGACAAGGTCCTAGTCCTACTGCCTATGCCCGGTCAACCCCTAAAAGCTAGATTCCATGGCCCATACGAAATCGCACGGAAAGCCAGCGACCTCAATTATGTCGTGAACACACCAGACCGTCGCAGGGCCACGCAGATGTGCCACATAAATATGATAAAACCTTATCACGAGAGGGACCAGTCGAATCCTGTCCTAGTTGTCACTAGATCTGACCGTGTGCATCGTCAGACAGATATCCCTGAGGAATCTATAGGGAAAACTGACCACCCTGTACGATTGCAGAACTCAGAAATCCTTGCTGATCTCACGTCTGTGGTCGTTCATTTGACCCACAACGAGAAAGAAGAGATGGCAAGCCTCATTTGGGATTCCCGCAAGTTGTTTCCGGATACGCCCAAGCAGACAGTCCTCACCCAACACGACGTGGACGTTGGGAACGCCACTCCCGTCAAACAACACCCCTATCGCGTCAACCCGCAGAAAGCGGAAATAATACGCCAGGAGGTAGAATACATGCTTGAACATGGAATCATCGAACCCAGTCAGAGTAGCTGGTCTTTGCCATGCGTCTTGGTCAAGAAACCCGATGGCTCAATCCGGTTTTGTACAGATTACCGCAGGGTGAATTCCGTTACCCGAACAGACTCCCACCCCATTCCTAGGATGGATGACTGCATCGACAGAGTGGGTAGGGCAACTTACATCACTAAGTTGGACTTATTAAAGGGATACTGGTGTGTCCCACTCACCGAGCGTGCCAAGGAGATTTCGGCGTTTGTCACCCCGCAAGGGTTATACCAATACCGGGTCATGCCGTTCGGTATGAAAAATTCCCAGGCCACATTCCAAAGGATGGTGAACCATTGCCTGAGGGATTTACCCAACGTTGAAATCTACATTGACGACATTGTCATGTACAACGACAATTGGCCCGACCATATCGCGTCCTTAAGGAAAGTGTTTGACCGGCTCTTGCGGGCCAATCTCACTGTCCACCTATCGAAAAGTGAGTTCGGGAAAGCCGAAGTTACGTATCTGGGGCATACTATTGGGTATGGGAAGATATCCCCCATCAACGCCAAGATCCAAAGCATCCTGGATGTCCCTGCCCCGACCAATGTTA